>BPTQ01000003.1:17589231-17814233 GCA_019973895.1 Chrysanthemum seticuspe | reverse complement strand
GTGCTAAGTGATCATGAACCAACAGGTTTCCAATCCATAACAAACCTCAAACAAAGACCAAGCAACAAATCCAAACACCCCTTTTAATAACTGATATGCAACTAAAATGAGATAAACACTGAACCAGATTGATTTCTTGATCACACTAAGTTTACATGACCTAAATAAAACTATTTAAACAAGTGTACACTACTGGTTATCACAGAAACAGATACAAGCATGATATGCAAAATTGGCTTGAAAAGTGAAAATAAGAAGATCACTCACCACTGTCCAACTTTGTTGCAGGCTAAAAACCAAAACCAAAAGCCACTATACTAAGCCATTTCCAACCCAAATCAAAGCTGCATCACCCCATTATCCATTTCCACAACCAAATGCAACCAGTTTGACTTTCATTGACCATGGAGCAATATTGCTTAAAACTGATTCCAAAGCTCATCAAAAGCCATAAGGAGCTTATGTGAGCTTGTAATGGCTTAAAAATAAGCTACTAACAGCTTTAAAACAAGAGTTTGAAAATCAAATCTTCAACAGTGAACCTCAAAACATGAAATATAATTGGAACCTTGAATTGATACTCAAAAGTGAATTATAATGATAAAGTGATTAAAGTTTAATACATTAAAGCTTAGAATTACATTTCTTGAACACTTAATTAAGAGAACAAAAAAAACGACATAAAAGAAAAATTTAAAAACTAACTACCCTTGTTTGCTTCTTCTCTCTTCCTTTTTATAGCTCCAAAAGCCTTGCCACGTGTTTCTGAGAGGATCCCACTTGATTCCAGAGCCAATGGGAGAGTTTTGTGGACTTTGGCCATTCACTTGGTTTTGGCGGGAAAAGGGCAATTTGAGTGTAGGGGTCTGAAAACTGCAACTAGGGGGGGGTGAGAGGTGTGATGATGAGGGGTTGAGGTGATAAGGGTGCAGGGATAAGGGTGATGGGTGAGAGGTTGCAGAGAAGTAGCAGGCAATTGGTTGGGGAGGAGATAAAGTGGGCGGGCAAACTGCTTGTTTGACTGGATAGGTTGACCAGGGGTTCAAAATGAGTGTGACAGGGGTCCAAAAAGGGTTACATGGCAGGGGTCATAATGTATTTGACAAGGCTTGACTTAGGTTAGTTTTACAAGGACCAAAATGTAATTATGCCAAACTAGAGGGACCAAACTGTAATTTCTCCAAAGTTGTGACAAGGGACCAATATTGACAAGTTCCAATAGTACAAAGACCAGTTTTGACATTTTCAAATTTTCCAGGGACCAAACTTGACAATTTCAAAAGTTCAGGGACCTTTTCTGCCATTTAACAAAAGATTTATTCAAGGACCATTTTTGACAAATTAGGATATTTCAGGGACCTTGAATAACATTTTTCTTTATTTAGATTTACCAGGGACTGTTTTTGACAACTTTTGAAACTTGGGGGACTAAAACTGCCAATTATGCAAACTTTATACGTTTTTCACCAGATTTTGATATTTTTGCATTTAAAACACATAAAACACTTATTTGTGATATTTTTATCATTTTGATGCATTTCTGAGTGTTTTCAGATGTTTTTGCAGTTTAATTGGTACAAAAATGATGAGTATTTAGACACTCATCAATCCCCCACACTAAGATATTGCTAGTCCCTAGCAATGTTTTGAGAAAAATTTAATGGATTTCATCTCTTTACCAAAAGCCATTACTTCTGGAGTAGCCAAATGTTTCAGTTCAAGTAAGAACCTTGGTACACCGATAACCAAATGATTTTGAGCAAATCATCAGCTTTCAACGGATTTGATTTGTCTTTACCAGGAGCCGTTTGCTCTGGACTAGCCAACTCTTAGATAAATTATCAATATTATCTTTGGTGAGTCGATTACCAATTATGGATTTTCCACTGCCTTTACCACAAGCCATAAACTTGCGGGCTAGCCAACTCTTCACTTTTAAGGATATGGTGAGCTGAATACCATACAATTTTGGGCAAATTGTAAGCCGTCAACGGATTTGAGATATCTTTACCAAGAGCCGTTTGCTCCTGGATTAGCCAATCCTTTTGTGGGTTAGACATGGTGGACTGATTACCATTTGTTGTGTTTAGTACATAGTACTTCCACTAAAAAAATTTAAAATTTGGCCATTTTGGGGGAAAAAGGGACTAAAAGGGTACATTTATGATCAAAATTCGCCAGAATTTCCCCCCCCACACTTAGAAATGAATATTGTCCTCAATATTCAAAGTACCGGCTGTTATGCCGAAACTTAGAACGTAAAAAGATAACATTACTAGCTAAGTGTAGAAACACAACAATTATTCTCTTTTTTTTTATATTTACAATTTTCATTCATTTTTTAGATCTATATACAACATGTGGGGTATCTCCCCCACACTAGGGTGGTACACACGGGTGAAAACCCATGTAGCATGCTACTGTTTTTGATTACCGAGTCGCTAGCTTGACTCGACCCCGAATTAATTGGTTCATGGGGAAGTAAGTGGAAGAGACAATCTCCATCGGACTTTCATTCAAGATGTTTGGATAAACATTGAAGTACGTGAAAGTTCCACACCGACGAGATATACATAGAACCGGCTCAAAAATGATAAATGAAAATGCCGGGATCAAAAATAGTGTCCTCATTCCTGAAGGAGAAAAGGGAACGAGAAACCACACCATTTGTGAAAAATGGAACAAAGATGTGCATCACAATGCAATCCCATTCTTCATTAGTGAGGAGCAAATCACCATTTTTGACATTTTTAAGCTTAAATTTGAAGCTTGTATGGTGATTGGCAACAAAATTTCCGGGAGGGAGAGCTGGAAACGGTTCTTCAATCAACAGATTTTCAAGAAAGAGGATGTCTCCCTCCGAATCATAGCAAGTATTGTCAATCCCTGTTGGAATTGACTCATCACTAAGAAAAGCATCGACCTCCTTCCAAAAGTTGTCATCTTCCTCATTTGGAGTGAGAGAAGGAATGGAAGAGTCGGAAATGGGACAAGAAATGAGTGGATGATCATTATATAGGAGATTTTTAGTTTCTCCAAGATCGGCTTCGAAATCAAAGAGATCATCGTCACTTTCTGATGAAAGTGGACTGATGTGAGTGAGTTCATCGGTGAACTCCTCAAGAAGAGGATCAGACTGTGGGAGTGATGCCTCAACATACTCGATGTCTCCATAAGAAGTACAATCGTCGCTAAGATCGGAGAAAGTTTCAAAATGATCTTTTGAACACTCAAGAGGGGAAGGGATATCACACATATGGTCAAAAGTTCCCTGTGACTCTCTCGGGATTGGGACAAGGTTCTCAACACTAGACTTTATGAATTCGTCCGATTCCTTTTCAGGGACAGTGTCAAGATGCTCGTCCCCCATGCTCAGAGAGTGAGTGGGAGCTTCGGGTGTGATAGCAGTTGTTTGAGATGGAATCTCAACTGCAACAGACTGAGGGAGTTTAGAAGGACTAGCATACATATGTTTTATACTTTCCATTTGTTCTTCTGCTAGTAATTCCATCATAGTATTTTCTCCCTGATTTTTCATGGAAGGAATTTCAACTGATGAACTTGATGAATCTGTACAAAGTTGACTAATATCAAGGGTAACTTCATCATCATCGTCATCAGGAATGAAACGGAATCGAGAGCTAGATTTGGCTGCTTTTTCTTTTGCAATTGATTCCCTAATAGATTTTTCAAAGGCAATCTGGGAATCTAATTTAGCAGTCCGCTCTTCAGCTAACAAAACTTCCATGGATTTTTCATTTGGATTATCTTGGGGATGTTTACATTCCTTCAAATCTTTCACTAAATCCAAAAGATCAAGGAGAAGATTTTGAGGAAGTGGCTCAGGCTGAGGTAGTGCCTGATTCACTTGGTACTTGTAGAGGTTGGTCATGATATGAAGAGTCGTAATTGTTACAAGGAAATGGATTCCTTGTTTGACAATCAGAGCTAGAGTGAGGACCTCCACAATACTCACAACAGTAAAACTGATGTGGCTGTGAGTTATATGTGTGGTAGTCATAATTGTTATCAGGAACCTGCTCATAGACAAGCGTGTTTCCCGATTGACAATTAGAACTGGAGTGTGAACCACCACAGTACTCACAACAGTAAAACTGCTGAGTCTCACAGTGTGGTAGCTGATGGAATAAATCAGTTGAGTTATGGTAGGAATAGGGATCCTGGTTATAGACAGACCCGTTTCCTGATTCCACCATGCTACAACTGGGGCAATTGCCACCATTATAAGGACCACCACACCATTGACAACCAAGAGGGTGAGGATAAGACATAGAAAGAATCAAAGGTTTACAGAGGGGTTGGGATGAAGAATCAAAGATGTGAGAGGGTAAAGATGGATATTTTTGAATTTTTGGATAAACATGATGTAAAAATAAGAAAGAAAATCTTTTTGGTTTTTTTGTGTTTGTTGAAAACTGATTTTAAAATGTTTTCGGGTTTTTGGATTTTTATAAGAAAATATAAACATATAGATATAAACAAGGAATGATGTCAAATCACTAATCTGCTAAACGTAAGACTATTAGCACTGCTCCCCGGCAGCGGCGCCAAAATTTGATCGGTGCAAAACCGTCAAGTTTTCTCACGCAGGCTAGCCACTTGTGAATGACCAGCCGTAAGGAACTTAAAACAGCTCACACACCAATTGCAATTTAGATCAGGAGAGTATAGTGTTTCCCCAGGTCGTTAAGTCCCAACGAGCTGTGCGAGAATAGTCAAACGTAAAGTGATCGAGAGGATTTGAACGGGAAAGGATTGTGGTTGATCTATACCTAAAGAGAAAGCCCATAAACTACAGGGGCTTAAATGCAAATTAAAGAAAGTTAAAAAGATAAAAAATATTAAATAAACGCTATCACTATATTTAAAATGATGTTTTTGTTTTTATGTTTTTATAAAACCGAAATTAAAAACTACGTAGCGTACAAAAGAAAATGTGAAACTAAAGCAATATAAACCCTAAAAATATGAAAATGACATTTTTACAAACCTAATGATAAAAGAAAATATTGAGAAAAAGAAAATTAGTTTTATAACTAATTATCTAATTATTATTAATTAAAAAGCTATTTTAACTATTAATAATACCTAAAATACAAGAAAATATGAAATTAAGCTAGAAAAATAAACTATGACTTAGAAAAGTCTAAAATATCAAAATAGAATTTTCAAAACTATTTTTGTATTTTTCTGATTATTTTTCTATTTTTTATGAATTAAAAACTATTAAAAATTAATTAAATTATTTAAAAATACAAATTTAACTAAGAAAAATCTAGAAAAATATTTTTTTCTCTTTTTATATTTATCTAAACTTAAGAAAAATGAAAAATTATTTTTTTGAAGCTTTTCTTAATTTTTTATATTAAATGCTATTTAAAAAGGCCTAAAAATTAATTTAAATTAAGAAAAATAGCAAACAAGCTTGGAAAAATCTGAAAATTTCAGGGAAAGTCTAAAATAATATTAGGAAGCTAGGAAAAATAGAAAAACATGGGGTTGTGTGTAGAAAAATGGAACTGATGTGGAATGTGCTTATGAAATAAGCACTTTGATAAGCTAAAGGGCACCAAGGACCACCCACTGATCACAGAAGCTTGGATAAGCTAAAATGACCAAAATGCAATAAGTCTAAGCTGCTTTAAACCACTGGAATGGCAATTACCATGATTTGATGTTTTTGAGCTTTTGGCTAAAAACAGATTTGGGGTGCCAAGTTTGAGCTCAAGCATAAGCTTCCTAATAAGCTAAAACTAAAATCCAAAAGTGGGAATCTAATGGAGACCTGGCTAGGTGTTTATAAACCAAAAACCAGACCATGGGAAGCTCAATGGAGCTCTGTGCAAGGGCTGCACAAAGCTGACAAAACTCAGCATTCACTGAGCTTATGAACAGGGCACTTAAGCCCTGTTTGACAAGCTCATTTGGAGCTTAAGAAAAATTGATAAAATTATGCAAAAATGATAACAACAAACTAGACCTGTTGAACTTTTAAAAACCACAAGTTTCACTAAGATTGGCCTAGAAATGAATCCATGAAAATTCTTCCTAGTTGAGCTCAAAACTGATTTTTCAGTTTTGACTTTTGAAAATAGATTTGGCTTGTTGACTTTGGTGAACTTTGAAACTGATTTGAGGACTGAAATTGATGTTTACTGGTGAAATAAGACTAATGCAATCTATATCTAAGTTTTCTAAACACAAAATCAGCTTTTGAATTGCCAAAGTTTCAACAGATAAGAGATTAGACAGATTCAAATTGGATTTTGACTTTAAGGTTTGCAGGTGCATTATCAAGACAGATTTGAGCTCAAAAGTGCTAAGTGATCATGAACCAACAGGTTTCCAATCCATAACAAACCTCAAACAAAGACCAAGCAACAAATCCAAACACCCCTTTTAATAACTGATATGCAACTAAAATGAGATAAACACTGAACCAGATTGATTTCTTGATCACACTAAGTTTACATGACCTAAATAAAACTATTTAAACAAGTGTACACTACTGGTTATCACAGAAACAGATACAAGCATGATATGCAAAATTGGCTTGAAAAGTGAAAATAAGAAGATCACTCACCACTGTCCAACTTTGTTGCAGGCTAAAAACCAAAACCAAAACCACTATACTAAGCCATTTCCAACCCAAATCAAAGCTGCATCACCCCATTATCCATTTCCACAACCAAATGCAACCAGTTTGACTTTCATTGACCATGGAGCAATATTGCTTAAAACTGATTCCAAAGCTCATCAAAAGCCATAAGGAGCTTATGTGAGCTTGTAATGGCTTAAAAATAAGCTACTAACAGCTTTAAAACAAGAGTTTGAAAATCAAATCTTCAACAGTGAACCTCAAAACATGAAATATAATTGGAACCTTGAATTGATACTCAAAAGTGAATTATAATGATAAAGTGATTAAAGTTTAATACATTAAAGCTTAGAATTACATTTCTTGAACACTTAATTAAGAGAACTAAAAAAACGACATAAAAGAAAAATTTAAAAACTAACTACCCTTGTTTGCTTCTTCTCTCTTCCTTTTTATAGCTCCAAAAGCCTTGCCACGTGTTTCTGAGAGGATCCCACTTGATTCCAGAGCCAATGGGAGAGTTTTGTGGACTTTGGCCATTCACTTGGTTTTGGCGGGAAAAGGGCAATTTGAGTGTAGGGGTCTGAAAACTGCAACTAGGGGGGGGGGTGAGAGGTGTGATGATGAGGGGTTGAGGTGATAAGGGTGCAGGGATAAGGGTGATGGGTGAGAGGTTGCAGAGAAGTAGCAGGCAATTGGTTGGGGAGGAGATAAAGTGGGCGGGCAAACTGCTTGTTTGACTGGATAGGTTGACCAGGGGTTCAAAATGAGTGTGACAGGGGTCCAAAAAGGGTTACATGGCAGGGGTCATAATGTATTTGACAAGGCTTGACTTAGGTTAGTTTTACAAGGACCAAAATGTAATTATGCCAAACTAGAGGGACCAAACTGTAATTTCTCCAAAGTTGTGACAAGGGACCAATATTGACAAGTTCCAATAGTACAAGGACCAGTTTTGACATTTTCAAATTTTCCAGGGACCAAACTTGACAATTTCAAAAGTTCAGGGACCTTTTCTGCCATTTAACAAAAGATTTATTCAAGGACCATTTTTGACAAATTAGGATATTTCAGGGACCTTGAATAACATTTTTCTTTATTTAGATTTACCAGGGACTGTTTTTGACAACTTTTGAAACTTGGGGGACTAAAACTGCCAATTATGCAAACTTTATACGTTTTTCACCAGATTTTGATATTTTTGCATTTAAAACACATAAAACACTTATTTGTGATATTTTTATCATTTTGATGCATTTCTGAGTGTTTTCAGATGTTTTTGCAGTTTAATTGGTACAAAAATGATGAGTATTTAGACACTCATCAGCCATCAACTAAAATGGGTAAAGTATGGAGGGAAATATCATCTCCTCTTAGTTATAATCATAATTTATCATTTCCCCATCCCATAGCAAATTCACACCCTTATGGTGTTTATTGCTATTTTCACCCATACTTGATTTCAAGTGAGGGGATGAACACCCTTTTACATAGTAAATAAGGGTGGAGTCAAGCTCGTGACTCGAACAAAAACAAGTGCTTCGTGGGAGGCACCCCATGCCTATCTTTTCTTTCTCATTTTATTAGTATAGTTGGGTTTTGTGTTTTCTAACCAATTTTGTAGGATACGAGGAAGTAATTGCTGCTGCAGTTTGCTGATCTGACCAGAGTTACGGCATAACTCATCATAGTGATTACGCCATAACCAACTTTTTATCAGCAAAATTCTTGACGCATTAATGATTACGGCGTAATACCATCTCCGTGGTTACGCCGTAACCACTCGCTTTGCAGCTTATGTCAGGTTTTGCTAGTTACGGCGTAACTCCCTCATAAGAGTTACGACGTAACCTTCCTCTGCTTTAATTCTTTCATTTTAAAACACAATAACCTTGTATTAGTATTTTAAATGAACTTTGTGGGTGTGTTCACTGTAAACCCTCACGAGACTTCACTCCTCCACTTGGGACACCAAATGGTTTAAAAGGCTTGTTGCATAAGCTAAATGCAACCGTGATTCCTAAGAAAGTGAGTTAGGTTTTTCATTTTCTTTTTATACTTGTTGTTTTTCTAGTATGATGCGTTTGGTTGTCTTAAGTGAATCCAGGTTATTAAATTTTGCTCATGAATCTCAAAGCGGGATACGTTTGTTCGTGTGTCTTCGATCATGCCGAGCAAATCCAGGGGAGTTTTCCGTTTCAATTTTAACCCTTCTTATCTTTCATTTATATGCTTAAGTATGACCCAAGTGGGGGGAAGGGATTAGACATAGACACCCACTTAATTTTACTTGCCCATAGTTTTCTAGTTTTTGATGAAAAGTGTTTCATTAATTAAATTTTGACATGTTTTTCATTACTTAACTTGATTAATCTAAACTGAGCACACCTACCCTATATTTCCATTGTGTGAGGATAAGCCTTTCCGTTTCCCCCTTATACATAATACCATAAAAATGAGTGTGCCGGTGGCTGTAGTAGACTTTAGAACTTGGCCTTGTATATCTTTTCGAGACCATTATCATGAGCATTACACTGAGGTAACTTGGTGTGATCGGTGCAGCTAGGATATAAGGCAATTTTAGGATTAAACCCAAATAGCCCATATATGTATTGTGTTTATTGACTCTTCACATTGATCAGTCAATACCCTTGTTAAACCCTTTTTGTTTCACTCATCATTAGTGCAAGATACCCCTAGATACACCCTTCAGAGCCATCCCTTTCATTTTGTTCACCCTATATATGTTTCGTTACACCCATCTCCTGGCCTACCCTGTAGTTTCCTTATGTCCATGGTCCGGGAGCTGTTGGTTAATTTTGGTTCCACTAGTGAAAGTCGCGGGTTTTGAATAAAGGGTTGTGGAAGAAAATCGGGTTTAGATGATAGTTGATCTCAAGTGGGGGGATACTTTTTATGTTCGTATCATTTATCCATGTATACCTTGTCTTGCATAGAAAAAAAATGAAAAAAGAGAAAAAAAAAGAAAAAAAAAAAGAAAAAGAAAAGAAAAAGCATGCAAGCAAGTGTTTTGTCTGTAATTAGTGTTTTCGCCTTGTTCAACTGGCGCAAATTTTTACAAATCCGTTTTGTCTTACGGATAAAATTAGGAACTTGAACATTTCTATCTCGCCTTTCAAATTTTAATCAGTATTCGTACAATGGAGACATTGTACATTTCAAGTGGGGGGATGGGAGATAGAAATGGCCGATTTTGATAGAAATACGTGCTAAATTGACCCATATTTTAAAATTTTTTATATAGCACATTCTTTTTTCATTGATGATGAAGGCCGAGTTAATGCATCTTATTTGCCTAGATTATGGAGTTTATGAGGCACCACATTACATTTCTTATGCATTAACTCGTGTATTGGATTATTGAAGACCCCTTGACTCTTGACCCTCGATTTTTGGTATGGGATTGAATGCGACTAGTGGTGGGGTGACTGTGGACTTAGGAATCTATTTGTTTCATGTCATTTTATTTACACCCATTTAAAATTTCCCATGTCTTATCCTACCCTTAGTCATGAATCGAGCTTAGGTGAGGAAGTGAGCAATCATTGGTGTCTTGGCCATGGATTTGGTCATGTATCATTGGTTTTGTCCCCTTCTCCGTAGCTCGTTAGTAATGACAAAATAACCCCATAAGCTTATGTTGTGTCAACCTATTGCCTTTTAGAATAGCTGCATCTATAGACTCTAGTGGTGGATATTAGTATCTTTGCCAAGCCTATGATAGAATATTCGCCATGACTGAGCAGTTGAGTGATCACCCCAAATATAAACACGTGAATTATGAGAGAGAGTGTGATTTCAATTCCCTTTCGTGAGGTGCTCGGTTTGGAATTTTCTAGCTTTGGTGATTTTTAGACTCATAACTTCCAATTAATCCTGGGAGATATCTTTTTAAGAATTATTTAAAGGGTCTACTTGAGGACAAGTAGGATTCAAGTGGGGGGATATTTGATAACATCAAATTAGCCTGATCTTTTATAACTCAAATTCCCGTGTTTATGGCCTCATTTATATTAATATGGTACTTAATTCGTTCATATTTGCATTTCAGGATAAATGAGGCGTTGAAGCGGAAAAGGTGTGATAAAAGGCCAAATATATATTCTAAAGATGAATTTACGAGGGCCTTTGGATTTAACGCCGTAACTAGCTAATAAGGTTACGGCGTAAATGTGAGCTTTGAAGGATACGGCGTAACCAATTCTTATGGTTACGTCGTAATTATTATCTTGAAGGCTACGGCGTAACATGGAAATTTAGTTACGCCGTAGAGATTATTTCAGAAGGATAAGTATGAGATGAAGAAGGATTACGGCGTAACTCGGATAATTAGTTACGTCGTAATTAATTACTTGGGCGCAAAGTTTCGAGGTCCAGGGATTAGAAGCGGCAAGTTAATATTTATTTTATTCACTTTGAGGACCAAGTATAAATATATCAAGAACGACGAGGGGCTGAAACCGTAAGTATTATTAAGGCTTTTGGACTTAATTTGAATCAAAACGCTACTTCAGGGACTAAAAGCGTCAACCAAGTGCAATAAAGTTTCAAGAAATCAAAGGATGAGAAAAAGTAAGAAATATAATATTTATGGCGTAATTGCATATTTTGGTTACGGCGTAACTTAGTTACGGAGTAACTAAATATGTTAGTTATGACGTAATTGTTCGAAAGCCGATTTTATTTGCACCGACTTTAGTTACGGCGTAATTAGTCCTTAAGGTTACGCCGTAACCATGTCGGGGCCTATAAATACAGCCCTAAATCTGAATTTTTAGCATCTCTCTTCACTCCTCTCCTAGGGGTCGATTAGGGCACCACTCCAGAGTATTTTCCAGCAGTCCGAAGCCAGTTTTGAAGGAAGAATTCAGTCGCAATCATCATCATTATTAGCTCTACATCAAGTAATTTGTATCAAACATTATGTTCAATTCAATTCATGATTTATTCATTATTGTTGGTATGATTTACTATATGTTTGGCTAAGCACCCTGGTGCTGGCCTAGTTATGATTCCTTAATTGTTTTGTTTGCGTTTATTTTACTTCCGCATAATTATTTCTAAGTGTATGCATGCATAGTTTATTGGTAGCCACCCTTGGTTCGGTAGTTTTGAATGGCGGTTGAGGACAATTGCCTAGGAGATATGACCAACTGACCGTAGGTGAGCGGACTGAGACGGTGTTGGGTTTTTGGTTCCTTGAATCATGAATTACTCTAAGTACTGGAACCACGGATAGTGTTGATATAACCACGGACAGAAGTATGTAACCGCTGATGAAGACAACCACGGCTAGTAGTAACGTGTAACCACGGATGATGTATTGTAACCACTGCTAGTGTCTTGTATAGTCGGTTTAGTTTATTGTATTAGATAAATATGGAAAAGATATTTATCTTGTAGGTTACGTATTGTATAATGTATAGGACTCCTTAGCCTATAAAAGGAGATCCTAGGTTAGGTTAGATATACGTATGTTTTATATCTAAGGTTGATACACTTCAAGGTTGCAAAACCCTAATACTGTAAGAGTATTCGTATTAATAAATAATATTGAGGTGTTGAATGTTTACTGTTCTTCTTCTTAAGATTAAGTGTTAAATTCCACGTAATACTTGATAAGCTTTTGTTACAAGTCAGTTTCTATATTAGATCGTTTGCTCAACTGGGATCAACAAGTGGTATCAGAGCTTGTGATCTAGAAACTGTAACCAAGAAGAAGTCTGTTAATCTTTATTCAAGCAAGTTAAGATGTCTGACGAAACTCACATGGTGACTGCTTCTAAAGTACCCATGCTCAAACATGGTGAGTATCAAATCTGGAGGATGCGAATGAGGCAATACATTCGTATGATTGATTATGCTCTCTGGGATGTCGTTGAAAAGGGAGACACTCTTCCTAAGAAGGGTGAGGATGGACTGGAGATTGCTATTGTTAGTGAACCTGATAAAGCTAAAAGGAAAATGGAGATCAAAGCTCACAGTATTCTCTCTATGGGAATACCTAATGAGTTTGCTTTGGACTTTGATCAATATGAATCTGCTAAAGAGTTATTGGATGCTCTTGAATTAAGGTTTGCTGGTAATGAAGCTACTAAGAAGTCAAGGATGAATATGCTCAAGCATCAATTTGAAACCTTCACTGCTCTTAGTGGAGAAAAGATTGATGGTACATACAATAGACTTCAAAAACTTATCAGCCAACTGAAGTCAGTAAGTTACAAGTTTCTTCAAGAAGATATTAATTTGAAGTTCATTAGGAGTTTATCATCTGAATTGGCTATTCATACAATTGTGTGGAGAAATAAGGAGGATTTTTCTACGATGACTCTAGACAATCTCTTCAACAACTTGAAGGTTTATGAGTATGAGAATAACTTTTCTCACTCATCCTCTGCTAATCAAAACATTGCTTTTGTATCCACTAATCACAAAAGCCCACAAGATGTATCCACTGCTGCCTATGGTATAACCACGACTATTGCAAACAATACCACTATTAGTGATAATGTCAGTGATGGTGCAATCTGTGCTTTTCTGTCTGATTTAACTACCAGTGTTACTGTGCTGAATCAAGATCTGGATCAAATTGATCCTGATGATCTTGATGAGATCAATCTTCAATGGCAAATGGCAATGTTGACTCTCCAAGCAAGGAAGTTTCTGAGGAGGACTGGAAGACAGGTTAAGTATGATGGTCAAAGGAGAGCTGGATTCGACAAAAGCAAGATGGAGTGCTTTAACTGCAAGAAGAAAGGTCACTTTGCTAAGGAATGTCGAGCTCCGAAAAGAATTGAAGGCATAAAGAAGACAACAGAAGAGCCTGCTGCTTCTTCAGCTTTGGTTGCTCAGGATGGGATTGGTGATTATGATTGGAGTGATCAGATTGAAGAAGGTCCAAATGCAGCTTTTCTTGCTAGTGAAGCTTCTAAAGAGCATAACTTTGCTCTAATGGCCTATGCTTCATATTCTGGATCAGATTCTGAGGTATCTAATGATTCTAAAACATCTACTTGTTCTTTCAAATCATGTTATGATAACTTAGAATCTCAAAAAGCTATCACTGAGAGTATGAGAAAAGAAGTAGAAAGATTGACTCTAGATAACTTAGGTTATAGAGTTGGTCTAGAGGGTGTGGAAGAGAAGCTAAAATTATGTATTAAATGTGAGTTTGAGTATGTAGAAAAGATCAATATACTAGGTGGTGAAATTGATCTTAAAGATAGAGAGATTAAAATGCTCAAAGATAAACTAGCAGAGGCAGAGAGTGTAAAACAAAAGGCCCTAGATGAAAAAGAAAAACATGTTGTTAGAGTTGCTAAAACACAATATGCTTCTGATCTAGTAAATAATCCAATAGGTCAAAAACTGTTCAAAGATGGTACTGGTCTAGGATACAATGATATGCCACCACCCTCTTTGATGAAACATGCACCACCTGCTAAAGAACTGTCATTTAGTAGTGAATTCAGTTTTAACAAACCTGTAGAAGAGATAAATAAGACTGAAACACCTAAGATAAGTTCTGATAAGTTATCTGATGCTCCCATAATAGAAGATTGGGAATCAGACTCTGAGGAAGATAGAATTGAATCAACTAAGTCTGAAGAGATAGAGAAAGTTAAGAAAGTTGATTCTCAGCAAGTCAACCTTGTACCTAGATTTGGAGCTAAAGTTACCAAGAAAGTTGTAGAGTACAGGGAAATACCTAGGGAACAGATGAAACAATATAAACCTAGGGGAAATCAAAGAAGCTTAAATGGTCTAATTTCTAATAGATTAGGTGATGAGTTTCAATGTGTTAAAAAGGCTTGTTTTGTATGTGGTAGTTTTGAACACTTACAGAGAAATTGTAATAAAAACAGACCACATGTATGGAATCATTGGAGGAGGGTAAATCATCAAAACTTTTCAAAGAATACACACCCTCATCCAAACAAAAACATGATTCCAAGAGCAGTGTTGATGAGAAATGGGAATACAAAATCAATAGTCACTGCTGCACCTAAATGGGTTTCAACCACTGCTAAGCAAAATGTAAACACGGCTAAGCAGAATCAAACCACTGTTAAGAAAAATATCACCTCTGATTCAAAAGAAGTTTTAAAAATTCCAAAGGTAATAACTGACACAGTGGTTGGAAATCATTTTTATGCTGTTAAGGCCTCAGCTAGTTGGCAATGGAAGCCTAAGACCAAGGTTTTACCACATGTCAACTGTGCATCAATGGACCTAAAGAAATTTGAATATTTTGATGCACAGGGCAGACCCAAGTCAGTATTGGCTTGGGTCCACAAAAGGAACTAATTTGTGTAATTTAATGTGCAGGGCAATCTTCAAACTGAGCTAAAAGATAAAGGAGTTTTTGATAGTGGTTGCTCTGGACACATGACTTGGGATGGAAGCAACCTGGAAGATTTTGAAGCTTTTGATGGAGGATATGTGGCATTTGGCAATGATCCAAAGGGAGGAAATATACTTGGCAGAGGCACAATCAGAACAGGGAATTTAGACTTTGAAAAGGTCTATTTGGTACAGGGACTTAAGTACAATTTATTCAGTGTTTCTCTAATGTGTGATAAGAAAAACTGGGTACTTTTTGGGGAAACTGAGTGTGTGGTGTTGTCTCCTGAGTTTAAGATGCCTGATGAGAAGTTTATACAACTTAGGGTACCTAGGAAGGAAAATATATACTATTTTGATCTTAAAGATGTTCTTCCTAATAGGTCCTTATGTTTGTTTGCTAAAGCATCTGTAGATGAGTCAAAATTATGGCATAGAAGGATAGGTCATCTAAATTACAAAACAATCAATAAACTGGTAAAAGGCAACTTAGTGAGAGGGTTACCTTCTAAGGTTTTTGAGTGTAAGGAACTGTGTGTGGCCTGTCAAAAAGGAAAACAACATAGAGCTTCTTGTAAGACCAAGACTGTAAACACCATCACACAACCAATGTTTATGCTTCATATGGACTTATTTGGACCTACCTTTGTTAGAAGTGTGAACCATAAGCAGTACTGCCTAGTTATCACTGATGATTATAGTAGATTTTCTTGGGTATACTTTTTGGCTGCTAAGAGTGAGACTAGTGCGATTCTCAAGAGTTTCATTACTAAGATAGAAAATCTAGTAAACCATAAGGTTAAAGTAATCAGATGTGATAATGGAACTGAGTTTAAGAATGATGTGATGAATCAGTTATGTGTAGCTAAAGGTATTGAAAGACAGTTTAGTGTTGCTAGAACACCACAATAGAATGGTGTAGCTGAACGGAAAAATAGAACACTAATTGAGGCTGCAAGGACCATGTTGTCAGAATCTAAGTTACCAACTACCTTTTGGGCTGAAGCTGTAGGAATTGCATGTTATGTGCAAAACAGAAGTAAGGTAGTGAAGCCTCATAACAAGACCCCCTATGAACTGTTACATGATAGGAAGCCAATGATTGCATTCCTAAAACCTTTTTGGTGTCCTATTACCATCTTGAATACCATAGACTACCTAGGCAAGTTTCAGGAAAAAGCAGATGATGGATACTTTTTAGGCTATTCTACTAATAGTAAAGCCTTTAGAGTATACAATAGGAGGACTAGACTTGTTGAAGAGAACCTACATGTTCAATTCAGTGAAAAGACTCCTAGTGTTGAGTCCAAAGGACCAGATTGGCTGTTTAACATTGATATGCTAACCAAATCTATGAATTATGAGCCTATCATTGAAGGAACTTCCACTAATGTTAATGCAGGTACACAAAAGGATTCTGAGGCAGATACATCTTCAAAGGAAGCTGATTCTCCAAAGGAGTTCTATTTGGTTGAAAAGTGGAAAGCTGGTTCTGTTCCTTCCATCATTCACAAGCAAGGTCCCACTGATGATGATGTACTGAATACTGGAGGCAATGTTGATCATCATCAAGATAAGGATGAGTTGTTGAAAGATAACTCAGTGTCGGTAGAAGAAACTGATAAGAAGAAAAAGCAGTCTGCAAGCACAGCTAAGCCTACTGAAAGCACTGATAGGCCAACTGTAACAACTGACAAACCATCTTCTACCACTGATAGTTCAAGTGTAACTCAGAATAAAAGTACTGGTGATAGTACTTTCTTTGGACCACATCCAAAGCCACTATTTGGTGATGAGGAGTATCCACATGATCCTAATATGCCTGGTTTGATTGAAATTGATACACTTACTGATGATGAAGATATGGATGATTTCTTCAATGCTGATTTGTCAAACTTGGAAACTGTCATTCATGAAAGTCCAATCACCACTACAAGGATTCACAAGATTCATCCCAAGGAACAAATACTTGGAAACTTGAATACTCCTGTTCAAACAAGAAGCAGGGTTAAGAACACTGAACCCTTTCCTGAACATGGGTTCTTTGCAAGATCACTTCACAAAAGAAACAGTCATAAAGATCTACAAAATTGCCTGTTTGCTTGTTTTCTGTCTCAAAAGGAGCCCAAGAGAGTGGAAGAAGCTTTATCAGAAGAAGGCTGGGTAGAATCAATGCAAGAGGAGCTTTTACAGTTTAAGCTTCAAGAAGTTTGGACATTGGTTGATCTTCCAAATGGGAAGAGGGCAATTGGGACTAAATGGGTGTTCAGAAACAAGAGGGATGAAAGAGGAATAGTTGTGAGGAACAAGTCAAGGTTGGTTGCTCAAGGATACACACAGACTGAAGGTTTGGATTATGATGAAGTGTTTGCACCAGTTGCAAGGATAGAGGCTATTAGATTGTTTTTGGCTTATGCTTCATTCAAGAATTTTGTTGTGTATCAGATGGATGTTAAAAGTGCATTTTTGTATGGCACTATTGATGAGGAGGTTTATGTTTGTCAACCTCCTGGTTTTGAAGATCCTGATCATCCTGACAAGGTCTACAGGGTGAGAAAGGCTATGTATGGTTTGCATCAAGCTCCTAGGGCATGGTATGAGTGCCTGTCCACTTATTTGATGGACAATGGGTTTAAAAGAGGACTGATTGATAAAACTTTGTTCATAAGGAAGCACAAAGATGATATTTTATTGGTTTAGGTTTATGTAGATGACATCATCTTTGGCTCAACCAATAAGGAGCTATGCAAAGATTTTGAGAAGCTTATGCATGATAAGTTTCAGATGAGTTCTATGGGAGAACTCACTTTCTTTTTGGGGCTACAGGTTCAACAAAGGACTGATGGTATCTTCATTAGTCAAGACAAGTATGTAGCAGATGTTTTGAAGAAGTTTGGATTTCAGGATGTGAAGAGTGCTAGTACACCAATGGAGACTCAGAAACCATTGCTACCTGATGATGGAAGTACCAGAGTTGATCAGAAGTTGTATAGGTCCATGATTGGATCTTTGATGTATCTTACTGCATCTAGGCCAAATATTATGTTCTCAGTATGTGTGTGCAAGATTTCAAGTTACACCTAATTCCTCACACATGAAGGCTGTTAAGAGAATCTTTAGGTATCTTAAGGGTCATCCTAAATTGGGCCTTTGGTACTCAAAGGATTCTCCTTTTGATTTGGTGGCCTACACAGATAGTGACTATGCTGGTGCTAGTTTGGATAGGAAGTCTACTACTGGAGGATGTAAGTTTTTGGGAAGCAGACTTATTTCATGGCAGTGTAAAAAGCAAACCATTGTGGCTAATTCTACAACTGAAGCTGAATATGTGGCTGCTGCTAGTTGATGTGGTCAAGTTCTTTAGATTCAGAATCAATTGCTGGATTTTGGGTACAATTTTATGCATACTAAGATTTACATTGATAATAACAGTACAATTTGCATTATTAAAAATCCTGTTTTACATTCTAGAACTAAACATATTGAGATTAGGCATCACTTTATTAGAGATTGTAATGAGAAAAGGTTGATTCAAATGGTAAAAATCCATACTGATTTCAATGTGGCTGATCTTCTCACTAAAGCTTTTGATGTGGGGAGGTTTCAGTACCTTGTTGTTAGTATTGAAATGATTAATCTCTAAATTCTCAAATTGTTTTGTACCAGTTTGTATAAATATTGGACTGTTATTATGTAATCTTAGTATTGCTATCTCTGTTTCTATCCACTGATAGTGTTGTGTCTAACCACTGATAGTATTGTTCAAACCACTGCTAGTTGTTCTGTGTTTCTACTAACCATTTTGCAGATAAAAGACAAGTCATTATAGAAGCTAATGAAGTACTGAAGTTACATTGTTCATTCATTCATCAAAACAGTTTACAGCTTACAACTTACAATGAAACTTCAAGTGCTAATTAAAAGACTACTTCTATACATGATTTCCTAATACTATCCTCAGCTGTTGGATATGCATGATTGCTGGATATGCATTTATCATATGCATGACCAGTACGACAAAGCAGCTAAGGATCAAAATGGGAAGGATGGATTGATGCAAACGACGATGATGAAGATGAATATAGTGGATGAAACACAAAGGACATAGTTATTGTAACACCCCGCCTTATCTGACCACAATATTGTCCGCTTTGCCCGTAGGCTCACGGCTTTGTTTTTGTGGCCTCATTTAAAGACTTCCCGGCAGGTCACCCAAGCCAGTACTACTCTCACATGAGCACGCTTAACTGCCAGTTCCTAAGAACTCCACCCGCAGTAGACCACAAAACGCGTTGAGTCATTGTAAGGCGAATGTTATCTTATGAGCCCAGCATCTCTCCAGGCCACAGCCGATGTGGGATTTGCCTAGGGTGTCACAATCACCCCCCTTAGGGACTCATCGTCCTCGATGAGGTTTGCCCCACCATCCCGAACGGCTCAACCTGGCTCTGATACCACTTGTAACACCCCGCCTTATCTGACCACAATATTGTCCGCTTTGCCCGTAGGCTCACGGCTTTGTTTTTGTGGCCTCATTTGAAGACTTCCCGGCAGGTCACCCAAGCCAGTACTACTCTCACATGAGCACGCTTAACTGCCAGTTCCTAAGAACTCCACCCGCAGTAGACCACAAAACGCGTTGTGTCATTGTAAGGCGAATGTTATCTTATGAGCCCAGCATCTCTCCAGGCCACAGCCGATGTGGGATTTGCCTAGGGTGTCACAGTTATATTATACTTGCATCTACTGGTTTCACCAAAAAGCATCATTCCATTTTCCTTTTTCCCTTCCCATTTACGATGTGTGAAGAAGCACCACAACCTGGTGTAGAAAGACCAAGAACCACCTCTCTGTTCTTTGGGAGTGGTGGATTTCTTGCTCGTGGTTTTGGTTGGAGTTTGGATGATGAAGGTTTGGGGTTTGAAGTTCTCTTCTTAGAGGAGATATCAGAGTCTTCAGAAGCCTCACTTGGATTCACCAAACTATCATCTTCCGATGATGGAAGAAATGGGGATTTTAATGGTTGTGATTCTTGTGGAGGCGCACTGACTGCCCTGGATGATGTTTCTTCGTCTGTATCTTCATAGGGTGATACATACGAACTTAAAGAAGAGCTATCTTCTCCTTTGCTTAGATTGCTGGACAAATAGTTCTTTTTCCATCTCTCTAGACTGCTGTTGGATGAGGTGTTGTCATCTGATGAAAGACTGATTGGGTTGGAACTGCTCATTATTGGGGTTCTTGGACAAATTAGGGTTTTGATTTTGATTGGTGTGTGCGTTATATGAGATTAAGGGTTCTTTTTATAAGTAGAGTTTAGGGTTATTGAAGTAAATAAGGGGCAGGTTAAATGTGGTTGGAGAGTTAATGAGTTTCTTGGGCTTTGGACTGAATTAGTTCTAGAAGTTGACCATATTGACTTACCTGTTCAAACCACGGATAGGTCTTATGGAATCACTTTTGATTCTTACTAACCATTGATACCAATAACCTTCTTCTCTGTGTTTGTTTTGTGTTTTTGTCTTGCAGGTATGAAGGATTTGTGTACATAGGCGCTGGTGTGTTAGTTGCTTATGTTTGTTTAAAAAAAAAAAAATTTTGATTGTTGTGTAATCCTTCATATTTTTGTGAGATCTCTTTCATAATAACATAGCTTGGCTTGCTATAATACTTGGAAGTGTGGTTGACGTGTTACTATGTATCCACGGATGGTTTGTATCTAAACCCGGATAGTTGTTCTGCAACCGCGGATAGCTTTTTGTTAAAGTTGGATACAACAGGGGCTGCTTGGTAACTTTTGCAAAAGTATATTATTTCCCCAAATCACGGATGGATCATTTATTTGATCTTCAAAACACTTCAATTGGCGCTCACTACTAACCCTAATCACATCTCTCTGCATAATTCACAACACCCACATCATAATCCTCATTCATCACAATGGCTGAAAAGTATTCCACTTCACATAATCTTGTTGCTATTCTTACAAAGAATGACCGATCTGAAGGGTTTCATCAAATGATTGATTTCCTTGTTCACAGTCCTATTCACTATGCCTTAAATGTTACGCCAACCATTTTTAAAGCCTACATACATCAGTTCTGGAGGAATGCTAAGCTTGAAAAGGTTGATGGAGTCGAAGTGTTTAGCACCGTTGTAGATAGGCATGATATTTCTGTTTCTGAGGAGATCATTAGGGATGTTTTAAAGTTTGATGATGCTGAAGGTGTTGATAATCTTTCAGATGTTGAGATTGTTGCTGGTTTGGAAAGGTTAGGTTATACTCACAGAGGTGATAAGGTACAATATTTTAAGAGTTTGTTTTCAAAACAATGGAAGTTTCTTATTCATACCTTGTTGATGTGTATGAGTAATAAGACCACAGGGTTTAATGCCTTTCCTTCCAAAATTGCTACTGCTATTATTTGTTTGTCTGATGGAAGAAAGTTCAATTGGTCTAAGATGATATATGAGGGGCTAGTACAAAACATTCGGAAGAAGGGTAAATACTATTTATATCCTAGGTTTGTTCAACTGATTGTGGAAAGTCAAATAGAGGAGCCTGTTGAACATTCTCAGGAATATGAAGTAAATCATATGCTTTCTAAGGTTTTTGCACATATGAGGAATCAGCCACAAAATGTAAACATTATCGATGTTCCTTTATTTCCTCGTATGCTTATTTTGCCTACTGATACACCTATTGTATTCACTAGGAGCTTGAAGGGCACTGAGCTACCTCAGGCTAGTGCTAGTTGTGTTGCTAATGAGGCTGTCACATGTGGTGAAGGTGACATGATTGGACGGGCTTCCACTATTGATTCATGCTTTGTTGATGGTCAGGAAAGTGGAAACATCAATAAGACCCAACCTTTGGCAACTCCTAATGTGGACAGTTCCTTGGAACTTAACACAGGTGGAGGAATCCCTAGCCACTTGGCTAATACAGGGTGCATAGATGTTCAGGCTCGGTCTGATGCTATGTTTACTATATCCAATGATTCACCTCTCGGAGCAGTTAACACAGTTCGAAGTGATGAGGATAGGTTGGAACTTGAACATGAATTGACGGATTCTGAGTTTGTACATGATGACTTTTCCAATGAACCACCTCTCGGACCAGTTCACACAGGTCGAAGTGGGGAGGATATTCTTGAACGCTTAAATGAATTGACGGCTAAGTGTGCTAACATGGAGAAAACGATTTCGGGTCTACAGGAGTTGACTGTGTTTCAAGGACAAGATATTCGGAGATTGAAGCATAGAGTGTTGGTTTTGGAAAAAGTAAGAAGACCTGGGATTGCTGTTTTGAAAGCTATGCGAAGCAAGAAAATGAAGTTGAACTCCTCTCCAGCTCTGAATATGGAAGATGTATCCAAACAGGGGAGGAGTGAAGGCAAGACTTTAGGGGAGGCTGGTGATATATCTGTTGATGTACCTATGGATGAAGATGTTGATAGTGGAGATAATGAATTTTTGGTCTCTGATAAAGATGGGAATGAGGCAGTTCTTGAAATCAAGAAGAATGTTGTAGAAGATGTAGTGAAGGACACAAACACTGATGGTATGTCTGAAACCATGGCTTGTACTCTTATAACCACTGATGTAGGTTCAGACATCACAATTATACCCACTACTATTGTACCCACTGCTATCATAACCACTTCCACTATTGTCACAACTCTCTCTGAATCACAACCTAAGTCTAAAGAAGTTGAGAAAGAAGCTGCAAGTACCTTGATAAATTTAAGCAAAACATCATCTATATCTACACCTGTCATTGCACCTGTTTTCTCTGTTCAATCTACTACAAATAAACCCAAACTCAGAGGAAAAAGTTTAGTTATTGGTGAACCTTTGAAGAAGAAAGTGGTTCAACCTGATATTGGTAAAGGTAAAGGGGTTGCAGTCACAGAATTGAAGTTTAAAAGTAAAACAGAACAAGAAGCTTATGATGCAGAGTATGCTAAAAGTCTTGTAGCTGAGGATCAAGCAGCTTTAAAGAAAAGAAAGCAAGATGAAGAGGAAGCTAGTCAGAGATGGTTAGCTATATGATATGAATCGCAAAACTATCTTGAAGCTTCTGAATTAATGAGTAATGTGTATACTGCACAAGAATGGGCTTTGTTGGATGATGAAGAAAAAGCTAGACTTTTGGGTACATTGGCAAGGAAGGTTGGTAAAGAAAAGAAGCAAGTTGTAAGAAAGAAACCTCCTTCAGTTGCTCAGATGAGGAATGTATTGATGAAGATAATTAAGAATTCAGGCATACATGTTTCTGATAATCTTAGTAGGTGTTCATTTGAAAGAATTTTTGAGATTTATGAGAGATGTATGAGAATTAATCATGATGATTTCTGTCCAATGAATTCTAAAAAGGAGGAAGAGTGGATTAAAAAGGATGATGAATGGATTCAAAGTAAAAGAAAGAGAAAATCTGAGGTTCAAGAGACATCTGATTCTAAAAGATTGAAATTAGTTGCAGATGGTAATCATATTATTTCTTATGAATTTGAGCTTAATGGAAGTGAAGGAGTTTGGAAAATTCAAAGACTCAATAATGATGTTTATGAGTATAATAAATTTTCACAAATGCTTCAGTATTTTGATAGAGATGATTTGATGAATCTTTGGATGCTTTACAAGAATAAGTTTGGTGAAATACACCCGAATGATTATCATGAGAGACTGGTTTATCATCATTTGAAGATTTTATTTGAACCTACTCATGATGAACCTGAATGGAAAGGACTCTACAATGGTCAAGTTACTAGATGGTTTTTATATCAAACTTGTGGAATTCATGTTTTAACTGTTTCTGGAGAAATTATTCATATGCTTGTAGAAGGTGATTATCCTCAACTGAATAAGTATCCAGCAGTTATTGCTCAGATGTTGAAGCCTGGTTGTATCAAGATGTTAGTACCCTATGATGGTCAAGCTTACGATTTGTTGCTGAAGTATGAGAACATTCTTAAAAATAGTAAGTGTTTGGCTACATCCTCCATTTCAGATGTTTTGAGCTTAAAAGAAACTTGAGAATTCTGTTGGAATTTATCAAGTTTAGGGGAGGATTGTTGGGTTTTTGGTTCCTTGAATCATGAATTACTCTAAGTACTGGAACCACGGATAGTGTTGATATAACCACGAACAGAAGTATGTAACCGCTGATGAAGACAACCACGGCTAGTAGTAATGTGTAACCACGGATGATGTATTGTAACCACTGCTAGTGTCTTGTATAGTCGGTTTAGTTTATTGTATTAGATAAATATGGAAAAGATATTTATCTTGTAGGTTACGTATTGTATAATGTATAGGACTCCTTAGCCTATAAAAGGAGATCCTAGGTTAGGTTAGATATACGTATGTTTTATATCTAAGGTCGATACACTTCAAGGTTGCAAAACCCTAATACTGTAAGAGTATTCGTATTAATAAATAATATTGAGGTGTTGAATGTTTACTGTTCTTCTTCTTAAGATTAAGTGTTAAATTCCGCGTAATACTTGATAAGCTTTTGTTACAAGTCAGTTTCTATATTAGATTGTTTGCTCAACTGGGATCAACATACGGGAAGGGTAAGATATGACTAACTGACGACCCCTTTCTACTTGTGCGATTTGACCAACTGATCACCTATCGTTTGGATGAACTTAAGAATTTGGGGGTGCGTGTCTAAGTTCCTAACGGCCGGGAATTCACAATTATAAATCCAGCATGTAGCGGTACTTAATGACCTGGTTTAGTGGACCAGGAACAACAGGACTTATGACGGTCGCCTGATTTCTCCTGTGGTGGCATCTTTGCTGATAGGTTAGGGCGAATTAACCAAATGATGTCCTCTCGACTTTGACCCCACCTGAAGTAATTGGAAGTAAGTAGACGTAGACATAACTAGCTAGGAGGATTAACTAGGGTAGCACCACTCTCCTTTATTGATCACACCTTTACCTTTTATTGCTTTTAGTAGTTAATTCATTAAATCCTTATCGAAACCATCTTAAAATCGTGACATAGACTTAAGTTAATTTCCGATCCTCATAGCTCTTGGGATGACCTCGGTTTTACCGAATACTACACTACACACGACCGGGACACTGCCCGTTAGTGCACTAGGGTAGACCATAGGTATAGCGAGACACTATAAATGTTAAGACCTGGTCAGTAAAACCTGCATCATTTACTCAAGCTTGTTATCCACAATTTCCACAGCTCCCTACTTTCTTTACCAATCCACCACAACAATCTGCTCAGATTACACCATATGATCCATCACAGCAAGCACAAGAAACTCAACTGGTTCCTTATGACAACAACACTGATTCAACACTCTATAGTAAGACACCAAATGAGGATGCAAAAGCTTTCGATACGTTGAATCAAGGATTTTTGTTAATTGCTAGAGCCTTCAGGAGATTTGCTAACAAATCCAATAACCGTATTCGTACCTCATCTAACATAAGGAATCAAGTAGTTGTTAACAATGGAAGGGTTGAGGTTCAGAACCGAGGAATTGGTTGTCCGATGGGTAGTGGTCAAGGATTTAATGCTAATGGAAGAAATAACATGGGAGCTCCACAACAACAGGTTCAAATGGTTGATCCGGGAAATGTTTAGACTGGGATTAATGGTATTCGATGCTACAATTGCAATGAAAAGGGTCACTTGGCGAATGCTTGCCCAAAGCCGAGGACAAGAGGCAGAGCTTATCACAAGGAGGCTTAACTCTTGGCTCTCAAGGATGAAGCTGGTGGAACACTTACCAACAAGGAACAGAGCTTCATGGCTAATGAAGTATCTGATGATGATATGGAGGACATGCAAGCTAACGCAGCTTCAGTGTTGATGGCCAACATGCAAGAGCTCCACATGAGTAACACATGCCCAGTGTATGACACTGATGGCTTATCTTTGGTACCGGATCCTAACATATGTCTTATACATGATCTGATATCCCCGTCTGCATCTGCATCCGACGAGGCACAGAGTGTTCAACATGAACCTTCTACATCTCATCACAAAGAAAATCAAATGGATCCCGTAGTTACATATGACGATCAAGATAACCTTACGGTTACCATTGATAATCAAGTTGACCCCGTGATTACACTTGAGGATCCAAATGATGACTATGTTGAGACGCAAGTTGAACAAAATGAGCCTTTGTCTAATCCAGATCCAGAGCTCATGACCTTATTTCAGACCACCCAATCTCAATTGGAGAAATGCAATGAGATTAATAAGAATCTTCATGATAAAGTTGCACTATTGACTAAGGATATTGAATGCTATAAGTTACAACTCAATAATTTTGAAACTAAAGAGAAACGTGAATATAGTTTTGAAGTCGCTTTTGCAAAGTCGTACCAAAACGAACAATCTTTAGAAAAACAGATACGTGATCTAGTTGTTTCCAAGAATGACTTGCTTTCTCAAATAGAATAACAAAAATTTGATCATAAACAACAAGTTAACACTCTCACTTCGGAAACTCAAAAACCAAGTCTAAGTTGTTATCGTGTCAAAAAGAGTTTCTGAGTACAAAAACATTCAAGGAGACGAATAGATCAGTATCTTGATGAAATTGTCGACCTAGAAAACAAAATCAAAGAGTTTCGAAATGTTGTTTATAAACATGGTGAGTCAATCACAACAATTCAAAAGTTCACATTTAAGCCAAATCCATGTGGATATGGGCCAATTCTTGCTGATTACAAACCACTTTTTTCACATAGAGCATTCAAGCCAAATCCTCAAGTATATAGTGCAGAACACAGAATCAATGATTCTATTATGAGTGTTGTTGAATATAATTGTGAAGAGGAATTGGATGTCGATTGAAAATGGAAAACGTTGAATATAACAAACCATTTGATTATTCAAAAGGCCCTCTTATAACTTTTGTTAAACAACAGGATCATACAAACACACCTTGGGTTATCACACCAATTCCTGAGGCCTCTTCTAATGTTGGTCCCGTCCAACAAGTTGCAGAAATTAATGATCCTTTACCCTCTTTGAGTAAAATTACACCATTACCCGAAAGATGTCAGATCCTTAAATATTTTGATACATTCATGTCTGACATCGATCTTTTGGAACAAGAAATTGAACTTAATTTGGAAATAAAAGTTGAAACTTTTCAATCGCCTTATGCGCGAAAACAAAGAGATATTTTTCAAAAACAACTTTTACCCCATGTTTGAAATCTTCATATGTGTGCAAAATATTGGGAACGGGATCTTGAAAAGGAGATTGGGCACTTGAAAACAATTTTCAATGCAACAGAGGCATGGACTTTGAAAACCAAAAAGAAAAACAAATTTTTTTGAAACCATGTCGATCGACTCTTGGAAGATGTTATTTGTGCTGATACCATGTCACTTGTGTTGTATTATACTACTACTTCTGCTTCTGATAATATTGCTGTTAATTCTATTGATATTGTTGATAATGTTGAGATTGTTGATAATGTGTCTTAAATCGAATCTTTGAAAGCTGATAACGAGCGTTTGTTAAATGTAATTTCAATTGTAAAACGTCGTCTTCAATGGTGTCAAAAAGATTGTAATGAGAACTTGATTTGCAAAACAAACTCAAACAGTCGAGTGTTCAAACTTTTGAACCAAAACTCGAACGACTGGATGAGGAAAACGTGTCTTTAAAGTGTCAAATTTTCAAATATGAACAAGAAATCGCCAAAATCAAAACAGAATATGGTGTCATATTTAATTTGCTCAAAAAGACTCGTGCTAAAGCGT
Source organism: Chrysanthemum seticuspe (assembly GCA_019973895.1). NCBI lineage: Eukaryota > Viridiplantae > Streptophyta > Magnoliopsida > Asterales > Asteraceae > Chrysanthemum > Chrysanthemum seticuspe. The sequence goes on along the minus strand of BPTQ01000003.1, from coordinate 17,786,486 downwards.
CACAAGAACTTGATAATCATCTTGCATACACTAAAGAAGTCTTAAACGTTAGTGGAAACATTCTCTCTGGAAACCAAGATTTGTTACACACTATCATAGAGTTGAAAGAGGAGCTGGTGAAACTTAAGAAAGATAAGTCTAGTAACACAAATGTACTTGCACCTGGAATGTTTAAAATTGACACTAGGATGCCTAATGACAAACCACAAGATACTAATTTGCTTCCTTCCAATTCTACAGGAGTAGTTGCCTCTAATCCTAGCGTTAGCACTTCACAGCTTAAGAGCACAAACATGAAGAATAGGAAGTTGCAACATAAGAGAAGATCAGTAAAGACCCCTGAAGAAGAAGAACACACTAGGACTTTAAATAAAACACATGTTGCACCTACTTTAAGCATTGCATTAGAAAAATGTAATAGAAAAAGTGATGTAACGAATGTTGAATCTGTAAGTACTTTGAATGTTTTGTTTGAAGCATCCTGTATTGGTTGTCGTAAAAGCATGTTTTCTGGTTGTCATGATAAATGTGTTGCTAAATCTATCTTATCTCATAAGCGGAAACATAGAAATCAAATTACCTCTAGGCCCACTAATGCTTCTAAGTCAATGCTAGGTAAACCGCCTTCTAGTGTTTCTGCAAATATCATTGATGTACCCATAGAACCCACTTCACCTCCTAGGAAGAGAATATCACCTAGTGCATTCACTAAGACCAAAGCACAAACTAGTTGTACTTGGCAGAGATGGTTACAAAATACACCTAGATTTAAATGGATTCCCAAAATCATAAATATGTGTGTTTCAACTGTAACTGTAACGGAACCCTCTAACTCTTCGGGTTCCACCTCTACTTCTATTCCACCTGTGTCGTCTGTGTGTATTGCAGGTGATACATATCATCCTTTGGATTGTTGATAGCGGATGTTCCCGGCACATGACAGGCAATCTCAAACTTCTTACAAACTTTATTTCAAAGTTCATCGGCACTGTCAAGTTCGGGAATGATCACTTCACACCTATCATGGTCTATGGAGACTACATCAATGGTAACATCGAAATTAGCAGGGTTTATTATGTTGAAGGTCTTGGACATAATCTTTTCTCAGTCGGCCAGTTTTGTGATGGTGATTTGGAAGTTGCTTTTATGAAGAAAACTTGTTTCATCCATGATCTACAAGGAAACGATCTAATGACTGGAAACCGCACTTCAAGCCTTTACACTATTTCAATGCAAGACATGATTGCTTCATCTCCCATCTGTCTACTTTCTAAGGCAACATCTACAAAATCATGGCTGTGGCACAGAAGACTTTCACACTTAAACTTTCAAACCATAACTAATCTTGCACGACACAAACTGGTTGAAGGTCTTCCAAGATTTAGGTATTCAAAAGATCACTTACGCTCAGCTTGTGAACAAGGAAAAAGCACCCGTGCTCATTTTCCTTCAAAGGTGGAAAACAACTCTCAGCATGTTCTTCATCTTCTTCCCATGGATTTGTATGGCCCGATGCGTGTGCAGACGATTAATGGAAAACACTACATTCTCATAATCGTTGATGACTACTCCAGATGGACTTGGGTTTATTTACTTCAAAGTAAAGATCAAGCTTCACATATGATCATCACATTTCTCATGAAAATTCAAGTTCAGCTCCGTAACACGGTTAAACAAGTCAGAACAGATAGAGGAACTGAATTTGTAAATGAAACTCTTCGAGAATACTATGAGAAAGTGGGAATTGAGCATCAGACATCCATTGCATGAACACCAGAACAAAATGGAGTTGTCGAAAGATGAAATCGTACGTTAGTGGAAGCTGCAAGAACAATGTTGATAAATGCAAAACTTCTAGATTACTTATGGGCAGAAGCCGTGTCAACTGCATGCTACACTCAGAACCGTTCTATGATAACCAAACACAACTACAAAACACCTTATGAGCTTATCCATAACAGAAAACCGAACCTAAAATACTTTCACGAATTTGGTGCTCTATGTTACCTAAATAATGATCGTGATGACTTTGGAAAGCTCAAGGGCAAAGCTGACATTGGAGTCTTCATTGGATACTATGAAAACTCAAAGGAATATTGGATCTGGAATCGTCGTACAAAGGAAATTATGGAAACCATTCATGCTAATTTTGATGAGCTCACAAAAATGGCTTCTGAGCAAAACAGCTTGGAACCCGGACATAACCGTCTCAACTTCCCTCAATCATCAGCTGATCAAACCTTTTAGATCACTCGTCGTCATATGGAAACGTTGTTTGCTCCATTTTTTGTGAAGATTTTGATCAACGTGCTCCAGATGTATCTAATGTTTCCGCTGCTCAACCTGATAATAATCCTTTACGTGATACACTTGAAACAACAACTACTGTTGCTGATGCACCTCCGATTGAATCTCCATCATCAGCTAAACAAACCGCTTCTAATGACTTTGATCCAGCTGATGATCTTCTTAATCAAAATGTACTTGCACCAGAGGATTATAATGGAAATACGTTCTTTAACCCTTTCGCTACTAAAACTGCAAATCCAGATGTTGCTGAATCTTTAACTAGCCATCTGAATCCACCAAATCTACACAATGTATACCAACATCAACCCTCCACACACCGATGGACTAAAGATCATCCTCTTGTTAATATCATTGGCAACCCGAACCAACCAGTCGTAACTAGACAACGCCTTCAGACTAACGGAGAACATTGCATTTATGCATTCATCGTTTGTCAAACTGAACCCAAAAACATTAAAGATGCAATGACTCACGGCAATTGGATCGAATCCATGCAAGAAGATTTGAACCTGTTTAAACGTTTAGAAGTAAGGGAATTAGTTGAAAGACCAATAGGGGTCTACGTCATTGGTCTCAAATGGATTTGGAAGAATAAGCTAGATGCTGAAGGTACGGTTATCCGAAACAAGTCACGTCTGGTGGCTAAGGGTTATAGACAGGAAGAGGGTATCAACTTTGAAGAATCATTTGCTCCGGTTGCTAGACGTGAGGCTGTACGGATTTTTCTAGCATTTGCGGCTCACATGAACATCACTGTATATCAGATGGATGTCAAAACTCCTTTTCTGAATGGTAAACTGAAGGAAAAAATATATGTGTAGGACCGTAAAAACGTATGATTTATGTGGTTTAGGAGGTCTTGGTTGATCAAACATGATGATATGACATGATGATATGAATCATGTTTCTAGTGAGAGAAAGTAGAGAGATGGAGGAGAAACAAATGATAACTTTTATTAATGAAACAAACGCTACACTAACCAAATGCTTAACCTCACCCCTCATGAAGAGTCATGAGGGGTATTTATAGGCTCATCCAACTATTAATTTTCCACTTAAACGACACTAGTCCCTGAGGGCAAAGTATACTACGTATCTAGTCCAATTCACGTAGGTGACGTTATCTTTATAAAAAAGTGAGGCTAACAATCTCCCTCCAAGATATCGTCACACATGAATGGTTACAATGAGACCTATAAATACAAAACAAAGTAAATTACAATAGTAACGAAAAATGTTGACTTTGTTGAAGTGCAGAGTCTCTGTAGTCTAGATACTGAGGAAAACTTGAAATTCTCTCTTCCGACGATCTCGGCATTTGATCTTTTGGTGCTGACGGCACAAATCCTTGTAGCTCTGAACTTTAACTGTAATGGTCTAACTAGGTTATTACTCCCTTCTAACTAGTGAGCCTTTTTTCTTTCTTTTGCTCCCTACTGAACCGACAACCTTCTTCCAACACGCAGCGGAGAAAGTAAACTCTTGATTGTAGCACAATGGTTGTCATTCTGGGAACATCATAACAACATAACTCACTTAGTATTGCATCCAAGTTGGTAAAAAGCCCCGATGTACACCACACTACTTCTCCTTCTTCGGTCTTAAGCACAATTCCCTTCGTCAATCCAATCACGGAAGATGAAATACCAACTTCTCGCTCCTGATGGTTGCGAGCTATCGAAATCATCATAATGTTGTGTACATGCCGTATACCATTTTCTTGATGCAATATTAAAGCCTTAGCTTGATCAAAATTCCGTGAGAATATGTCGCAAAAATACTCTCAATACGTCTCTCAAACCAACCTTAAAACGAACCTCCTTAGAATTCATCGGCTAATAGTAATGACCACATATGGAGATAACCCGATACGAATAACTTGAAAAGGAAGTAAACATCCCAACTTTGTGACTTACTGTTTGTTCTATATTTTTGAACAAGCCACAACACCGTGTGACACTGAGCACTACAACGTAACTCCTTAAAGTGATGGTTATACACTGTGAGCACTACAACGTAACTCCTTACATCAGTTATAACCTGACTGTCAAATTCATAAAATGCCCAGACAAGTTATCTTGAGACATGCAACCAACCAACCAACGTCTCAACGATAAAGAAGATCACCCGTGAAACGTTACTTCAATTTCGCGTCAATAATACCGTACAAAAACCCCGTCGTCATTTTTTCTTCAAATATTTGTTTAAGCCGTGAATTTGTATCCTCCGTGAAAATTTACCATACCGAAATATACCATTCTTTAACTCCAAATGATATCAAAAGTGTGGCTAAATTTGAAATTAGCACAAAAAAATCGGATATCATTTTTCTTCAATCAAGTCAAACGATTCAGCCATCATATTAGATCATATAAATACGATCCATCATCCCAGCCCACTTCCATTAAGTAACCACTATCCATAACAATGAATTCCCGGCCCAGTCCAATACTTAACTCAAATAAGTACTCGATCCAAATTACGTCTACAAAATGAACAAGCCCCTAAGCACATACCAACAAACTGAATAATGTTTACTTAACTCAAACAAAGTAAATTATCCAGCCAGAAGGATTTGTTGATCCAGAGTTCCCTAATCACGTCTACAAACTGAACAAGGCTCTCTACGGTCTCAAGCAAGCCCCTCGCCGTGGTATGATAAGTTTTCATCCTTTCTCCTTGCTAATCATTTGATCAAAGGATCGGTCAACCCAACACTGTTTATTCAATATCATGGGGCACACATTTTAATTGTTCAGATTTATGTGGATGACATCATTTTTGGTTCTACCCACAAAAAGTACTCAAACACTTTTTCACATCTAATGAAAACAAATTTTGAAATGTCAATGATGGGTGAACTTACGTTCTTTTTAGGACTACAAGTTCATCAATCACCCCGTGGTATTTTCTTAAGTCAGTCCAAACATGCTCTTGAAATATTGAATAAACATGGAATGCAAAGTTGTAACACCTATGCAACACCAATGGCACATACCAACAAAATGGATGCTGATTTACATGGGAAATTGGTTGACCCTACCAAATACCGAAGTATTATTGGGTCTCTCATGTATCTAACAACCAGTAGACCCAACATTGTATTTTATGTATATCTTTGCTCCCGTTATTAGTCAAGGCCAACTGAAAGACACCTCTCTGAGGCTAAAAGAATCCTCCGATATGTAAAGGGAACCATTAACTTGGAGATCTGGTATCTGAAGGATTCTTGTTTTGAACTAATAGCTTTTTCAGACGCTGACCACGCAGGATGCTTAGATTCACGAAAAAGTATTTCAGGAGGTTTACAATTCTTTGGTGATAAATTGGTGTCATGGCAGTCGAAGAAACAAGATTGTACATCGATGTCATCAACTAAAGCAGAATATGTAGCCATGTCTGAGTGTTGTGCTCAAGTCATTTGGATGAGAACACAACTCAAGGATTATGGTTATGTATTTAACATAATTCTGGTGTATTGTGAAAACCGAAGTGCTATTGCGATCTCGTGCAACACCGTTCAACATTCAAAGTCAAAGCACATCGATCTTCGATATCATTTCATCAAAGAACATGTAGAAAAGGGTACCATTGAATTATACTTTATAGGTATATAACACCAATTGGCGGATCTACTCACTAAAGCCTTGCCTCCCGCAAGATTTACTGATTTGATTCACCGTACTGGTATGAGGTGTTTGAGTATAGAGGAACTGGACGAACTTTTAAAACATTCTTGAAAAGTCAAACACCAAAACCTCTTTTGTAAATATTTTTCAAAAACCAAATACAAAAATATAAAATCCTATAAAAACCAAAAATATTCTTCTATCTAAATTTCTATCTGAAAATCAAACATCGCAAGTACAAAACTTCCATCAACACAGTGTTCATTTCACCATTTTCCCTGAACAAGTATTGAGGGGGAGAAAGTAAATATTTTTCAATTTCATAAAACTTTGTACTTGCATGTTACAAAAATTCGTTGTTTCATATAAAATGGTGGATATGTATCTTATTATATACCCTCCTCGGACTCAAATGTTTACAAATTTCACTATGTCAAAAGTCGAGGGGGAGTATCGTTAAGTTTTCTTGCCTAAAATGTGTTTTGTCTAACCAATACGGAAGTTAGGTCTTGGTTGGAAATGTTTGAGGTTAAGGGACAAATTATGTCAATTTGTCAAAATAATTTTAAACAAAACTCCCCACCTAACATATTCAATTCATCTTCTTTTGCATTGAATTCTCTAAACCACCAAGATCCAACGGCCTAAAATCAATCTTCAAATCCGTTCAACCAAATCGAAATCTGTAAGTGGTAAAAGTTTTTGATCATGTTTTTAAACGGAGGTTTTCAAATTCTTTTCATTACAACGGTCGAGTCTTTAAATATTTTGAATTTGAGCTTTACGCATATCGTACGAATTGGAATTACACATAAGGTTAAAACCTTCATATATGTGTTGTAAACATGTTTCAAGCATTTAACTGAACCTAGAAACATCAATTTTACAAATTTGAAAATTAGGGTTTATGTTCATGTTTTGGGGTTTTCGTGTTTTTGTGTTTTGATGCAATTAGATGGCTAAGTTAGTGTTAGAACATGATAAGCAACATGAATTGAGCACTCAATATTACCCAGAAACATCTAAATGCATGAATCAAAGTTTTAGGGTTCATAGGTTCGCATAGTTTAATTTTTTTGATTCTGTGGTATATTTGTGTTAAAATTTGTTCTATACCACTCCTTAGACATCTAGGATTGTGCATAAAACAATCTTGATTGATTTCCATGGTTAAATGTGTTATGCGTAGAATCTAGGCTTTAGGGTTTAAGCCTCTTTACGCCTAAGATATTCTAGGCTTAAATGATTTGACTGTGTGCTTGTATTGTGTTTCTAATAGTGTTAGGATTGCTTTGTAATCAAGTTTTCATGTTTATGATTCACAGGTTGATTACTCGTAAAAGTTCAGTCAAAAGGTGTTCATGATGTTACGCATATTGAATACCTTTATGCGTAAAGGTTATGCATAAGAGAAATCTTACGTGTAACTCTTACGCATAAGGGGTCTACAGTGAGACTACGCGTATCCTGGAAGGATATGCGTAAACTAGGATGTTTACGCCTAAGCTTTACTCTTACAAGTAAAACTTACGCGTAACATTTTTGCTAAAGCTTACGCGTAAGCACATAAGCCTTTGGACTCATTTTATGCGTAAGAATTTCTTACACCTAAGACTTGCCCTTACGCTTAAGCTTACGCATACGCCTAAGCTCCTCCTTTACGCATAAGCTCACTTGTTTACGCTTAAGCCATAATTTCACCTTGTTTGTTGAATTGTTACGCGTAGAATAACTTGTAAATTGTTACACTTTAGTCACATAACCAAATGTTACTCATAAACTCTCAAAAGTCAATATGTTGTGTGTTTAAGTGAAATTTGGACATTAAAACTTCAAAATTAACATATTCACGTAACTTATCACTTCAACTTCAATCAATTGGACTAAAGTGACTTTGGACTCGTAACGTTCATAAACATGATAACTTCATACAAGTAATTGGACAATAAATCAACCTAAGACTAACACAATATGTTTCAATATGTTGGTTCTTTTGTCTAAATATATTTCAAATCACGAAATGGCTGTCAATCAAGAGAACCTTAATGCCCCAAACATGCTCACTATGGCTGACATCTTCCCTGCCGGTTATGACAAAATCATCGGGAAGAACAATCTCCGTGTCGACTTCAACAACTTCAAATGCTTTTAATCTTCATGCAAAGTTACTGTTGACATTCTCAAGAATCACCCGTTCAATCTCATGCTCAAAAACACAGCCACTGTACCCGATATCCACATTCATTAGTTTTGGCATACTATGGACAAAATTGACGGACAAGATGCGGTTAAAGTGACCCTTGGCACTAAGGAAGTCATGGTCACTGTGGTGGATCTTAGCGTAATTCTTCTTCTTCCGGCCATACCTTCAACTGAATACGTCCCAATTCCTAATGAAGAGGAGGTATTGGATTTCTTGATTAACATTGGATACGATGAAGCTTCTGCCATCATCTCGAAGCATTCCAGAGTCGATCTCAAAAATATTCCACAACCCTGGAGGACCATCTATCTCATGATCGCCAAATCAGTCTCGGGAAGAGATAGTGGTAATGAACACCCGAAGCTCATGCATCTTCAAACCTTTTGGGGGATGGTTCATATGAACCACATTGATTATGCTAGTTTGATCTGGGAAGACATGATGCAACACTACAGGAAGCCCGGTACCAAAATTCCCTTCATTATATACACCAAGTTGCTAATCCATAATCTTCTTGGGAAGCACCAGGATATCCCATTGAGACTAAATGATCCTGACATGCACTCTATGATGAATGAGCCTACCTTAAACTCTATTAGGTTCAAAGACACATCAACTAGAAAACAAGGTGCAGAACTCCCTGCTTGCTTGATTACTGAAGCAATCAAGGATCTTCTGACCTACAGACGTTACAAGAAAGTTGTGCTTGTGGGAAAAGCTGGCTTCATGGATGAGAAGACGACTCCAGCGGTTACAACAAGTGCTAAGAAAGCTGGAAGCACTACAAAGTATAAGAAAAGGAATCCAAGCAGAAATAGGAAAGTCCCAGCCAAAATCGTTAATCCTAAAAGAGAATTAAAACTAGTTCAAACATCACTTCAAGATGACGATTCTGAAACTGAGTCAGATGACTTTACTGTGTACTCCGAAGTACGTACAGATGACACATCTATCATGAAGAAGACAGAGGACAAACCTGCTAGTCCTTCATCTGACGAAGGGAAGAAACCTCTCGATGATGAAGAAGAAGATGATTCTGATTGGGAGTATGATCCTAAGGCTGAAGAGAAACAACTCCAGAAAACTCTGAAGCAACAAAGGATGGAGAAAGCTGATGAAGAGTTTGCACTTCAAAAAATTAAAGGACCTGGATGTTCCAGCGATAGTGTTCTCTCTACATCCGTTCCTGACCCGGTAAAGGAACCAATGCCACCACCAAGAAACCTGTGGCTGATGTCAGTCCAAAGTCACAAACATCACATAAAGGCAACACAATGGACGAGTCAAGAGATTTCCTGTGGCTGATGATCTCTAAGAAAGATCAAAGAATAAACAATCCATGGATTAGTTAAAGACCTTTACTTGAAATACAACACATGCAGAATATGAAGAATCAAAGATTACGAGCTATAGAGCAAAGAACTTTATCAAGAATCCAAGAACATACCAAATGTAATATCTGTTTGTAATTGAGGTGACCTCCCTTAGGGGGAGATTGTTGGGATTTAGAAAATCCGGTAGTTAAAGACTCGGTCACCTCAAGTATATGTATTCTTTAGAAAGCTCGTAGTTATAGTCATTTAGTAATAGCTAGTAGTTAGTTAAGTAACACCGTGGAGGATAGACGGGTCTTCACCCACTGTATGCCTGATCCACAGCCTGAAGGGTGGCGTTTATTGTAAGACACTATACATACCCTTTTCCTAGCAAGGAAAAGGGTTGGAGCTTCATAATATATTTTTCTTTATCTCGCTAGAAGTTCCTATTTCTCTTCAATTTCTCTCTCTAGAACCTAACTCATTCGAATTCATGTGTGATTGATTGTGTGTTTATGAAAACCAATATGTTACAATATCATTATCAAATTATGTTACTTCTAAACATCTTAGTTCTTTCAAGGTCACAGCTCTCTTGGGACGACACTCAGTTTTACCTAAGGCTTTACTTTATCTGATCAGGTTCTCTGCCCGTTAGCATGTGTTTATCCTAGTTTATCTCAGTTTTATAAATATCAAAAGCAGGATGAAATAGCACATCACATCACCATTAAAAGACGACTCTACCATGGATGTAATTCTATATATAGACTTTGACATTTCTGTGTTTTATGTGTAATATTATGGAGAGCAAGCCTGAGTTCGTTCCTAGTCCGACTTGGGCAGTATTTTAGGGTTCCAAACCCTTCTTTACACTCAAAGATAATTTTGTTAATCCAATCTATCACCATATGTAGCTAAATTATTATTGTTTTTGCTTAGATCTATGAAACCTAATTGTTGATTATTTTTAGGTTGTCTCTTGTTTTAATTGGTAGATGCTAGAGTAAGGAAATCTGGCTTCTTCTTTAATTGTTGCGAGTTTGAACATCCTAAATAGCAAAAAGCTTAAGAGTGCACTTGAGCCATCGTTGTGTTTATTGCGTGAGTTGTAGCTTTAGGATAATAGAGTATTCGGGGGAGATACTACGGTACTTGGCGATCTTGGATAGTCTAAAGGAGAATTACAATTCATAAAATTAGGGAATTAGGCACCCCATATGACTAACACGAAATGCAACGCACCAATTAAAATGAGGATGTGACAATTCAACCGACCAATAAGAGATAACTAGGGAGTAAGAAAATCTCAGTAAACACACTTTTAATTATCATAAGAAACACAACCAATCAATCCATAGCTTTTATTCTTTTCATTAGTTTAATTATTTTTTAGTTTAAATTATTAGTAGTTAAAATTGGTAGAATTACCACCCCCACTCCTAAACCCCGAGATTTTTACTTGTTTTTCTAAAAAATATAAATAGCTAAAAAGAATCACCCTCAACCTCACCTTCTCATCATACATCTCTACTAGCATCTCTATTCCCCTAGAGAACGATCAACCCCTGGGCCTACCCATACTTCACTGCAACGATTAAGTACACTGCCTAGTGGGTTGTAAAGCTTGCTCTTAGTAAAAGAAGTCCTTCGACCCCGAACCTGCATATCAAGTTTTTGGCGCCGCTGCCGGGTAATAGAATAGCTAGTTAGTTTTCTATCTTGATTAGGTCTACTCGCTTGATTCCTATTGATGCGTGTACGAAGTGCGTTCGGGGTCAAAGGAACTTCCTTTTCGTCGAGCAAGGTTTTCAACACCCTAGGCAATGAACCTAATCGTTGTAGTGTAGTATTGGGTAAGCCTCGGGTATTGCTATCGTTCTCTAGGGGAATAGGAATGCTTGCAAGAAGTGTACTACGCTAAGGTTGGGGTTGAGGAAGATTCTTTTTTATCTTTTATATGTTTTTTAGAAAGCTAAGGGTAAAATCTCGGGGCAATGGATTTGGGGGTGGTACTTCTACCGATTACTTCTACTATTCTAATTATCTAAACTATGGGTAGCTATGTCTTTTTTATGTGTGCTCGTATGATGATTAAAAATGTATTTACCTAGATACTATTACTCCCTAGTTATCTTTTATTGATGGTTGAATTGTCATGTCCTTATTCTTAACGCGTTGTGTTTTCTAAGGTCGTAGGGTGTGCCTTTTTCCCTAACTCTTTGAGACTACCTTAAGGTTATTGCCTACGAAATATGCTAGATGATTCATAAACTAACTTTAAGGTTATCTTTGGATGTTTAGACTACGAAATCCGCTAAGTGATTCATAAACTAATGTTCACAAAGATTACTCAAGCATTTAAACACAACGAAAGCCTAATTGCACTCCTAAGCCAATTACAATTAAGATAAGAGACTGATGACGTACCCTCCGATCAGGTCGAAGGAACCCCCTTCGGCCTCAGTCGAAATTGCATTACGAAGACCCAAGTCTTTCTTCATAAGTCATTGGTGACGTAAAACCATTCATCATTGACATGGTTACCAGTTGGGAATTCGCCAGCCGAAGGCCTATGCCCTTCGGTGTCTTCCCTTGAAGATGCCAAGACAAAGAAGAACCTTGACTTGATCTTCCCCCATGTTCCCACTATGTCCTTAGCTTCCCCGCCAAGTCCGAGATAGTGGGGATGAAGCCCTAGCGGTTACCACAAATCAGGGGACGCCCCCATGATCTCCTAAACGTGTGCTAACACTCTCCAAGATATTTTCATCACCTATAAATAGGTTGGATGAGTCATTTCAATGGTATGTTCACTCAACACAGTATTTTACATACTTCATATTATTTACAACACATATCACATACTTACTCTCACGCCGGAAGTGGTTCGCAGGGCCCAACCCCTGCGCAATCACTTAACGAAGTGTCTACTATTTCTTATTGCAGATTGGCTACAAGTTTGGCGCAAGCATATCACCCCTCATATCCTTCGATCGCCATCGAAGGCCTGGTCATACGAATTATTGTACAATCAGTGGCGCCATCCGTGGGACCTGCTACTATTGGTCTCGTTATTCCAAACTTACACCCAGTCAATCGCTCTCACTAGTTTTACGGCATGAATCAAGGAAGATAGGATACACCCCCTCCGGATTTCTCAACCTTGACACCAATCCCAGTCAACGATCCTAACAACCTTCCCAATATAACCGCATCCACTTTTGCCACACGATCTCACCCTGAAATAACTCCCAACAACCACGCTTCAACCTCAGCTAACCCTGAACCGGTAATCGGCCCAGCGTTTGTCAAAGCTAACATCGAAGCCTTAGAATCTTTACTGAGGGCTCGAAGGAGGCAAGCTCGGAATGTGGAGATGCGTAGGGAGTTGGAATACTCAAGCGATGAGTATGACGAAGAGTTGGAAATGGAAGCTAGGCCCTTGGTTCCTGGGGCTACACGCTCAGTGCTAAGGATTGGGTCTCCGAGCAGCCGAAGACCCAGTGGAAGGTCGGTTGGTTTTGAAGACGTTCCAGAGAGGGCTCCGACCAGAAGGGAAGGCACGATAGAAGGCTCTAATGGAAGGAGTCACCGACGGGATGCTACGGGGGTTAATTTGCCACCACTTTTGGTGGCACATTTAGGAAGAAATGAGGCAGGGGTTCCGTTGCAGCCTTCTCACGCATCCGGCGTAAAAGGCAATCCATCTCAAATGAATGGGGGAGGAATTCTTCCTCCTCATGGTATGTACCCTCCTTTTCAGGCTCAATCTTACCCTCAAGGGGTTTATCCCCCACATAATGGGCAGCTAACAACCCCAGTTTTACCCATCCATACGGAAGTATGCCCTACGGGCAGCCTATGGTATATCCTTCCTACCCTGTCGGAAGTCATCCACCTTATATACCTACTGCTTACCCTCAATATGTTAACCAAAACCCTGTTGGAATACCTCCAAATCATAACCCGTACAATGCTGCCCCTACCTACATGCCACCTTATAACTGCCTTTATTCAGAGCCCATGGGCTCTACAACACCCTTCGTAAGATGGATAGAAGACTACCCTTTGCCTGATGGGTTGAAAATGCCCGCGCATATTGGTACCTACGATGGGAAAGGGAATCCGCATAACTTTTTACACTTGTTCGAAGGGGCCATTAGAATGCAGAAGTGGGTTATGCCTGTTGCTTGTCACATGTTTACATACACCCTACGGGACTCTGCTCGTATATGGTGGAACGGGCAAAAACCAGGTAGCATTGCGAATTTCGATGATCTCAAGGCCAAATTCAGATCACATTTCAGCCAACAGAAAAAGTTTACAAGAACGCACCTAACAGTGCATAACATCAAGCAGAAGGAAAACGAGAGCACCAGAGCTTTCATCGCCGGATACACCGATGACACGTTATAGATAATGGGCTTGCACGAGGACCAGCGCATCTCAGGTTTCGTGCATGGCCTACGAAATAGAAGTTTGGTTGAATTCCTCTCCACTGATCTCCCTGCAACCTATAAGGGTTTGGTTGAGAAGGATTACACCTGGATCGAAGCAAAAGAAGTGTCTACCAACGGGGCTCCGGTCGAAAACAAAGAAAGTCACAGCAAAGCCACGAAGCATCCTTCGTGGGAAGGGTCAAGGAACAAACACAAAAACAGGGACAAGTTTACACCGTATCACAAAAACATCAACCATGGGCTCTTGGCTAATCTGTCCAAATCTCCAAGGGAGATACTTGCTACAGAAAAGGTTGAGAAGACCTTTGATACTCCTCCCCGCTTGGCAAACAGAGGAAGGCCCAGAGATACTTCCAAATTCTGCTACTTCCATGACGATTACGGACACGACACCAACAATTGCAAAGAGCTCAAGAAACAGATAGAAGAGGCCGTAAAGTCCGGCCAATTGGGACATTTGGTGAAGGGCATAAAGAAAGGTAAATAAAAGGCCTCTGACACACAGTTGGGGAAAGACACCACACCTGTCGAAGCACCCATCCTCATGGTACAGTAGAAACTCTATAATATAATACACTTAGGACCACCAAAATTTATTAATTAAAAGAGTTATTAATTAATCGATAAATTAATAATTATTAATTTATATGTTAATTAATATTTTATTAATTTTTAGTAGAATACTTAGTTTATAAACACATGAAGGTTCCAAATCCAGCAAAAATAAATGTATTAGATTCAATGAATCTTGCAATTTCAGCTTGGACTATGGATGTTCGTGCAAATACAATTGCGAACTGCTTTCGGCGTTGTAAACTTCGATCAACAGATAACATGACTTTTGAGAACTTAGATGAAGGTGGTGAAAGCACTCAAGAACTCCATAATTTGATCAAAGAGTTGGGTTATCGCAATGCACTGGATGTCGAAGATGTTTTGACTCACCCAGAAGAAAATGTAGTTGCACAGTTGTTAACTGATGAAGAAATTATTGAAAGCGTTACTGGAATTAATAAAGATGATATCGATGAAGAAGATGATGAAAGTTCTACAATGGAGCCCCCTTCGCGAAACGAAGCTATTAAAATGGCAATCACATTGAACAATTTCTTGTTGAGCTATGAGAAACACCAGAAGTTCTTACCATGCTAAGGAAAATTAGAGACGAGATTCAAGGGGAAATTGATTTCAACAAAAAACAAAAGACAATTGAGTCATTTTTCAAGAAACCTTCATAAATCATTCATGTAATATGCTATATATAAGGAATTGTTAATTTATATTTTATATGGGGTCTAAAGAAATTATCAAAAATGTATTATCTTATAATTTTAGCGAATTATTAATTTAGCACCCTATCCCCGAGTCGGGACCGGCAAAAAATATTATCTTAGAGAGTTTATTAAATAATCGAGTATTAATTTATCGAGTTTCTACTGTATACAAAGATGACTCTGGTTTAAAGAGGAAAGAAACGGAGGAAGCCTTGTGCGGAGTAGGAGATGTCACTTTTCCTTCAATCACAGGGAAAGTTCTTTCAAATGATCCCGTGGTCATCAAGGTCTTGATCTCCAACAGAGAAGTAAACAGGGCCTACCTAGACTGCGGTAGCTCCTGTGAAGTAATCTACGAACGCTGTTTTCTAAAGCTCAAGCCTTCGATTAGGTCGAAGAGAGTAGATTCGAAGGTACCCTTAGTAAGGTTCTCAGGGGAACACTCATGGCCCTTGGGAGAAGTCCCTCTAGAGGTTACGATTGGAGAAGGAAGGCTAAAAAGAACAAAAACTCTGGTTTTCACGATCGTAAGGTTTGACTCTCCCTACAACCTATTGATAGGGAGAACAGCAATGCAGAAGATGGGCATCGTTGTCTCAACCATACATGCCCCGATCAAATTCCAAACACCTTTCGGCACTGGAACGGTATTCTCTAGCTATAAAGTGAAGGAGCCTACGGAAGTAGGCAAAAGGATCAAACAGGTCTCGGAAGAGCCTCCGAAGGATGTTCTCAGTTGTACTGACGCTGAAGAACGCATTGTGGTAAATGATCTCTACCCTGATCAGATGATGGTAATAGGAAAGAAGCTCCCAACCTCCTTCAAACCAGAATTGGAAAAGGTACTACGGGCTAATGCAGATGTCTTCGCATGGACCTACTCTGACATAACGGGGGTCCCCAGAACTCTCATTATAGACGGAAAGCCCTTCGGCACTGAACACAAGCTCAATGAGTTCAAACATATTGAACCCATCAAACAAAAACGTCGAAGCCTGGCCCCTGAAAGAAATGCCGCTGCATGCAAAGAAGTGGACGAGCTTGTGGCAGCATGCATACTCAGAGAAGTGAAGTATCAAACTTGGGTGGCCAATCCGGTGATGGTCAAGAAGCATGATGGAGGATGGCGAATGTGCGTGGACTTCACAGACATTAACAAAGCCTGCCCGAAGGATTGCTACCCTCTGCCAGAAATTGATTGGAAGGTGGAATCCTTGTCAGGGTTTCGGCTGAAGTGTTTCCTGGACGCTTATAAGGGTTACCATCAGATACAAATGGCGGAAGAAGACGAAGAGAAGACAGTCTTTTTCACAGGAAAAGGCGTTTATTGTTACAAAAATATGCCTTTTGGTTTGAAAAATGCAGGTGCCACCTACCAACGTTTAGTGGACAAAGCCTTCCACAAGCAGATAGGTAGGAATCTGGAGGCCTACGTAGACGATATGGTCATCAAAAGTAGAACGGAGGAGGACATGCTCTCCGACATCAGGGAAACCTTCGACCAGCTTCGCGCCATCAACATGAAGTTAAATCCCAAGAAATGTTCCTTCGGTGTGGAAGAAGGAAAATTTTTGGGGCATCTGATCACCAAGCAAGGTATTAAGGCCAATCCTTCGAAGGTTAAGGCCATCATAGATTTTCAGCCTCCTAAGTCCCTAAAGGAAGTGCAAAGTCTGAACGGAAAGCTAGCAGCTCTCAGCAGGTTCTTATCGAAGGGTGCAGACAGATCTTTGCCGTTCTTCAAAGCACTCAAAGGATGTACAGACAAAAAGACGTTCCAGTGGAGTATAGATGCAGAAGCAGCTTTCCAAAAGCTCAAGGATTTCATGGCCATTCTACCGACACTTACCGCCCCAATCAAAGGCGAAGTGTTGTTTATGTATACCGCAGCCTCCTTCGAAAGCATCAGCGCTGTTTTATTGGCAGAAAGGGAGAAGAAGCAAGTCCCTATCTACTTCGTTAGTAGGGTTCTACAGGGAGCTGAGCTAAATTATCCAGCATTGGAGAAGCTAATTTTGGCCTTGGTCCATGCTGCGAGACGCCTTCGAAGGTACTTCTAAGCTCACCCCATAACCATACTCACTGACAAGCCAATTAAGCAGATACTTTCGAAGCCGGAGAAATCTAAAAGGATAGCTAAATGGGCTATCGAGGTAGGAGAGCATGATATTGAATACAAGAGCAGAAACTCAGTCAAAGGGCAAATATTGGCAGACTTTTTAGCAGAAACACCCTCCGAACCAAAGCATGACACAAAGGTTGTTGAAAAGAAGCCTGATAAGGCAATCGAAGGGTGGAAACATTATACTGACGGAGCCTCCAGCTCTGATGGTTCCGGCGCGGGTCTCATGCTTGTTAATCCCAAAGGGAAGGAGTACACTTATGCACTCCATTTTGAATTCTACGCTACGAACAATGAAGCGGAGTACGAAGCCTTGCTGGCAAGCCTTCGATTTGCCAAAGATATAGAGGTAGAAGACTTGGCTATTTTTGTTGACTCACAACTGGTGGCCAACCAGATAAAAGGTTCCTACGAAGCAAGACAACCTGTGATCAAGCAATACCTGGATAAGGCCAAGGAAATGCTCGAAGGGTTCACATCCTACAACATAGAGCATGTTTGGAGAAACCAAAACAAAAAGGCGGACGCCCTTAGCAAACTGGCATCAATGGCATTTGCTCATTTAACTAAATAAATTCTGGTCGAAGTGTTGGCAGATAGGTCCATCATCCGAAAGGAAGTGTCTGACGTGATTCAAGAGGAAGACTCAAATTGGATGAATCCAATTAGAGAATATCTAATAAGTGGTATACTGCCGGAGGATCAGAATTAGCTTGAAAGGTCCGCATCAAAGCACCACAGTATAAGATAATGGGGAACTATTTATACCGAAGGTCCTTTCTTTCCCCATGGCTACGCTGTGTAGGACCTAGGCAAGCCGTCAACATCATTCAGGAAGTACATGAAGGATCCTGCGGGCTTCACGCAGGACCCCGCTCCGTTGTTTCTAAAATCATGAGGGTCGGGTATTACTGGCCTTCGATGCACAGAGACGCCGTCGACATCATTAAGAAATGTGAAGGCTGTCAAGTTCACTAAAGGGTTCCAAGGCTACCAAAACAAGATATGACCTCTGTAACCTCTGCATGGCCCTTCAGCCAATGGGGGATAGATATTGTAGGTCCTCTGCTAGTTGCTCCAGGAGGAGTAAAGTTCTTGGTCGTAGCCATCGACTATTTCACTAAATGGGTGGAAGCAAAGCCTTTGGCATCCACCACCGGAAGGCACATGGAAAAGTTCGTATGGGAGCATATTATCTGTCGGTTCGGAATACCTTACATCATCATTTCAGATAATGGGAAGCAGTTCACCAAAGGGGTATTCCCAGTGTTTTGCAGAGGCCTGAATATCAAACAATCCTTTACTTCCGTCTACCATCCTCAAGGTAACGGACAAGTGGAGGTTACCAACAGAGACATCATAGAAGGAATAGAACGAAGGCTGGGTTACAGTCACCACGGTTGGGTAGATGAACTAACTCAAGTACTTTGGGCTCACAGAACGCATACAAAGTCAAGTCATGGGGAGACGCCTTTTAGCTTGACATATGGCACGGAAGCTGTCATCCCTTCGAAGGTAAGTGTCGAAATAGAAAGAGTCATGAACTTCGAGGCAGCAGACAACGAAGAAAGACTCCGCAGCAACCTACACCTACTCGAAGAACGAAGGGAAATAGCCTCAATCAGGGAGGCTATCCATAAGCAAAAAATTGAAAGATACTACAACAGTCGGATCCGCCTTCGACCTTCAAGCCAGGGGAATACGTCCTTCGACTCAACAGTGCAAGTAAAGCTGAGTACCAGGGTAAGCTAGGACCTACATGGGAAGGGCCCTACGTTGTTAAGGAAGCATATGGCAACGGAGCCTACAAGCTGGAAACCCTAGATGGAGATGTTATTGATAGAACCTGGAATGGCACTAACCTTCGTAAGTTCTACGTATGAAACTTACAATGTCTAAGGATATTTTTTACTTTGCTTTCAATCAATGTAATTGCATTCTTCTCACTTGGGGAAAGAAGCATTAATGGTAGGCGTCTAGTATTCATTTCTTAAAATGATGTAATCCTCCCTACCCACTTAATGATATAACGCATTTTCCTCAAATCTCTTGTTTCGTTCAATACAACAAAGATTTGTCCACCAAGTCGCTTTATAAGTTTCAATGTCAAAGGGATGTACAAAGACTAAACAACATGTCTTGCTCACATGCTTAACATCTATCTCAACTTCACATTAACTTTCCTATATGGCCTTAAGGTATTTTAAGCCTTTCGTTGCCCAAAGGATCAAGACGGAGTGGGTCGTGACCCTCTGTCAGCAGTCAAATTATACGATTGCTAATATTCTTGGTGAAGTAACTACACACAATAAGGCTATGCATCTACCATACACCTTAGGTTGTAAAATAAAAAGAGAAGAATCACACATGGCAAAATTCAAGCCTTAGTGGCTTTCATGTAGATTACTGACTAGTTTAACTAGTCTAAACAGGCCGTAGCCTTAACGATCCAACCAAATAAAATATTGTCTTAGGCCATAGCCTACATCACACATACCAAATGTAATTGTTTCATCAGGCACGAAGCCTGGAAAGGAACACAGACAAATTTTTTTAAACAGGGTACATACCACCCTGGGGATCAAATTACAACCACATGGTTGCCTTCATCAAACCTTGGAATGAGTGGGATCAGCTGAACCTGGGGAGGGGACCTTGGGTGACGGAGTCTTCTTGGAGGAAGATGGAGGCTGGACTGTCCTTGGCTTCTTGGCCAGCAGGTCCTCGATTGAGGCCGCTGGGTCCTTCGTCACATCCGTAAGGAAAGGGAACTCTAAAGCAGTTAATTCATTACCTGCATCATTGATGACGTACCCTCCGATCAGGTCGAAGGACCCCCCTTCGGCCTAAGTCGAAATTGCATTACGAAGACCCAAGTCTTTCTTTATAAATCATTGGTGGCGTAAAACCATTCATCATTGACATGGTTACCAGTTGGGAATTCGCCAGCCGAAGGCCTATGCCCTTCGGTGTCTTCTCTTGAAGGTGCCAAGACAAACAAGAACCTTGACTTGGTCTTCCCCCACGTTCCCACTATGTCCTTAGCTTCCCCGCCAAGTCCGAGATAGTGGGGATGAAGCCCTAGCGGTTACCATAAATCTGGAGATGGAACCTAGGGTGACGGAGCTTGATCTCTTGGTCCAGCAACTTTGACCTCTCCTGTTCGAGACCTCCACACTTGGATGAAAGAACAGATATCTGCTCCTTGTAACCAACAACCATAGAACCTTCGACAGTTAACCTGCTGCACTCAGCCTCGCTCGTTGCCAATTGACCTTTGAGCTTTTCATTCTCAGCTCTAAGATCTTGAACCAAGGGATTCTTATCAAAATCCTCCAATGCCTCCTCACACTTCTTCTCCAGGTCTGCATACTTTTGATCTCTAACCTTCTCCCCCCTCAGCATAGTATCCATTTCTTCTCGAGCTTTGGTGACAGCGCGGAGCAATTCCCTTGTCCTAGCATTGAGTTGGTTGTCAAGCATGCCCTGGTGAACATAGCTTTTATCATGAAGATCACAGAGCCTCTCTATAGACATGTTATTCATCACTTCCTTTCACTTGGAGGGGATCACATGGCTCATAAGTTGGTGTCAAGCTTGGGGAGAAGGAAGCTCCTTCGTATCAGGAAGTCCTATAACAAAAGTAAGTTTCATTAATATATGATCTTTGGTATTTAATTTTATTTCACAGGTAAGAAGTTTACCATGGAAGTCATCACCGCTGGGCCCTTCGATGGCTGGAAATACCACAGCCTTACCCTGGGCACTCTTCTGCCGGGTAGTTCGAGAGGGAGGAGTAGGTAGAATAAGCTTTCTTTTTGAATCAGATTTCATAGCCTTAGCACTAGCACCTTTCCTGCTTTGAACCCTCTCACCTATGCCGGAGGGTCCTATGATGGCCAACGGTCCTTCGGAGACTGGTTCGTCTGAGTCAGCAATGTTCTCCACCAGCTGATCTTCTACATCTATGGGTTCCTTTGGTGGAGGAGCAGAAGATACAGGCTCGACAGGATGGGCTTCCACCTCGTCTTTGTTTATGGACACCGACGGGGAGCCCATGCCATAACTTGTTTCTTGGGGATTCTTTGGAAGAAATCTTACCTCTTTGGCACCTCCAGCTACAACAAAGTTCCTGAATGACATCTCTGCAAAAAGAAGCAGATAAGATAAATATCAGCAAGATAAGTTTTTGTTTCTTATGTTAATTTAAAAAATACATACTTTCTCCATCACAAATTATCTCAGGTACCAACGGAGACCCTTCCCATCTCTCAGCAATGCCAGCCATGAACAGGATTGGCTCAGGGAAGGTCTGGCAGTCAGCTGGATGACGAGCCAAACGCTGATACAATGGGTTTCTTCTCACAGTATAAGGCAATGGATCAGTGAACCTTTTCTCATCATATTGAAAGTCTGGGTTTAACAATGCAGAGTATCCAGGAGGGATAATGGTAGTCTGAATATAAAAGAACTTGCCTTTCCAGTTCCTTATGTTCGTAAAAGGCCTATCTATCAATATGGGCACATCCCTTTCACCCCTCTTGGCCAAGGTTAACCAATCTCCTCCCGGGTATAGATTTAAAAAACCCCTAAGCACAGTCAAGGATGGTTCAAACCCATAAGTTTTACACATAACAATGTATGTTGTCAGCTTGGCTAGGCCAAATGGTTGAACCTAGAAATGTGTACCTCATAATATCGGAGGAATTCTAAAATTAAAGGAGGCAGTGGTATCCTAAGATTGGAAGTGGTGAAAGCGTGGATATACAAGCCTACATAATTTTCAGGGGCATCAAATATCCCTTGATCTTTACTTGGTAGCATTACTTTGTGTTCTTTTGGAATGGGATAATCAGTGAGGAACGCTTTAAGCTCCTCCCTGGTTAATGTGCAACCTTGTTGTTTTATCCCAAATTTTTTGTTGGTTGACATGACACCTTCTAAAAAACACAAAAAATAGTTGAAATACAGAAGAAGAAGGAGCGCTTTACCTTGTTTGGTCGAAGGCTTGATCGAAAGGATTTTAGTAGGTGAAAAACTTTGGGCGAGAGTTACTTTGTTAGGGTTTTACTGTTTTTTGCATTTTATATACCCTACAAATGTTGCATCTCATCCCTACACGTGTCCGTGCTATCCCTTTTCTACCGGATTTCAAATCCCTTTTAAATTTTGAAAGGATGTTTACTAGTACCGAGGAAACAGGGTTAGTTAGGATTAATTATGCATTTATTGCGGTCACTATTAACAAAACTTTTCATCTTCGTTCATTTTTGTGACGAAGGGGAGGTTTCGTTTTTATTTCTGAGTCGTAAGCAATATTTCTCGTCCGTACATATCACTTTCGACTGGGGGGCTTGATGACGTACCCTCCGATCAGGTCGAAGGACCCCCCTTCGGCCTCAGTCGAAATTGCATTACGAAGACCCAAGTCTTTCTTTATAAGTCATTGGTGGCGTAAAACCATTCATCATTGACATGGTTACCAGTTGTGAATTCGCCAGCCGAAGGCCTATGCCCTTCGGTGTCTTCTCTTGAAGGTGCCAAGACAAACAAGAACCTTGACTTGGTCTTCCCCCACGTTCCCACTATGTCCTTAGCTTCCCCGCCAAGTCCGAGATAGTGGGGATGAAGCCCTAGCGGTTACCATAAATCAGGGGACGCCCCCATGATCTCCTAAACGTGTGCTAACATTTTCCAAGCTATTTTCATCACCTATAAATAGGTTGGACGAGTCATTTCAATGGTATGTTCACTCAACGCAGTATTTCACATACATCATATTATCCATAACTTATATCACATACTTATTCACACGCCGGAGGTGGTTCGCAGGGCCCAACCCCTGCGAAATCACTTAACGAAGTGTCTATTATTTCTTATTGTAGATTGGCTACAAGTTTGGCGCAAGCATATCACCCCTCATACCATTTGATCATCATCCAAGGCCTGGTCGTACGAATTATTGTACAATCAATCATCATACTCTTTTTCATGAGTTTCCCTTTAGTAAGGAACTTTCTCCAGCTCTACCGGTTTCCCAGTCTTAGCTATCTCCTCTAAAGTGGTACACTTGCCATGAAAAATGGCCGCATTCACCACCTTCCCAATGTCAATCCCCACATCATCACCATGGTAAAGTTCCATAGCAACATAGGGGATCACCTTGGTTACCAAGTCCACTATGTCCTTCTTCAGCATTTTCAAACAAAGGTTCAAACCATCTACCTTTTCTCGGAGCTTGATCTCTTCGTCCAGCAACTTCACTCTCTCTTGTTCGAGGCCTCCACACTTGGATGAAAGAACAGATATCTGCTCCTTATAGCCAACGACCATTGAGCCTTCGACAGTTAACCTGCTGCATTCAGCTTCACTTGTTGCCAGCTGACCTTTGAGCCTTTCATTCTCAGCTCTGAGATCTTGCACCAAGGGGTTCTTGTCAAAATCCTCCAATGCATCCTCACACTTCTTCTCCAGGTCTGCATACTTCTGGTCCCTAGCCTTCTCCCTTCTCAGCATAACATCTATTTCTTCTCGAGCTTTGGTGACAACACAGAGCAGCTCCCTTGTCCTAGCATTGAGTTGGTTGTCTAGCATGCACTGGCGGACATAACTTTTGTCATGAAGGTCGCAGAGCCTTTCTATGGACATGTTATCCATCACCCCCTTCCACTTGGGTGGAATTACATGGCTCACAAGTTGGTGACAAGCTAGGGGAGAAGGAAGTTCTTGTGTATCAGGAAGTCCTGCAACATATGTAAATTTGTTAATTATTATTACTAGTAGCTAATTTTTATTCACAGGTAAGAAACTTTACCATGGATATTATCACCGCTGGGCCTTTCGATGGCTGGAAATTCCATAGCCTTACCCTGGGCACTCTTTTGCCGGGTAGTTCGAGAGGGAGGGGTAGGCAGGATGAGCTTTCTTTTCGAAGCAGACTTCGCAACTTTAGCACAACTACCTTTCCTGCTTCAGACCCTCTCCCCTATGCCGAAGGGTCCTACGATGGTCAACTGTCCTTCAGAGACTGGTTCGTCAGAATCAGAAACATTCTCCACAAGTTGATCCTCCACATCTATAGGTTCCTTTGACGGAGGAGCAGACGATACATGCTCGATGGGATGGGCATCCACATCATTGTTGTTTATGGACACTGATGGGGAGCCCACGCCATAGCTTGTCTCTTGGGGATTCTTTGGAAGGAAGCTAACCTCCTTCACACCACCAGCTACAACAAAGTTCCTGAAGGACATCTCTGCACAAAGAAGCAAATAAGATAAATATCAAAAAGATAAGTTTTTATTTCTTATTTTAATCAAAAAAGTACATACTTTCTCCATCACAAATAATCTCAGGTACCAAAGGAGATCCCTCCCATCTTTCAGCAATGCCAACCATGAAAAGAATTGGCTCGGGGAACGTTTGGCAATCAGCTGGATGACAAGCCAAACGCTGATACAAAGGGTTTCTTCTCACAGTATAGGGCAAGGGATCGTTGAATCTTTTCTCATCATATTGAAAGTCTGGGTTTAACAATGCAGAGTATGCCAGAGGGATAATGGTGTTTTGGATATAAAAGAATTTGCCTTTCCAGTTCCTTATGTTCGTAAAAGGTCTATCTATCAGAATGGGCACATCCCTTTCACCCCTTTTGGCCAAGGTCAACCAATCTCCTCCCGCGTATAGATTCAGAAAACCCCTAAGCACAGTCAAGGATGGTTCGAACCCATAAGCTTTGCACATCACGATGAATGTTGTAAGCTTGGCTAGGCCAAAAGGGTTGAACCTAGAAATGTGTACCTCATAATACCGGAGGAATTCTAAGATCATAGGGTGCAAAGGTATCCTAAGGTTGGACGTGGTGAATGCATGGGTATAAAGGCCTACATAGTTCTCAGGGGCATCAAATATTCCTTGATTTCTACTAGGTAGCATGATTTTATGTTCCTTTGGAATTGGGTAATCGGTGAGGAACGCTATGAGCTCCTCTCGTGTTAAAGTGCAACCTTGTTGCTTGATTACAAACTTTTTATTGGTTGACATTGATTCTTCTAGAATCCACAATAAAGTATTTGAAAGCAAGATGTGATGAAATACTTTACCTTGTTTGATCGAAGGCTTGATCGGAAGAGGTTTTAGTAGGTGAAAAACTTGGGCAGAAGTTAAAATTATGTTAGGGTTTTTGTTTTTCAATTTTATATACCCTACTAAAGGAAAAATCTCAGCCCTACACGTGTAATTACTTATCCCCTTACCACCGGATTTCAAAACTCTTTTAAATTTTGAAAAGACGTTCTCTTTTACCAAGGAAAAGGGGTGGTTAGGATAATTAGTTGCATTAATTACGGTCAATATGAGCAAGACTTTTCATCTTCGTTCATTTTTGTGACGAAAGGGAGGTTTCGTTCTTATTTCTGAGTCGTAAGCAGTATTTCTTGTTCGTACATATCACTTTTGACTGGGGGGCTTGATGACGTACCCTCAGATCAGGTCGAAGGACCCCTCTTCGGCCTCAGTCGAAATTGCATTACGAAGACCCAAGTCTTTCTTCATAAGTCATTGGTGGCGTAAAACCATTCATCATTGACATGGTTACCAGTTGGGAATTCGCCAGCCGAAGGCCTATGCCCTTCGGTGTCTTCCCTTGAAGATGCCAAGACAAAGAAGAACCTTGACTTGGTCTTCCCTCACGTTCCCACTATGTCCTTAGCTTCCCCGCCAAGTCCGAGATAGTGGAGATGAAGCCCTAGCGGTTACCACAAATCAGGGGATGCCCCCATGATCTTCTAAACATGTGCTAACACTCTCCAAGCTATTTTCATCACCTATAAATAGGTTGGATGAGTCATTTCAATGGTATGTTCACTCAACACAGTATTTTACATACTTCATATTATTTACAACACATATCACATACTTACTCTAACGTCGGAGGTGGTTCGCAGGGCTCAACCCCTGCGCAATCACTTAACGAAGTGTCTACTATTTCTTATTGCAGATTGGCTACAATTTTGGCGCAAGCATATCACCCCTCATATCCTTCGATCGCCATCGAAGGCCTGGTCGTACGAATTATTGTACAATCAGAGAAAACCTGTTAGGAATTAGAAAATTCCATGTTAAAGTGTCGGTCACCCCAATTATGGTCTAGCACAAGTTAGCTCGTAGACATGTCGTTTGTTACGTTATTTAGTTGTTTATTAGTTAGTTTGTAGCGTAGATTAGTTTAGTGTAACACCGTGGAGGAAGGATGGGTCTTTACCCACTGTATACCTGATCCACAGGACGTCAGGAGGTCGTGTAGTTTGTAAGTATAAATACCCCTTCCATCCTTGGAAGGGGTGGTGCTTTTCATTAATCTACCCTTTCATTTGTTAGTTTCTCTCTCTAGAAACACCCTCTCCTCTCTTCATCTCTCTAACCATGACTATCTTGTTTAATCATCTACCTAGACCACCCGAATCATCTAAACAACATAAAATATACGATTCTAAAATTGGTATCAGAGCCAGGTTATGTTGTTTGTGTTGATTCTCGTGGTTTATTTCATGGTTTATGCGGTTTTTATGCGGTTTTTGTTGTATTCGTGTATGCGGTTTGTGTGCTTGATTTTGATGCGTTTTGGTTTATGTTCTTGATGTGTGTTTAATGATGTTGGTTGATGTTGTTTATCTATGGTCATTGAGAAATTGTTAAATTCAAGGTTAAAAACAATTTTTGGCGTGATTGATATGTTTATGTTGAATCTGCTGATTATCTTGTGTTTAAATTACGGATTAGTGATGTGGTTTGATGCTTGTTTCTGAATCTGGTCCATAAGTGCTGCTGTCATGCATATGGTTTCTACTGCTGTTCATATTTCTGTTATTGGTCTGCTGCTGCTGATGTTCTTGGTAGCTATTTGTGTCAATGTTATAGTGTGATTTGTCTGACTTTATCATAGATTTGAAAGTTCCTGTTGGGATACAGAAAGTCAAAGTACTGAAGAATTAAAGTGCTAAAGATTAACAAAGTACTGCAGAAAGACAAAGTGCTGAAGAAGTCAAAGTACTGCTAAGTTAAAGTCAAAGTACGGCTTATTCATCAAAGTACTGCAAAGCTTAAAGTCGGTTGTAATTGATTAATAGATAGAAAGTAATGTTTATCTAGAACTTTCTAAGTATTGTTTACTTGACGTACAAGGATAAGAATTGTAAACCGATTAGGGTTATCCTTAAGCCTATAAAAGGACCCCTAGATTGGTATTAGAGTTACGAGTTTTTATATATGTTTTTAGAATCCTAAAGTACGATCATTATTTAGAGTTTTAGAGTTGTTAAAGAATCTGCATAATAAGCAGTTTTAGTGTTATTAATAAAGTTAAATCTTCTTAGCTTTGTTAAGTAAATTCCGCGTACTTAATAGAGATTACTCAGTGTTTTCATTGTTAATAATTTAGGATTTATCCGAGGTTATTAAACCCTTAAACAAGCTATTTAAGTTAGTTTGGTTAGAGTACATCGATCCAACAAGTGGTATCAGAGCTTGTGTGGAAACTCTGACTAAGAAGAAACTGTTTAAACCTAGTTAAACAACAAAAACCTAAAGATGTCGACTGAAGCTGATCCACCACCATCCATCACCTCACTAAGGATTCCTATCATTAAGAAGGGTGAATACGATCTATGGAGAATGAAGATGAGGCAGTATACTGCAATCACAGACCATGCACTGTGGAATGTGATTTGTCAATGGTAATGAAGTTGTGGAAGAACCTGCAGACATTCCTGGCCAACCTAAAGCACCTAAACCCATCTTGCCAGCTGCTACAATAAGAAATCAAGAGAAGGCTCTCAACATATTGTTGTCTGCTATTCCAGATGGTCATCTACTCAAGTTCCATGATGCTAAAGATGCAAAGCAACTCTGGGCTGCTCTCAAGACTAGATTTGGAGGTAATGATGCTTCCAAAAAGATGCACAGAAATCTGTTGAAGCAGCAGTTTGAAACTTTTACTGTTGGAGAAAGAGAAGGCCTTGATGCTACTTATGACAGATTCCAAAACCTTCTTAGTATGCCGAAGTTATACAAAGCAAAGGTTTCAGTTGAAGATGCTAATCTTAAGTTCTCAAGGAGTTTGCCATCTACATGGCATGTGATTACTACTATGATCAGAGGACAACCTGGATTGGACACCATGGACTTTGATGATCTCTACAATCATCTGAAGGTGTATGAGCATGAGATGAATGGCCAAACAAGCTCAAAGTATCACATAATTGCTTTTGTGTCATCTGAAAAGAGGGGAAGTACTTCTACTAAAAGTACTGCTTCTCCTACTCAAAGTACTGTTGCTCAAAGTACTGCTGCCTACACTACCCCTACTTTTGCTCAGCAACCCACACCAACTAATACCATCTACTCAGATGAAGTTGTGTGCTCTTTCTTTGCACAACAAGCTACTCTACCTATTACTTATGAAGAAGATCTCTCACAGATAGAAGAGGATGCTCTTGAAGAAATTGATATCAGGTGGCAAGTTGCTATGATCACTGCAAGGATCAAGAAGTTTATGAAGAAGACAGGAAGAGGCATTGACTTTAAACCAAAACAGGGAATCACTTTTGACAAATCCAAGATTGAATGCTTCAATTGTCAAAAGACTGGACATTTTGCAAGGGAATGCAGGTTTGCTAAGTATCAAGCAAACAGGATGACTGAGAAACCAAAGCTAGAGTTGAAAGAAATTCCTATTACAGAAACAAAAGCTTTGGTTGCTCAAGAGAATCTATCAGAGGTTGACTGGAGTGCTAAGTTTGATGATGCACCAGTAACCTTCTGTATGGTAGCTGTGGAGGATTCAGTGGAAGAATTTGACTGGAGCACAGCTTTTGATAAGGAACATGGAGATGCTGCTATGGAGTCTAAAGATGGTTATGGAAGCTTTGACTCGAGCATGGAGTCTGAAGCTGAACCTGTTCTACTTGCTATGGTAGCCACTTCACCAAGTTCACCCCTATCTCTGAGGTATGTTTAAAGTGTCATAAATTTTATCAAAAAGTGCTTAATGATTATGTGACTGAAAGAGATAAGTGTAGAACAGCTAGGGTTGAAGTAACAGGTTAGCAAATAACTTTAGAGTCAATGGAAGCCAAAATAATAACACATGAAAATAATGAAATGGCTTGGGCAGAAAAGTATGAACAACAGGATTATCAGTTGAAATTAAGTGAATGGAAGTTAAACTGTAAGATATCTGAAATTGAGAAACTAACTAAGGAGAGAGATGAATTATTAGAAAAGTTTGCTGCTTGGGGACAATCAGGTCTTTCTCATGTCACTTATGTTGAAAAACAAAGAAGAGCTTACATTAAAACTGGCCTAGGTTTTGGTATGGACTTTAATAGCATAGAAAACCCACCTAGTGATCAGGATGAATGTGACTTTAAGGATATAACCACTAGTGATCAGGATGAATGTAGACACATCAAGTAATGAGGAATCAGTTAGTGAAACACCTCCTGAGTTTAAGAAAGATAATGCCTATCATGCATTCCCTCATCCCACTGGTAGTCATCAACCTCTTAGGCCTGATGTTTCTCGTTTTGGAGTAGACAGCTTAGAGTTTAGGAAGAAACTTAAAGATCAATCTAGGTTTGAAACCTCAAAAGAAACTGTTGAAACACCTAAGGTAGATGATGTTAAAAGCCAAGCAATACTTTCACCCCAAAGTACTGCTACACCTCAAAGTACTGCTACACCTTCAGCAGTACCTTTAAGAAAACCTTTTCAACATACTGCTAAACCTTTTTGGGATAATTTTGGTCAAAACAGTTTTCATCATTCACCTAGAAGACACGATAGGTTTGGTCATACCCATAGAAGAAGAAACTTTGGAATTACAGATCAAAAACTATGTTTTGTTTGTTTTAGTCCTAATCATTTGATTAAGGATTGTGACTTACATTCAGAGTACTTAAGTAAGTTCCCAAAGAACAGAACTGCCAACCAAAAACCAAGGGAGACTAGACCAGCTTGGAATCATTCACATAGGGTTAACCATAGAAACTTCTCACCAGATTATAGGTACCCTCACCAGAGAAGACCTTTTTTAAAACCTCCAGTACCTTCAAATACTTTCCAAGGTACTGTTAAGCCAAAAACAGTACTTTCTCAAAGTACTGCTCAGTTTTCACCAAACACCTCTTGGAATAGGAACCCTAGGAGATCTAATTACTATCAATCTAGAAGGCGTTACAACTCCAAGAACGTAGTTAGATCTAGAGATTCTTCACCAGAAGTTAAAACTCAATGGGTTAAGAAAGAAAGTAATGATGATGAACAAACAGTACTTTCAACAAATACTGCTGAAACAGTAATTTTTGATAAAGATGATTTTGTTGAAAAAGAAAAGGAGGTTTTTGTTGAAAAAGAAAGTTTTGCTGAAAATCCACCACAAGTTTTGAAACAAAAGATAATGCTTGATTCTGTCTACAAAAACTGTGAAGACTACATACTCAAGGAATTTGAGTATGTTACTCCACAAGGGGATAGTGGTTGCTATAGAAGCATAACAGGAGACAAGGAGACTCTGTCAGATTTTAGGCCATATTGTGGAGGAAGAGTTGCATTTGGGAATGATGCTAGTGGAGGTAGAATTAGTGGAAAAGAAACCATCAAGACAGGAAGCATAGATTTTGAGAATGTTAGATATGTGAAGGAGCTCAAGTTCAACCTTTTGTCAGTCTCTCAAATCTGTGACAAAAAGCATCCTGTGTTATTCACTGACACAAAATGTCTCATACTTTCACCTGAATTCAAGCTTGATGATGATAACTTGGTGATACTCAAAGTACCAAGAACCAATGATGTGTATAGTTTGGATATGAAGAGTCTTCACTCTTCTGAAATAGCTACATGTTTAGTAGCAAACGCATCCCTTGAAGAAGCACATCAGTGGCATAGAAGATTGGGCCATGTGAATTACAAGAATATCAACAAATTGGTCAAAGGAAATTTAGTTAGAGGTTTACCTTCAAAGACTTATAAGAATGATCACTCCTGTTTGGCGTGCAAAAAGGGTAAACAACATAAAGCTTCATGTAAGAAGCTTGAGGAAAGGACTGTTAGAGAACCATTGGAGCTGTTACATATGGATCTATTTGGTCCTGTTTCTGTTACAAGTTTGAATAAGAAGAAGTAATGCTTGGTAGTCACAGATGATTGCAGTAGATTCAGTTGGGTATTCTTCTTGGGATTTAAAGATAATACATTTGATGCTATTCATGATCTTATAATAGCACTTGAAAACCAACTAAGACTGAAAGTTAGAGGCATTAGATGTGACAATGGAACTAAATTCAGGAACAAGCTTATGGATGAATTATGTGCCAACAAAGGAATCAAGAGGGAGTTCAGTATTGCAACACCACAACAGAATGGTGTTGCAGAGAGAAAGAATAGGACTTTGATTGAAGCAGCCAGAACAATGCTTGCAGACTCACACTTACCTATTCAATTATGGGCTAAAGCTGTAAGTACTGCTTGTTATGTACTTAATAGAGTATCAGTCACCAAACCACATATGAAGACACCTTATGAGTTGTTGATGGGAAACAAACCTAATATTCGTTTTATGAAGCCTTTTGGATGCCCTCTCACTATTCTTACTACAATTGATAATTTGGGGAAGTTTGATGGCACGTCAAAAGAATGTTATTTATTGGGATACTGCACCAACAGTCGGGGATTTAGAGTGTACAACAGAGTCACCAAGAAGGTTCAAGATTGTCTTCATGTTGAGTTTTTAGAAGATCAAGAAAATCAAAAGGGTAAAGGTCCTGATTGGATGTTTGGTCTTGAAGTTTTGACTCCTTCAATGAATTATGTTCCTGTTAAAGAAGAGAATCAACCCGTACACAATGGAGAAGAGGTACAGTATGTTGTTCATGGAGTTCATATTAGACCCGATGTTGTTCATGATGAAGAACCTAAAACTGTTGAGATAGAGAAAAGTTATGATGAGCCAAAATCCTCATTATCTATTGAGGATCAAGCTATTCAAGATGAACTTAAACACATGCTTTTTCAAGATGTTCTAGCACACTCTTATACTGATGATCAAAGAAGAGCTTATGAGGAAGCAAAGAAAAAGAACAAGACTGCAGATTTCACTCACAGTACTTTGGATGACAGTACTTTAGACCAAAGTACTGCTACACCTGTTAACATCACTTTTGATGATTTGGATGATCCTACCATGCCTGGCTTAGAAGATACTAATGATGAGTTTGAAGATGAAGTTATTTTCTCAGATTCCAATGAAGATGCTGATCTCACTAATTTAGATGATAATTATGGAGTTCCACAGACTCCTATCTTAAAAATTCATAAGAATCATCCTACTGATCAAATCATTGGTCCTTCTACTTCTGGAGTAATGACAAGACACAAAGCCAAGAGTTTTACTAAACCTCATAATGCTTTACTTAGCTTTGTCTATAAACAAAACAGGCTGAATCATAAGGACCATCTAACATGCCTGTTTACTTGCTTTATCTCTTAAGAAGAACCCAAGAATATTGCTCAAGCATTGACTAAAGAGAGTTGGGTTGAAGCTATGCAAGAAGAACTGCTTCAATTCAGGCTTCAAGAAGTTTGGGTATTATGTGATCTTCCTGATGGAAAGAAGGTCATTGGTACAAGATGGGTGTTCAGAGTCAAGAGAGATGAAAGAGGGAATGTTATCAAAAATAAAGAAAGGTTAGTTGCACAAGGCTACAGACAAGAAGAAGGAGTTTATTATGATGAAGTGTTTGCTCCTGTAGCAAGGATTGAAGCAATTCGAATTTTCCTTGCTTTTGCATCATATATGGGATTCCAGGTTTATCAAATGGATGTCAAGAGTGCCTTTTTATATGGCAAGATTACAGAGGAAGTATATGTCAAACAACCTCCTAGTTTTGAAGATCTAAACATCTAAACAAAGTCTACAAAGTTATTAAGGCTCTTTATGGCTTACATCAAGCACCTAGAGCTTGGTATGAAAGGCTCTCTACCTTTTTATTGCAACATGGTTATCGGAGAGGAGCTATAGATAAGACTTTGTTTATCAAGAGAGATAAGAAGGATATCATGCTAGTTCAAGTGTATGTAGATGATATCATATTTGGAGCTACCAAACAATCTATGGTCAAGGAGTTTGAGCAGCTGATGCAGAATGAATTTCAAATGAGTTCAATGGGTGAGTTAACTTTCTTTTTGGGACTTCAAGTTAAGCAGTCAAAGGAGGGAATTTTCATAAGTCAAGATAAGTATGTAGCTGACATACTTAAGAAGTTCAATTTTGATGAAATGAAGCCTGTTACTACACCTATTAAATCTATCAACCCATTAGACAAGGATGAAGATGGATAACCAGTTGAAGTCAAGTTATACAGATCAATGATTGGCTGTCTTATGTATCTTACTGCATCTAGGCCTGATATCATGTTTGTTGTTTGTTTATGTGCAAGATATCAAGTCTCACCAAAGGTCTCTCATATGAATGCAGTGAAGAGAATTTTTAGTTATTTGAAACAACAACCTAAGTTGGGGTTGTGGTATCCAAAGGATTCAACTTTTCACTTGGAAGCCTTTTCAGATAGTGATTATGCAGTTGATAACTATGATAGAAGATCAAGTACTGGAGGTTGCCAATATCTTGGAAGAAGATTAGTTTCATGGCAGTGTAAGAAGCAAACAATTGCAGCAACATCATCCACTAAAGCAGAATATGTGGCTGCTGCAAGTTGTTGTGGACAAGTTTTGTGGATGCAGAATCAACTCTTGGATTATGGGTTCAATTTCAAGGATACTCCTATCAATATTGATAATGAGAGTACCATTTGCATTGTGAAGAATCCAGTTTATCATTCCAAGACCAAACATATTCAGATTAGGAACCACTTCATCAGAGATTGTTATGAGCATAGGCTCATTAATGTTGTCAAGGTGCATACAGATGATAATGTAGCTGATTTAATCACCAACGGATTTGATGTTTCAAGATTTAATCACTTGGTGGTGAGTATTGGCATGATTAATTACTGAGCTACATTTAAGGGGAGGACTATTTCGTGTGAGTATAGTCCTATGCATTGTTTGAGGGGAGGATATTCATGTTTATTTGCTGTATTTGTTATTGTAAAGAGGAGCATGGAAAAGTACTGCTTTTTGGTTTTATGAAAGTACTGCTTGGAAAGTACTGCACACGTGGAAAGAACTGTTTGTCGTATCAAAGTACTGTTCCAACGGTAATATTGAAGGGTAACTACTACTAACGGTAACTTTGTTATTAATGGCTGTGATTTTTTAAATCTCACCTACAAATAACTACTCTCCGAATTTCTCTCTCATATTGATACCTTATAATCTTTTCCATATTTCTCTCTCTCTTTCACCTATATTATTCATCATATCACTTTCTGTGTACACATATCATCAATGGCAAATCGTGATACAGTTTCAAAACACAACATGGTGGCGAATTTAGACAAGACTGATGCTAATGTGATCTTTCATGATATCATTGATTTTCTCACTGGGTCACCGATTAGTTATGCGCTTTTAGTGGAACCAGATCTCATTGAGCCCTAGATTCAACAATTTTGGGTAACTGATAGGGTTCATATGGAGAATGATGATTCATATAT
This sequence comes from Chrysanthemum seticuspe, assembly GCA_019973895.1. Classification (NCBI taxonomy): domain Eukaryota; kingdom Viridiplantae; phylum Streptophyta; class Magnoliopsida; order Asterales; family Asteraceae; genus Chrysanthemum; species Chrysanthemum seticuspe. The sequence goes on along the minus strand of BPTQ01000003.1, from coordinate 17,751,497 downwards.
TCAAGCTAGAGTTGCTGGGAGAACTGTGAAGGTTACTGAAGCCTCAATTCGTGAGGATTTATTGTTTGATGATGAAGAAGGGGTTGTTCGTTTTGATAAGCAATTGATTTGGGATACATTCAGAGACATTGGGTTTGAAGGGTCCTTAACTGAGCAAACATTCAAGAAACCCTTATTTTGTCCCCACTGGGAGTATTTAGTTCATGTTTTGCTTCATTGTACTAGTGCTAAAAGTACATCATGGGAGCAATTTGGGTCTAACATAGCATCTGCTATAGTGGGATTGGCTACAAATCGAATTTTCAACTTTTCAAGACTAATCCTAGATGGAATGCTCTCACACATCTCACATGGTTCAAAATGGTTGATGTATCCAAGGTTTATTCAAGTGTTTCTGAACAAACAACTTGCTGATGTACCAAAGCCTACTGATCTACTACCTGTTGTGGTGCAACCAGCCAAGATTTTTACTTTTATAGCAAGGAAGAGTGACTTATTCACTGGAAGGAACACTCCATTGACTACTTCAATGATGGAGATTGTTCAAGCTATTAGAGATGAGGCTGAAGCTAGTGAAGATAGAGAAGGTACTGCTTCTGAAGGAACTGTTACTCAAGGTACTGCCTCTAAAGGTACTGCTTCTCCAAGTGCTGCTTCTCAAGAAACTTCACCACAAGGTACTGCTTCTCAAGGTTCTGATGTTAATGAAGGTACTGAAGTTTCTCCCACCTCATCCCACCATACTACTCCTCCTATGGCATAACCAGAACAAGATGTACCTATTCTCTCATCATCTTCTGAAAAAGATCCAGCTACTATACCCCCTGAAGGTTTGGTGTTGGGTAATTATGTTCTGACAAGAGAGTTAGTCAGATTGAATAAAACAACTGAGGCTCAAGCTAAACAGATTAAGAAGTTGAAGCTTAAGTTTAGAAGACTCAAGAATTTTGACTGGCCATGGGTTCAACATCATCGTGTATGGGTCAAGTCTCAAAGAAAGCAAGGCAAGCCAGTTAGACAATTTAAGAAGACAACCAAAGGAAAAAAGGTCCCAAAGTAATCTTCATTCCAATTGGGGAGGAATTTGGAAGATAAGAATTTGAATGAAGAAGCTGAATCTCAAGGTACTGATGAATCTCAAGGTACTGATTAACCTCAAGGTACTGATGTTCAACCTCAAGGCACTGAAGAGCAGGTTAATATTGAAAGTACTGAGGAAGAAAGCACTAAAGTTAAAAGTACTGATGATCAAGGTACTGCTGATCAAAGTACTGCTCTTCAAGGAACCTACAGGCAAGAGTTAATTACACTAAGGTTGTTAGATTTTGAAGAGGAAGCTGGTCATTCAACTGTCATACCAGAAACGGAAGCTGATACACCCAAACCTATACATACTGCAAGTGATGATGAAACCATTGCTGAGATCTTGCATGATTTATCAAAGCCAAGGGGTGTTAGCATTCCAGGAATTACAGAAGAACAACCAAGAACTTCTCAACCTACTATAGATCCTAAGGATAAAGGAAAAGGTAAGTTGGTAGAAACAAAGAAGAAAAAGAAACCTACTTTAGCACAGATAAGGGCTGCTCAAGTTGCTATGAATGAGGAAGCAGCTAGAAAATTTTAAGCTGAATTGAATGTTGAGGATAGAGAAGCTAAGGAAATTGAAGAAGCTAAGAATAGAGAAGCAACTAAGAAATTGCAAGAGGAATTGAATGCTAGAGCTGCTGAAATATTACAGTCACCTATTCCTATTTCTGCTCTACCAAGAAGACCAAATCTTGCTAAGGAAAGGAATGCAATGATGACATATTTAAAGAAGCAAGGGTATATTGGTTTGAATAAGTTAAAGTATGTTGAGAGGAAAGAGTTATATGAAGTTGTTAGAGAAGATTTTCAGAAACAAGTTGATAGTATCAAAGATTATAAATATGTTGATGCTCAGAAATAAGAAGAAAGAAAAGGAAGCTTAAAAAGAAAAAGAACTACTGAAGTTAAAGATCAACAGCAGTAAAAGAAAGTTGAATTAAGATCTGAAACAAATGATGAACTGAGGAATTACTTAAGGATTGTAGATTTTGAGTATTCTAAAGATGATGCTGAAATGAAGATGAAGAAATCTCCAATAACTACTTTTGAAGTTGTAGAGTCAAAGGATGGAAGTTATCTGATGTTTCACAGAGAAGATGAAAGCTTCAGAGTGTTCAATATGGTATGGGATTTATTGCATATAATAGATAGAGTGGATTTATTTCATTTATATCATGTGGTGAAAGAATATTTTGAACACAATCCATCATAAGGATTTGGTTTAATCTTGCTTGGAGATCTCACAACTGTTTGGGAAATTGAAGAAACAAGTACTGCTGAGATTTGGAAAAACCAAGAAGATTGGGAGATTACTTGCTGGAGATTCTTTGAAGAATCTGGAGTGCATGTTTTAGAGTCAGAAGATGGGACTATGATTCACATGTTAGCAGATAGAAGATATCCTCTTACATCAGATCTCATGAGGAGGATGCTGGAGCATGGAATGGAAGTTGAAGAAGATAATGAAATTGCACGTTTGGTCATCAAATTGTTTATCAGATGGACTACTATTGCTGATGATGATGAATAACTGGTATGAATCTTAATTGAATACATTATTTTTGAAATATCAGCACTTTATTCAAAGTACTTCTGATCAAACAGTACTTTCATCAAAGTACTGCTTGCAGCTTTAAACCAGTTAATGATTTTAAGAAATTTTTTTGTTAAGTGATAAATATTTTGAAACAAAAGTTAAAAGAAATAAATGGTTTTTGAGATGGTAACAACAATAGGTTATCAATCCACAATGGTTAAAAAAGGATTAGCTAATCCATGAGCAAACGGCTCTGGTAAAGATATCTCAAATCCGTTTTATAGTTGACAACTTGCTAATAAGTTGTATGGTAATCAACTCACCATATCAGTAATGTAAAGAGTTGGCTAGCCCACAAGAAAATGGCTTGTAGTAAAGGCTGTGGAAAAACTATTATATGGTAATTAGTTCACCATGATGAAAGAACTAACTAGTCCAAAAGGGTGCAGCTTTTGGTAAAGACAAATCAAATCTGTTGATAGCTGATGATTTGCTAAAAATCATATGGTTATCAATATACCATGATCTTACACATCAAAACATTTGGCTACTCCAGAGTTAATGGCTTTGGTAAAGAGACATTAAATCCATTAAATTTTCAATGATTCACCTCTCACAGGAGTTTACACACCTAGAAGTGATGAGAATAGACTGAAACTTAAACTGAATTAATGTACAAATTATCTTATGTTGCTGAAGAGATGGAAGTTGCTGAATGTTGCTGAAAAGACAGAGATTATTGAATGATGCTGTAAAGAATATTTTTCAAGAATACTTTGATGATGATATAAGCACAGAATCTACGAAGATAAAATTTAAAGATAAAGTCACAATTCCTCTTTGAAGACAAAGATGTTAAAGCTAAATATACAAAGGAACTTGAAATCAAATAAGTAGAATTCAAGTTAAGGAAGGATTGTTGGGATACAGAAAGTCAAAGTACTGAAGAATTAAAGTGCTGAAGATTAACAAAGTACTGCAGAAAGACAAAGTGCTGAAGAAGTCAAAGTACTGCTAAGTAAAAGTCAAAGTACTGCTTATTCATCAAAGTACTACAAAGCTTAAAGTCAGTTGTAATTGATTAATAGATAGAAAGTAATGTTTATCTAGAACTTTCTAAGTATTGTTTACTTGACGTACAAGGATAAGAATTGTAAACCGATTAGGGTTATCCTTAAGCCTATAAAAGGACCCCTAGATTGGTATTAGAGTTACGAGTTTTTATATATGTTTTTATAATCCTAAAGTACGATCATTATTTATAGTTTTAGAGTTGTTAAAGAATTTGAATAATAAGCAGTTTTAGTGTTATTAATAAAGTTAAATCTTCTTAGCTTTGTTAAGTAAATTCCGCGTACTTAATAGAGATTACTCAGTGTTTTCATTGTTAATAACTTAAGATTTATCCGAGGTTATTAAACCCTTAAACAAGCTATTTAAGTTAGTTTGATTAGAGTACATCGATCCAATAGTTCCTGAATGCGACTTGTCTCTATAGCTGTCCAGATTCGTTGATTTGTATGCTAGCAGATTCTTTTATGCCTTTTTTGAGACTGTTTTATGCTATTTGTGATTGAAGTGTCCAGGTTCATGGTATTTCATGCGGTTTGTCTGAATCTTAAGAGGATGCGGTTTGTTACAAATTGGTCCAGATTCACCGAATCTATGTTGCGGTTTGTCACTTTCTAAAACATGTGGTTTGACTTTTGAGTCAAATCTATAAGCGATTTGTGTCATTTTGACAAGCGGTTTGTGTGTTCATGTTAATAAGTAGAGCGTTTTGACGCTGTCTACTATGCAGTTTGTTCCTTTTCATACTATGAGATTTGTCTTTATTGAAAACTAAAGCGATTTGACCAGTTTGCTAAATGTATAAAGCAGTTTGAACTGGTCTAAATGAGGAAGCGTTTTGTTACCTTGATGCTGGGTTTGTCAAGATCAAAGTGAATGCATTTTAAGAAAAGGGTGATAAAGTGCCAAAACTGTTTTGACTCAATACGGCTAACTCAAGATTCAAAACACCTTTACTAACATTCAACCTTAAGCAGTAAATCATAAGACTCAACCATCAAAAATCTATCAAAACTGCTTAATCTTAACACTTTTGTAGTTCTTCAACAATTCATCATATCAAACATCAATGAAAGAACATTCAATTACAATACCACAAGCATCAACAGTCTCTTAATATCACATTCATCTACATTCAAAACTGATAATTCAAGCAAGTATGTTAATGATCTCAGATTGGTTTCTTTTCTCTCGCATCCCTTAAGTAATCTTCAGAAGGTTTTTAGAACCTTTCATATCGAGAGATACCAAGTCATCAACGATCTTTTTTTATGTCCAAGCTTCATTGTTTATCCGAAAACATAAAGATGGAATAATAACAATGATGTTATACTCCATCTTGGTTTCGTTCTAATGAAATACAAACAAGATAAATTTACAAGATAATGAAGGTTACATTTTCATCATTGAGTCTGGTTCGAAGGAAAATCTTCAAATAATTATACGAACCATGAAATGAATTTAACAATGGATGTTAATTCGTTTTTCATTGGTTCGTGTGATTGATCATAACAAAATTGGTTTAAACTCTAATTATGCTTACTATTTCAACCAGAACCACGTCTCAAAGGCTCAAACCATCTCTATGGTGAGCCCTCTCTAATTACGATCTAATTTGAGAGTCATGTGAAAGTTGACTGCGTATGGATTGTGAGAATAATTAGAGGATGGAGGCGGTAAGTTTATGAGAAGGATTAGGGTTTGATGTCGTTTGCTTGACTGCACAAGTGTGGATTATTAGGGTTAGTAGTAATTTGTGGCTATTTATAACCCCCGATGTATTAGGGTATGGTGGTACTTAAACCGGTTGTGTACATGGGCCAAGGAGTATCAACGGGCTGAAATGGTGTTCATGGGCCGAATGGTTAATGTTGGGTGCACTATGGATCAGGTCAAAAGGTTTTTAGCTTCTTTGTCATTGGCCAAATGAAACTCGGGTGTATGTGGCAAATTCTATTTGGATGGGCCAAAATGGATTTGCTTGTTTTCCTATGAATTGACTTTAAAGAATTTAACGGAGGATTAATGTATCTCATGGACTAAATGCCTTAAATCTATTTGGACCAAGCTTGAGTAATATGAGAATTGGATTTGGATGACGGAAAAATAGGCTTCTCAATTTTAGATTGTTTCTATTTGATTTGTTAATGAGCGTTTGATGATGAAACTTGTTGAAGAAATTAGACGAGGAGGTTTGTGACAAAGAGATTTGATGATGTGATGATGAGATTTGATGTGTCCTGCGATTTGATACCTTGGTTTGTACACTATCACGATGAATATTTTGTCACGACTTGAATTGGTTATGGAACAAGGTTGACTATAGGGTTTTGTACGGTATTTCTTATTTGGCTTTGAAGTGAGGTTTTCCGGGCGCGTCTACTTATTTCGTCTTCTTTCTTTCTACCCTTCCGCGAAGATGACTTGTTTGGGCATTTATAGAGTGTGATAAATTCTTGGCTATTTAGTTACTTTTGTGATTCTTTCTTGCTTAACCCACAACGTAGCTATCACTTCGGTGTCTCACGCAGTTGAGGATACGTCAAGAGGTTTTGTACATTGGGTACACCGTTTCTCTTTCAAAAGGATTAGTACAAGTTTAAGTCACAAATCTGGGGAATTCTTCTTCATGTTCAAGTTTGACATATCGGGTTTACCTCTCCATGTGGTCACAACAATAGCCGACAAAATACGTGAATGATGTGTTTACCAAATTGTGTATTGGATGGTTGATGATATTGTTGATGTTGGATAATGAACCGTTGATGAACCGCTGCATGTTCCCCTAAAACAGATATTCACCTAAACCTAAGTTGTCATAACACGATTCAAACTAACGTTGTTTATGGTCTAGTCTTGATTTTCTAAAATCCCACGAAAGAAACTATTTCTCGGTTTAAATCATAGATTTGTTAAATCCCGTGACAATGGAAACATCCTGGTAATTGGTAAGTGCATTTCCGGATCTATCGTACGGTTTATTCATGGTTTTGTAAAATCCCGCAAAAGAATTTATTTCTCGGTTTAAACCATAGAATTGTAAAATCCCGTGATGATAAAACCATCCTGGAGAAAGGAAAGTGTCTTTCGGGATCTTTTTTGATGTTGGTGCTATGATTTCTGCTTCGAAGAAGGGATAAAAGGGTGTACTTCATGATTTGGGTGATTGGTTGGATTGTCTTCTTGGCAGTTTGGTTATTTCAATATTTTACGGGGTTATGTGCTTTTAACCATGGTCGGGATGAAAACCATTATCATAGTTCACTTAAAACGTCAAAAGAGGCTAGATGTGAGCTTTCAACCAGAAGATGTGACAACGGGGTTAGTTCACTATTATTTATTTGAGGTTGAAGTAAAATATCACGAGCAAGTGCACTTAGTATCTGAAGGTATCGGGGATGGTTGGATGAAGATTCGTCAAGATCCTTGTTCGAGCTTATTATCAAAAACGAAGACTTGGAAATCGAGTTATTGTTGGGTGATTTTTTCCTTTTCTTTTACCGCTTGGGGGAATTGGGCTCGTACCACCACAAAATAACTATCACTTTAAGGAGTTACGTTGTTGTGCTGAGTGTCACATCCAATTGTGGATTTTCAAGAGGTTAAGTACGTCTTATACTTGATGGTTGGTTGGATGAAGAGTATAGAGTACTTAGAGATTCAATGGAGGATGAAGTCTCGGAATCGCTCTTTGTTACATATGTGCAAGTTTAAGTCACGAGTTCGGGTTAGTTTACTTCAGGGTCAAATTCATCATATTGGGTTTTCTCCATCAGCTGTCACAACAAAGAGCCTACTGAATGATAATGGGGTTGATTACAAGTTTGCCAAGAGAGATTGAAAAGAGAGAGATAATGATATTTGAACACAACAGTTCAAGCCTCGTACTCTAAAGAAAAGAAAAGTGTACGTCTCAGTGCGCTTTATCTTATGAAGAAGAGAAATCTTCTAATGACGTTTGAACACAACAGTTCAAGCCTCGTACCTCAAAGAAAAGAAAAGTGTACGCTTCAGTGCGGTTTATCTTCTGAAGAAGAGAAATCTTCATATTTATGACCATTCTCATCAACATGCTTCATGCTTTTTCCATGCGCTTCAGTCATCAAGTGAACCAGACTACTGATAATTACTCTTATTCCACTTGCTCAATATAATGAAGATGGCGACATCATGTGCTAGTTTTGTAGGGGAGAAGTGAGAATAGAATACATTTGGATGATAATCACTTGTTTAATCAAGAATGGCATCTCCGTATGCAATTCTTGAGGGGGAGAAGAAGTGTGAATTTTTTGCATGGATTGATTGATATTTGAGAATATATGGTCAAACGGCTCCTAACTCATGTAAGAACCGAGCTTCTTCTTATCGGATCATCTTCATATGTAGTTTCTTCTAAGAGCCGTTGGTTGACATCTTCACATGGCTGATATGATTAAATGACAAAGTGCTTCCAGTTGCGGGGTTGATTTCCTTGATGAACATCGTTCTGTTCTTGTTTGATTGGGGGGGATTTGATTTAAGGAGATTTGTTATATACAAGTTAATGGGAATGCATGTGGTGAGAAGAAGATGTTAACTTTCTATTCCCCATTCAGACAATCTTGAAGAAGGTCGAGTCTACAGTCGGTTCTACATTCTCTGCTACATGTTAGAAGACTAAAGACGAGTTGCATTTAATTATTTAAAGACTTCTTCTTAATCTGGGCATTTATCAAACAGATTGTCGGTTTTGGGGAGAGCACTAATTGGGGAAGAGTGAAAAGTCAGATTTAATCCCCAATTAGACTTGCTCACATTCTTCCGCGGCAAGTTGATTCTCATAAAAGTTCAAGTGTTCTTCTTAACAGATTTCGAGTATATAGGCTTACAATGTGTTGTTGATTCTGAAGTATCAAAACCAGCAAGGGGGAAGGAGACAAGCATCTAAACGCGAGTAAACTTGATGAACTTAATACTTCTAAGTGATTGAAGATATCCCAGAAAGACAAATGTGATAACCGCAGAGACACTCAAGGTTTGACTCATGGCTTTTAGTGTTATTATTCCAACTATGTGGGGGAAGTGATCTAAGAGAGTTTCTGAAGATAAAAGAGGTACAAAAGTATGACATATTCAGGGGAGATAAATGTGTAACATGAGGGAGGTGTTATCAGTTATTCTCTCTTTGGGAATGTGTATACTTCGGATTCTGGAGCTTCATACACGATCATCAGGGAAGAAAAATGTGAACATTGGGGAGGTGTTTTCATTCCCCTCATGATGTGTATTCGGGAGAGTTCTTGGGTATTGGTGTACTTTGGGTTCTTGAGCTTCATACACGATCATTAGGGAAGAAAAATGTGAACATTGGGGAGGTGTTTTCATTCCTCTCATGATGTGTATTCGGGAGAGTTCTTGAGCATTATTCAAAGAGACTGTCTGCATCAATTTAACTACTTGGGGGAAGTGTTCTCTTGACACCTTTTTGAATGGATTGCTTCAGACTTCAGTGGTAATGAAATATGAGAAGAAATTTAAAGAGTGGGATGATACGTTGCTGTTCTTGTTGATGATATAACCCCGAACGATGAATCACAATGATTATTCTTAAAAGGAGCAGCAAGTTCGATGATAATGGTGTACTTCTTTGTGCACCTGGCTAAGGGAAGCTTGTAAGAAAGCTTTGAATCTGCTTAGCTAAAGAGTTTTCGGTTTGGGGGGAAGCTGCCAAAGTCTCACTTTCAGATGGTTTAATTTCTTTCTTCAATGCAAGAGCCTCGGAAGCTTTGGTGGTGAAAGTTTTAGGGATGATGACTTCTATCTTCTACAACGGGGCTGCTCGATATCTTTATCTCGGTACTCGTATCATCATCTTCTTAAACCATATCATCTAATCTATCTTTGTAAATATTTATACAAAACAAAATATAAAAATATAAAACCAACAAAAACCCATAAAAAAATTAGAAAAATTTGAAAAAGACCAAAAATATGTTTTCTCAAGACATGTCTTCTGGTATCGATAACATCTACGGTCTTAGAAATGTCATTCAATAATGGCACCGGACCATAGATGAAGTACGAGCAGGAGGTGTAAATATTCTTTTTCCAAAACATGTCTTCAAAATGGCTTACACTTATTTCAGACCGTAACCCGCGCTTTAAAAAAATGGCTTACAGTTATTTCAGACTGTAACCCGTGCTTAACTATGGTTTGCTATTATTTTAGATAGCAACCCGCCCTTTTGAAGAAAGGAAAGTGCTACGCTAAACTAATCTTCAAATATTTAGTGCACTTATCCTAAAAACAAATTAAGGAAAGTATGTCGAAGGACTGCTGTTCCTACACAAATGTTTTTCCTTCTCTAAATTCTTTAGAAAAATATTTGTTGTTTTTAAAAATGGTGGTAAATGAGTTACTTGAAAATCAATCAGTTTCAGAGTTTTTGTAAAAATTGAAAACTCAATCAATGACTTCAGCGCTTTTAGGCTTTTCAGAAAAATAAGTCATTGATTGAGGGGGAGAATGTTTTCAAATCTATATCATCTAACGGGCTTTCTAAATTATCCTACGTGCTTAATTAAAAATGATATTTGCCTATGTCGAAGGACTAGGAATTTAGGATATGATTGTTAGGATTAGATGATTAGAGTTTGATAAACACATAAATCCCATGCTTTATATGATCTGATTGATATGTTGAATTGACTGTTATTAGTCGATTGCTGTTTGGCTGATGTCGACCACCATATATGTGTTTGTGTCTACTAACGTATGCAGGTATATTGGTATATAAGAATGTTCTCGATCCGGATCCCACAAATGAAGATGATTGGATGCCGAAAGGAAAGGGTAACTATATCTTGGGTTGACAAATGAAGAAACGGAGCTTAATTTGACTTCTATGGAGAATTGGCATGAAAACATGCAACGTAAGAGGTTTCACTGCATCAGCAGATGGTTTTCTTCATCATCAAATGAAGAAACGGAGCTTAATTTGACCTCAGTTGGCATGAAAAAATGCAACGTAAGAAGTCTCACTGCTTCAGCAGATGGTTTTCTTCCTGCCCTACAGCAACAACAACAAAAGCAACTCAACCACCTAACGTATCTTTGTGCAGGACAAGTAGTGAATAATACCATTTTTAAACAAATTTTTTAAAATTGGTTTGAAAATGGAAAAATATTGTTTTGGAAATAAATTGGACTAAATTTTGAAAATCACCGGACTTTATTTTATCAAAACCTAAGTCACTCAATCATCGACTACGGTCATCGATTGAGGGGGAGAGTGATTTAAAATAAAATATTTTTAAACGATATTTCTTCATAAAAGGTCCGTGTGTACAATAATAAGTGGTGATCTAAAGATTTAATGTTATGTCATGGTATGATTTTCTTTAAAACTCAAAGATCTTTTAAAATGAAATTTTTTCTGTTCTTGTTTGATTGTGAAATTGTTTTATTTTTCTTAAAGATCTCTTAAAACTGTCATACCTGACACTAACAATCTTTAATGTCGAAAAACTGTTCCCTATCTATCATTTTTAAAAATTAAATCTTGCCACGTCTTTCCCCAAAATTTTCCAAATGATTTAAATCAATCGGGATCCAAAATCTCAATTGGTTTGAAATTTTTGATCGGGGGAGAGATCGTTATTTAAATCTCAAATCGGTTTTAAAGGGTGACTGTTTCAAAAAGCACTCCTTCCTTCATGTGCCAAACGATTTTGAAGTACATAATGAACATGATTGTGGAGGAGCATTTAACAAAAAAAACCAGAAGAGTATTTAAACAAGGCCACATATTCTCCCATGTTTCCCAAACCTTATTAAATCACTTGGGATCCAAAATCTCAAAGGGTTTGATATTTTTGATCGGGGGAGAATTTGTGATTTAATAATGAAATTTGATAAAGGGTGATCATTTTGATTCATATGTGCATACTGCTCTCCCATATGTGCTAAACGCTTTCGAATCTCAAAGCACATATTGAGGGGGAGCATTTCAAAAAGAAAATACACTGTCAAGGTACACAGATTTCTATTTTTCAACATAAAGTACCTTGATTGATTTTCGAAATGGTTTCTTAATGGCTATTGTGGTCGTGGATGTACTTTTAAAGAACTCTTTCCTCTATGTGATAAAATGATTTCAAATATCCTATGCACATATTGAGGGGGAGAATTCGCCAAAGAAAATCAAATGGCTTTTTCTACGGAAATTGTGATCAAGAAATTATTTCAAAGAACTCTTGCCTCCATGTGCTAAACAATTTTAAGATCATATGCACATGTTGAGGGGGAGCATTTCAAAATGATCAAAACTATTAAGGTACAAAATGCTTTGATTTCGTATCACAAGTACCTTGATTGATTTTCCAAATGATTTTTCAATTGGTTTTATGGAAGAATAACTATACCAAAAGACCGACCATTTTACTTTATGCATGGAGTTATAAGGACGGTAAGGTTATGTATTAGTTCCCACGATCCGCCAGAACCGGAGGGATCTACCCAGGGACAATCCACTAGATAGTGTAGAGTCCTTAGGTATATTGAAAAAAGGAGAAAAATGAGAAATGGGAAGAGTGCGGACTGAGATAGAGCTAGAACTGGAATAAACCCAACAAGGTTCTAGTAATGAAGTCTCGGTAAGCACTAAAAGGGTTGAAGAATGAAAAAGAATTGAATGTAAAAAGGGTGAAAAGAAATATCCCTCCGATAATTCAACCTTAGGGCAGAAACCGGGGTCAATCATATGCTATTGGTGGTTACTAAGGTAACACTGGTATTGAAGACAAGACGTCATGGACCCAGTGACGCACTGCACTTAACTTCCCAAGCTACTCAAGTTCCTCTTAAAAGGGTTTGTTTCATTCTCACGGGGAACCTACATAATCTATCAACTTTCTCTAAGAGATTGCTGATATTGAAGAAGGAGACCCTCTCCCTAGTCTCCGGCATAGGAAATCAAATGTGCACAATTGAGTCTAGAGCCAAAAGATCATCCACAATATCTCATTAGGACACAAAATTAATGAAGACTTGCTGTTTCACACAATGTGGAAAGTAAGAATATTGTTAGATATTGGATTTCACAAACACATCAAATCATAAACAAGTAGGCGTACAAGATGAGTTTTTAGAGAGAGAAAGTGGGATATTCTAGAAAGAGAAACTCATGGAAGGTTAGATTCCAAATGAAAATCCAACCCTCTCCCTTGTGAGGAGAGGGCTATTTATACTATGAGACACGCCCTCCTACGGGCTGTGGATCAGGCATACAATGGGTAAAGACCCGTCCGTCCTCCACGGTGTTGCACTAGTCTAAGCTACGCTAATAACTAACTAATAAATAACACTCTAAACGATATGTCTATGAGCTAACTTAAGCTAGATTACATTAGGGGTGACCGATACTTCACTATAGAATTCCCAATTCCTAACAATCTTCCCCTAAGGGAGGTCACCCCATGAATTACAATTTGCATCCTAGCAGTCTATTAAATCTTCAGTCTTGAGCTCGTAGACTTTAATACTTCACAGTAATCAAACATTGTGCTTCCGTGGTGATTTCATCATGGTTCAACTATAATGAATATTTCGTGGAGGTTATAGAGCTGATCCACTTCGATGACCTTTGAGCTTTAATAGAGATCATCAGCCACATCTAATCTTAGTATCACCCATTGTTGTGTTGCCAGCATATGTTGTTACGACAATTGGACATACATGCTCACATTCTGGATCATGATTTCCTCTTATCAGAGTAGCGGAAGCTTTCGTTGATTCATGATATTGGCAGCAGCGTAGCAGAAGCATGGAGTGAGAATGTGATGTGTGAGCATGCGGCTATGGATTGACCGCGTCATTCTGATCAGCTGCAAACGTCGGGCGTACCTGCATACAATAGTTAGCAATAAAGCGCACGAAAGAGTCTTTGATCACTTTTGTTGAATTGAGGTACACGACCCACGGTTCCCCATTGATCAGTACAAGTACTGCCTGAGATCAGGTATAATTCCGAAGAATTTCCTTGATAGGGTTTCGCAGCTGCTCTAGCTGTTCTCAAACCGGAACGTCTCAAAGAAGACAATGCGGAGTGAGTGAACCAGCGAATTGAGATTCACTGATTGATGAAAAGAGATTTGAAAAACAATCGTGTACCGCACAATAGAAATTTTTTTTGCAATACAACGAAGGTTTTAATGAAAATCAATTATCAATCATAAACACCTTTTATATTGAAATATTAGTACACAGTCGATGTGCTAAAGAAAATAGTTTTTAAGCACAACGACCGGTTTTTCAAAGGTATCCGTCAATCCATAACCTGAACCAGGATTGAATCATAATTATGACTCGCCCCATTGTTTCTGTTCAGTTGTCACATGGATGATCTATTGAATAGATCTCACAAGCCACCCACCAGGAGCTTGTTTGATGTTGGCTCCAGAAGGCTTTCCATCTTCATTGTGAATATGATTGCATATCACTCAGATGTTCTGGCAATACCACAAGGATAATGCGTAAGACTCATAAGATATAACTCTCTTTACACATTGTGTGAAACAGAGAGTCTTCATTGACAGTGTCCTAAGGAGATTTATTTGATGATCTCGTGGCTCTAGACTCAATAGTGCACATTTGGTTCCTATGCCAGAGACTAGGGAGAGGGTCTCCTTCTTCAATACCAACAAACTCTAAGAGAAAGTTGATAGATAATTTTGGTTCCCCGTGAGAATGAAACAAGTCCTTTTAAGAGGAACTTGAGTAGCTTGGGAAGTTGTAGTGCAGTGCGTCACTGGGTCCATGACGTCTTGTCTTCAATACCGATGTTACCTTGGTAACCACCAGTAGCATATGAATTGAACCCGGTTTCTGCCCTAAGGTTGAATTAATGGAGGGCTATTTCTTTTCACCCTTTTCTTATTTCATTTCTTTTTCATTCTTCAAACCCTTCAGTGCTTACCAAGACTTCATAACCAGAACCTTGTTAGGTTTATTACAGTACTAGCTCAGTCTCAGTCCGCACTCTTCCCATATCTCACTTTTCTCCTTTTTTTCATCAAACCTAAGGACTTCTACACTATCTAGTGGATTGTCCCTGGGTAGATCCCTCCGGCTCTGGCGGGATCATGGGAACGAATACCTAACCTAACCATCCTTATAACACCATGCATAAAGTAAAATGGTCGGTCTTTTGGTATAGTTCATTCCTTCTCAAAACCAATTTGAAAAATGTCACACCCCCAAATTACCTGTTTTGCAGCGGAATTGAATACCTTGGGGAGGACTGTCATAGCATCAAAGTTACAGTTATATCGAACGACCTAAAGTGTCGTTTGGAAAACACATCGTTTAATTTATTAAAACAATCAGAGTTTACAAAGTATTGGTCTCAAATGAAAATCAACTTGTGCGGAATTAAGTTTGTTACAAGCCAAACGATGTTTTAAAGTTTATAAATCCCAAGTGAGACGCGTCGTCACCACGACTCTATGATATGTCCATATGCATGCCATGAAGTGAATGCCTTAGGTACCTGAGATAAAACATGCTAAAAAGTGTCAACACAAAGGTTGAGTGAGTTCATAGAGTTTGTGTTGACATATAAAGCCTTTAAAGAACGTTCATGCAACAAAGTCTAAGTTTTTGGTCGTATAGAATAGTTCACAAAGCAAAGGCATTGTAAATCCACTCAGTTCCAAGTCCCGCCCATACAAAACTTGCAACCTGTGTGTTTACAACCCACTGCTAAAAATAGTATGACAATCATGTATATGCACATTAAGATAGTTAAAAGTATAAATGTCACCACAAGGGTCTTCCAACAACTCGTGTTGGGATGTTCCTCCAACGCTCACGTTGGGCTGTATCCACATAAATGGCCTTCCAACATATAAATGATGGGATGTTCCTCCAACGACGCACGTTGGGCTGTATCCAAATTAATGGCCTTCCAACATATAAATGATGGGATGTTCCTCCAACGACGCACGTTGGGCTGTATCCAAATTAATGGCCTTCCAACATATAAATGCTGGGATGTTTGTTTAAGTCTAATCACTACACGCACCAAGTCTAGAGTATATGTAATGTTGTTTGGCAATAGAGTTTAAATGTTTTGATAAATAAGCATGTATCTCGCCCCAATTAGTTTATAAGAATTTAAACGAGTAAAAGCGGGGTATGAACTCACAAGGAAAGTAATAGCATTGGTTCTACTTCATCTCCGAAACCCAAATGCGTGTGTTATCCAAGGAGACTTTCAAGTTTAGCGTAACACAATCAAGTATAATGCAATCAAGTGTAAATGTATTAAGTATAATTGTTATAAAGTATTATGCAATCATGTATAAAAAGTATAGCGTAACATAAAGTATAATTAATTTGAGTATTTGTATTTGTAAAAGCAAGTAATTGAGCATGTATCTCCCCCAAAGAGTTTATGAAACAAATAAGTAATAGAAAGTGGGGCTATGAAAACTCACTTGATAAATTGGTATGATGACAAGAGTGAGTACACCGAGATGTAGTGTGATGCTTTAACCTTGACCTATTGTGAATGTTATGATACGCAATGAGTTATGATGTAATGATATGCATGCATTTCGTATGTTATTTATACCATTTGCGAGTTTTGAAAATAATACTTATCGTCGAAAAATACTCTTTTGACGTCTTGACCATCCTAAAATCACTTTACAAGTTTTTACGTCAAAATGTCATCCTACAATGGTTTTGTAATGATTTATAGTGAAATTATCACTTTTCGTCGTAAAATAATGTCGTCGGAAATTTATTGAAAGTGACAAAAATGGCTTCGAAAAACTAGTCGTAAAATGGTGTACGTCGATCGTTAGGAAACGAACTCGACGGTTTTGGAAAGTTTGTATCAAAATCTAGAAGTTTCAGTTCAGGAGTTTTCGTCATAGAGGTCTCGAACATAAAGTTAATAAAGGTTAAAGATGGTGATTTTGTCTAATTGTTGTGTAAAAAGTGAGTTTCGGCAAAGTTTAAGCATCCGTAAATAATTTATTAAAACTCCACTATACAAACGGTTGGTCGTTTTAGAAAATATGCTTGGTGATCTTGATTTTATTAGAAGACATTTCGTTCCAAAAAGTTCCACATCATTGTTAAAAACAGCCTTCAACATGGTCGTTTTAGTTACCGTAATACTTGTCTCGTAAAAATAATATAGTTTTTCAGAAAATAATAGTTACGGCAATTTTATGAAAACGTGCATATCTTAGTCGTTTCAAATCCGTTTTCTACGTATTATATGTCCTTAGCTTCGTATCAAAGTATACTAATATATTTTTGATAAGTCGAAATAATTTGTAAAGCTTAAGGCTCGTTTTTGACTCGTACAAGATAAAAATAGTATGCTGAAATTTCTGAAAAATATATATTTCGTCGTCAAACTTGTAAAATCCATAACTTCTTCGTTATAACTCCGTTTTAATCCGTTCAAGCGGCCACGGATTCGTTTTAAAGTATATTTTCTAATTATCAAGGTCAAAATTTCGTGCCTACTGTCGGATTTTCCAGAAAATCAAAATAAGGACAGACCACTTTTAATACTTATCGAAAATAGTTTTTCTCGTACTAAACCTATTCCAATCCCTTCAAATCAACTCCAAAGCTAATCTAATCCTACCATACACCTTCTTAGGGTGTCATGGGTTCCTAAACATCATCAAGACCAAAGTATACCAAGGGGATAATTATAGGATGACCTTATATATATATATTGCTAAAAATCATGTAAAATGGTATAAATCAACATATGTCTTGCATGTTAGCTCCAAAAATGAAAAGATAAATATGAGATGATAAGGAAACATGAAAAATGAAAGAAACATGCTTACTAGTTAATATGATGAGGTGCAAGGAACAAGGTTAAACCTAAACACTCTTGGTTTTTATTTCAAAACCTTATAAAGAATGTTATCTAGATTGATAATACTTGTGCTTGAGAAAAAAAAATGGTGATCCCTTTGTGAACTCTTGATGGCCGGTTAGGAAGGACAGCAAAGAAGAGAGAAAACTTATTAACTATGTGAATTATTTTGAGAATGAATGAGTAAAGTTAAAGAAGTAAGACTTTTATGTAATGTGTAAATTTTATCAATCAAGAAAACCATGCCATAATTAATGACACCCTCCCCCTTGGTCGGCCAAGGGGGGAGGAATGTGTCTAATATACTTTTTTTTTTTTTTTTATCTAATGTATATATATTTACTTGTATAAATTGGTAAGAAAGTGTAAGTAAATTGTATAGTTAAATGTAACTTGTAAGGTAAATGGAAATTTTTAGGTAAAAGTAATTGTTAATAGATCAAAATAGAATGTAATGATATAATAAAAATTGTAAAAATACATTCCTTGTGAAATTTGAGTGATAAAATAATTATCGAGTAATTATTAAGAAAAACGTCGTAATAATATAACTTTAACGATTTATGTACCAAATAAATTTAAAACACTAGGTAAACTCAAAATATAGTTTTTATAAACTAATGTAAGTATAAAAATATGTCGGGATCATTTTTGAAAGTAACGGATTAAATGTTAAAAATAATAACTCACACGATAACGTTTATTTAATATAAAAATTACGCGTTTAAGGTGAAATGAAAAATCATGAATAAATTGATATGAAATGATGAATATGGAGTTTGAGAAATGACCGGAAATTTAGAATTGTGACATTCTTCCCATGTCAGAGGAATCACGTCCTCGTGATTCGATTAATGATACTATGGCCCAAAACGCGACAAGGGTTCTAAAAGTTTATGCTCATGTATGGTCTAAATGATTATGTCAATGCTCATGCATATGAGTTACTCGCCCCACAAGATACGTTCCTGTGCTATCGTGAGAAATTCCCGTCCTAAATACATGCTTTCTTATGATTAGGCTCGATGAGACAAGCTTTCCCATCCTCAAGCAAAATTTTTAAAAGACTTTTTGGTAACCGATTTTTACTTAATCCCACAACTCATCAAACAAGAACTGTCATATGATTAGGCTAAATCGGTTTAGGTAACGACTTGTTTCTAGCTCGATCTTTGCAACTCATCAAACAAGAACTGTCGCTCGGATCAAACTGGAAACAAGTGGTTTGAAGAAAATCTTTTAAAAATTTGGCTTGATTACGGAATTGCTTACACATATGAGACTACTACTCCCTTCATTGCATGATTCTTCCTGAATTAGACACAGGTGATCAGGCTATGTATAATTTAGGAGTAACTATGCAATGCTTGGACTAATCGACTCATATGATGTTTGGCGTTGAGTCATAAGTCCGCATGTATAAAGAATGTGCACTTATAATGATATGATGAGATGCTATGATGATGTGGTTATAGTCTAGGGTCAATGATGCAACCTAGTTCTCTATAACCGATGCTCTGATACCAATCTGTCACACCCCCAAATTACCTGTTTTGCAGCGGAATTGAATACCTTGGGGAGGACTGTCATAGCATCAAAGTTACAGTTATATCGAACGACCTAAAGTGTCGTTTGGAAAACACATCGTTTAATTTATTAAAACAATCAGAGTTTACAAAGTATTGGTCTCAAATGAAAATCAACTTGTGCGGAATTAAGTTTGTTACAAGCCAAACGATGTTTTAAAGTTTATAAATCCCAAGTGAGACGCGTCGTCACCACGACTCTATGATATGTCCATATGCATGCCATGAAGTGAATGCCTTAGGTACCTGAGATAAAACATGCTAAAAAGTGTCAACACAAAGGTTGAGTGAGTTCATAGAGTTTGTGTTGACATATAAAGCCTTTAAAGAACGTTCATGCAACAAAGTCTAAGTTTTTGGTCGTATAGAATAGTTCACAAAGCAAAGGCATTGTAAATCCACTCAGTTCCAAGTCCCGCCCATACAAAACTTGCAACCTGTGTGTTTACAACCCACTGCTAAAAATAGTATGACAATCATGTATATGCACATTAAGATAGTTAAAAGTATAAATGTCACCACAAGGGTCTTCCAACAACTCGTGTTGGGATGTTCCTCCAACGCTCACGTTGGGCTGTATCCACATAAATGGCCTTCCAACATATAAATGATGGGATGTTCCTCCAACGACGCACGTTGGGCTGTATCCAAATTAATGGCCTTCCAACATATAAATGATGGGATGTTCCTCCAACGACGCACGTTGGGCTGTATCCAAATTAATGGCCTTCCAACATATAAATGCTGGGATGTTTGTTTAAGTCTAATCACTACACGCACCAAGTCTAGAGTATATGTAATGTTGTTTGGCAATAGAGTTTAAATGTTTTGATAAATAAGCATGTATCTCGCCCCAATTAGTTTATAAGAATTTAAACGAGTAAAAGCGGGGTATGAACTCACAAGGAAAGTAATAGCATTGGTTCTACTTCATCTCCGAAACCCAAATGCGTGTGTTATCCAAGGAGACTTTCAAGTTTAGCGTAACACAATCAAGTATAATGCAATCAAGTGTAAATGTATTAAGTATAATTGTTATAAAGTATTATGCAATCATGTATAAAAAGTATAGCGTAACATAAAGTATAATTAATTTGAGTATTTGTATTTGTAAAAGCAAGTAATTGAGCATGTATCTCCCCCAAAGAGTTTATGAAACAAATAAGTAATAGAAAGTGGGGCTATGAAAACTCACTTGATAAATTGGTATGATGACAAGAGTGAGTACACCGAGATGTAGTGTGATGCTTTAACCTTGACCTATTGTGAATGTTATGATACGCAATGAGTTATGATGTAATGATATGCATGCATTTCGTATGTTATTTATACCATTTGCGAGTTTTGAAAATAATACTTATCGTCGAAAAATACTCTTTTGACGTCTTGACCATCCTAAAATCACTTTACAAGTTTTTACGTCAAAATGTCATCCTACAATGGTTTTGTAATGATTTATAGTGAAATTATCACTTTTCGTCGTAAAATAATGTCGTCGGAAATTTATTGAAAGTGACAAAAATGGCTTCGAAAAACTAGTCGTAAAATGGTGTACGTCGATCGTTAGGAAACGAACTCGACGGTTTTGGAAAGTTTGTATCAAAATCTAGAAGTTTCAGTTCAGGAGTTTTCGTCATAGAGGTCTCGAACATAAAGTTAATAAAGGTTAAAGATGGTGATTTTGTCTAATTGTTGTGTAAAAAGTGAGTTTCGGCAAAGTTTAAGCATCCGTAAATAATTTATTAAAACTCCACTATACAAACGGTTGGTCGTTTTAGAAAATATGCTTGGTGATCTTGATTTTATTAGAAGACATTTCGTTCCAAAAAGTTCCACATCATTGTTAAAAACAGCCCTCAACATGGTCGTTTTAGTTACCGTAATACTTGTCTCGTAAAAATAATATAGTTTTTCAGAAAATAATAGTTACGGCAATTTTATGAAAACGTGCATATCTTAGTCGTTTCAAATCCGTTTTCTACGTATTATATGTCCTTAGCTTCGTATCAAAGTATACTAATATATTTTTGATAAGTCGAAATAATTTGTAAAGCTTAAGGCTCGTTTTTGACTCGTACAAGATAAAAATAGTATGCTGAAATTTCTGAAAAATATATATTTCGTCGTCAAACTTGTAAAATCCATAACTTCTTCGTTATAACTCCGTTTTAATCCGTTCAAGCGGCCACGGATTCGTTTTAAAGTATATTTTCTAATTATCAAGGTCAAAATTTCGTGCCTACTGTCGGATTTTCCAGAAAATCAAAATAAGGACAGACCATTTTTAATACTTATCGAAAATAGTTTTTCTCGTACTAAACCTATTCCAATCCCTTCAAATCAACTCCAAAGCTAATCTAATCCTACCATACACCTTCTTAGGGTGTCATGGGTTCCTAAACATCATCAAGACCAAAGTATACCAAGGGGATAATTATAGGATGACCTTATATATATATATTGCTAAAAATCATGTAAAATGGTATAAATCAACATATGTCTTGCATGTTAGCTCCAAAAATGAAAAGATAAATATGAGATGATAAGGAACCATGAAAAATGAAAGAAACATGCTTACTAGTTAATATGATGAGGTGCAAGGAACAAGGTTAAACCTAAACACTCTTGGTTTTTATTTCAAAACCTTATAAAGAATGTTATCTAGATTGATAATACTTGTGCTTGAGAAAAAAAAATGGTGATCCCTTTGTGAACTCTTGATGGCCGGTTAGGAAGGACAGCAAAGAAGAGAGAAAACTTATTAACTATGTGAATTATTTTGAGAATGAATGAGTAAAGTTAAAGAAGTAAGACTTTTATGTAATGTGTAAATTTTATCAATCAAGAAAACCATGCCATAATTAATGACACCCTCCCCCTTGGTCGGCCAAGGGGGGAGGAATGGGTCTAATATATATATATATTTTTTTATCTAATGTATATATATTTACTTGTATAAATTGGTAAGAAAGTGTAAGTAAATTGTATAGTTAAATGTAACTTGTAAGGTAAATGGAAATTTTTAGGTAAAAGTAATTGTTAATAGATCAAAATAGAATGTAATGATATAATAAAAATTGTAAAAATACATTCCTTGTGAAATTTGAGTGATAAAATAATTATCGAGTAATTATTAAGAAAAACGTCGTAATAATATAACTTTAACGATTTATGTACCAAATAAATTTAAAACACTAGGTAAACTCAAAATATAGTTTTTATAAACTAATGTAAGTATAAAAATATGTCGGGATCATTTTTGAAAGTAACGGATTAAATGTTAAAAATAATAACTCACGCGATAACGTTTATTTAATATAAAAATTACGCGTTTAAGGTGAAATGAAAAATCATGAATAAATTGATATGAAATGATGAATATGGAGTTTGAGAAATGACCGGAAATTGAGAATTGTGACATTCTTCCCATGTCAGAGGAATCACGTCCTCGTGATTCGATTAATGATACTATGGCCCAAAACGCGACAAGGGTTCTAAAAGTTTATGCTCATGTATGGTCTAAATGATTATGTCAATGCTCATGCATATGAGTTACTCGCCCCACAAGATACGTTCCTGTGCTATCGTGAGAAATTCCCGTCCTAAATACATGCTTTCTTATGATTAGGCTCGATGAGACAAGCTTTCCCATCCTCAAGCAAAATTTTTAAAAGACTTTTTGGTAACCGATTTTTACTTAATCCCACAACTCATCAAACAAGAACTGTCATACGATTAGGCTAAATCGGTTTAGGTAACGACTTGTTTCTAGCTCGATCTTTGCAACTCATCAAACAAGAACTGTCGCTCGGATCAAACTGGAAACAAGTGGTTTGAAGAAAATCTTTTAAAAATTTGGCTTGATTACGGAATTGCTTACACATATGAGACTACTACTCCCTTCATTGCATGATTCTTCCTGAATTAGACATAGGTGATCAGGCTATGTATAATTTAGGAGTAACTATGCAATGCTTGGACTAATCGACTCATATGATGTTTGGCGTTGAGTCATAAGTCCGCATGTATAAAGAATGTGCACTTATAATGATATGATGAGATGCTATGATGATGTGGTTATAGTCTAGGGTCAATGATGCAACCTAGTTCTCTATAACCGATGCTCTGATACCAATCTGTCACACCCCCAAATTACCTGTTTTGCAGCGGAATTGAATACCTTGGGGAGGACTGTCATAGCATCAAAGTTACAGTTATATCGAACGACCTAAAGTGTCGTTTGGAAAACACATCGTTTAATTTATTAAAACAATCAGAGTTTACAAAGTATTGGTCTCAAATGAAAATCAACTTGTGCGGAATTAAGTTTGTTACAAGCCAAACGATGTTTTAAAGTTTATAAATCCCAAGTGAGACGCGTCGTCACCACGACTCTATGATATGTCCATATGCATGCCATGAAGTGAATGCCTTAGGTACCTGAGATAAAACATGCTAAAAAGTGTCAACACAAAGGTTGAGTGAGTTCATAGAGTTTGTGTTGACATATAAAGCCTTTAAAGAACGTTCATGCAACAAAGTCTAAGTTTTTGGTCGTATAGAATAGTTCACAAAGCAAAGGCATTGTAAATCCACTCAGTTCCAAGTCCCGCCCATACAAAACTTGCAACTTGTGTGTTTACAACCCACTGCTAAAAATAGTATGACAATCATGTATATGCACATTAAGATAGTTAAAAGTATAAATGTCACCACAAGGGTCTTCCAACAACTCGTGTTGGGATGTTCCTCCAACGCTCACGTTGGGCTGTATCCACATAAATGGCCTTCCAACATATAAATGATGGGATGTTCCTCCAACGACGCACGTTGGGCTGTATCCAAATTAATGGCCTTCCAACATATAAATGATGGGATGTTCCTCCAACGACGCACGTTGGGCTGTATCCAAATTAATGGCCTTCCAACATATAAATGCTGGGATGTTTGTTTAAGTCTAATCACTACACGCACCAAGTCTAGAGTATATGTAATGTTGTTTGGCAATAGAGTTTAAATGTTTTGATAAATAAGCATGTATCTCGCCCCAATTAGTTTATAAGAATTTAAACGAGTAAAAGCGGGGTATGAACTCACAAGGAAAGTAATAGCATTGGTTCTACTTCATCTCTGAAACCCAAATGCGTGTGTTATCCAAGGAGACTTTCAAGTTTAGCGTAACACAATCAAGTATAATGCAATCAAGTGTAAATGTATTAAGTATAATTGTTATAAAGTATTATGCAATCATGTATAAAAAGTAGCGTAACATAAAGTATAATTAATTTGAGTATTTGTATTTGTAAAAGCAAGTAATTGAGCATGTATCTCCCCCAAAGAGTTTATGAAACAAATAAGTAATAGAAAGTGGGGCTATGAAAACTCACTTGATAAATTGGTATGATGACAAGAGTGAGTACACCGAGATGTAGTGTGATGCTTTAACCTTGACCTATTGTGAATGTTATGATACGCAATGAGTTATGATGTAATGATATGCATGCATTTCGTATGTTATTTATACCATTTGCGAGTTTTGAAAATAATACTTATCGTCGAAAAATACTCTTTTGACGTCTTGACCATCCTAAAATCACTTTACAAGTTTTTACGTCAAAATGTCATCCTACAATGGTTTTGTAATGATTTATAGTGAAATTATCACTTTTCGTCGTAAAATAATGTCGTCGGAAATTTATTGAAAGTGACAAAAATGGCTTCGAAAAACTAGTCGTAAAATGGTGTACGTCGATCGTTAGGAAACGAACTCGACGGTTTTGGAAAGTTTGTATCAAAATCTAGAAGTTTCAGTTCAGGAGTTTTCGTCATAGAGGTCTCGAACATAAAGTTAATAAAGGTTAAAGATGGTGATTTTGTCTAATTGTTGTGTAAAAAGTGAGTTTCGGTAAAGTTTAAGCATCCGTAAATAATTTATTAAAACTCCACTATACAAACGGTTGGTCGTTTTAGAAAATATCCTTGGTGATCTTGATTTTATTAGAAGACATTTCGTTCCAAAAAGTTCCACATCATTGTTAAAAACAGCCCTCAACATGGTCGTTTTAGTTACCGTAATACTTGTCTCGTAAAAATAATATAGTTTTTCAGAAAATAATAGTTACGGCAATTTTATGAAAACGTGCATATCTTAGTCGTTTCAAATCCGTTTTCTACGTATTATATGTCCTTAGCTTCGTATCAAAGTATACTAATATATTTTTGATAAGTCGAAATAATTTGTAAAGCTTAAGGCTCGTTTTTGACTCGTACAAGATAAAAATAGTATGCTGAAATTTCTGAAAAATATATATTTCGTCGTCAAACTTGTAAAATCCATAACTTCTTCGTTATAACTCCGTTTTAATCCGTTCAAGCGGCCACGGATTCGTTTTAAAGTATATTTTCTAATTATCAAGGTCAAAATTTCGTGCCTACTGTCGGATTTTCCAGAAAATCAAAATAAGGACAGACCACTTTTAATACTTATCGAAAATAGTTTTTCTCGTACTAAACCTATTCCAATCCCTTCAAATCAACTCCAAAGCTAATCTAATCCTACCATACACCTTCTTAGGGTGTCATGGGTTCCTAAACATCATCAAGACCAAAGTATACCAAGGGGATAATTATAGGATGACCTTATATATATATATTGCTAAAAATCATGTAAAATGGTATAAATCAACATATGTCTTGCATGTTAGCTCCAAAAATGAAAAGATAAATATGAGATGATAAGGAAACATGAAAAATGAAAGAAACATGCTTACTAGTTAATATGATGAGGTGCAAGGAACAAGGTTAAACCTAAACACTCTTGGTTTTTATTTCAAAACCTTATAAAGAATGTTATCTAGATTGATAATACTTGTGCTTGAGAAAAAAAAAAATGGTGATCCCTTTGTGAACTCTTGATGGCCGGTTAGGAAGGACAACAAAGAAGAGAGAAAACTTATTAACTATGTGAATTATTTTGAGAATGAATGAGTAAAGTTAAAGAAGTAAGACTTTTATGTAATGTGTAAATTTTATCAATCAAGAAAACCATGCCATAATTAATGACACCCTCCCCCTTGGTCGGCCAAGGGGGGAGGAATGTGTCTAATATACTTTTTTTTTTTTTTTATCTAATGTATATATATTTACTTGTATAAATTGGTAAGAAAGTGTAAGTAAATTGTATAGTTAAATGTAACTTGTAAGGTAAATGGAAATTTTTAGGTAAAAGTAATTGTTAATAGATCAAAATAGAATGTAATGAGATAATAAAAATTGTAAAAATACATTCCTTGTGAAATTTGAGTGATAAAATAATTATCGAGTAATTATTAAGAAAAACGTCGTAATAATATAACTTTAACGATTTATGTACCAAATAAATTTAAAACACTAGGTAAACTCAAAATATAGTTTTTATAAACTAATGTAAGTATAAAAATATGTCGGGATCATTTTTGAAAGTAACGGATTAAATGTTAAAAATAATAACTCACGCGATAACGTTTATTTAATATAAAAATTACGCGTTTAAGGTGAAATGAAAAATCATGAATAAATTGATATGAAATGATGAATATGGAGTTTGAGAAATGACCGGAAATTGAGAATTGTGACAAAAAATCATTTGGAAAAACAATCAAGGTACTTGTGATACGAGATCAAAGCATTTTGTACCTTAATAGTTTTGATCATTTAGAAAACCTCCCCCTCAACATGTGCATATGATTTAGAAATTGTTTAGCACATGGAGGCAAAAGGGCTTTGTAATATTTTCTTTGATCACAATTTTCACAGTAAAAGCCATTTGATTTTCTTTGGTAAATTCTCCCCCTCAATATGTGTATAGGATATTTGAAATTATTTGAAAAAAAAACAACCACGATTACCAAATATTTAGAAACCATTTAACACACAATCAAGGTACCTTATGTCAAAATATGGATATATTTGTACCTTGAAGATTTGAATTTGTTTTGAAATGCTCCCCCTTAATATATGCTTCGAGATTCGAAAATTGTTTAGCACATATTAGAGAGCGGTATTCACTTTGAGAGAAAAATGGTCATCTTTTATCATCTTTCATATTTATATCACATTTTCTCCCCCGATCAAAAATTTCAAATCCTTTGAGATTTTGGATCTCAAGTGATTTAAATATGTATGAAACAAAACATTTGTTGGAGAAAAATGTGTCCGGTTTTATATGATCTGAAGTGGACAACACTGAAGTTCCCTTTTAAGACACAAAGGGAAACCTCAATACATAACCTAACACTATTACATACATTATAGTTGTTCATAGTTCATACACTACATTTTACACATAAAAAGTACAAAACAAAAACTACTTCCGGAGGATGTCTTCATTCAGTTCTTTGAAGCAGTTTGTAATGACCTTCACGAAGTCTGCCACCAACAAAACTTTCAAGGTTGCGGAAGATCATTCGAGTCTTAATTCTTCGCCTGATTGCAGCAATGAAATCTTCACACCTCTTCAAATCCTCACCAGACCAGAATTTTGTTTTGTTCCACGGCTTCAGATAAACTTTGATTTCATTCACTCTAGAGTTCAATTCTTCTTCAACCATCTTGAGAGTGCCATCACTGAATTTGTAGAGCTCGCACAGTCTCATTAGCATGCGTATCCCGTATCTGTCGGTGAAGAGGACGGCTCTAGGGGTGTCAAGAACTCTATATTCGTGACGAAATTCATGTCCTGAGGCATCCCATTGCGGCCTTGTAAGGTTGACCCGAGTCTGGTAGCTTTCCATTCCTAGCTAAAAATCCTCAACCCTTTTTTGAATGACTAAGCCCATGATCCAAAGGTTGACAGCAGCAGAGAGAGCCTTCTTCTCACGGACATGTAGATGGTTAAGATTTCCTTGGAGGTTCAAAAGATAGAGATCTTTAAAGTCATTTGGCAGCAGATGTTTGAAGTCGTTTTCTTCTATCACATGATCTTTCTGGTCTGCTCTTCGAAGAACGATCTTCTTAAGGTAATCATAGCCATAGATTGGGAAGATCTCTACACTGACAACACTTAGAATTCGTAGCTTGGATCTAACAGCTTTGCATCTTATATCAGCTCCATGTCTCTCAATGTAGAAATTCTTCTTTTTGAACCACCAATGAGAACTACCATATGAAGCGGCAATGTCATACTTTTGTTCTTTGTTAGCCCAGAATTGATCCGGAACCATCTGTTCAAGACCCTGATCAGTGTATGTAGCAGCTTTCATCTTCGAAATCGATAAAGCAGGTCTTCTTTTAGTAGAACGAGCACATAGATAGTCTAGGTCACGGTTGAAGAAGAATTTAGACTGAATGGTCATTTGTCTAGGTTCACCACCGAGAGGAAGAGGCTTGTTCACATTGTAACGACTAATCTGCTCACTGACTTGATCACTCAACATCTTGTGGCATTCTTCCATCTGATATTGGAGCTGATTGGCATCTGAGTGAAAAACATTGACAATTTCAAAAGCTTGTCCTTCAAGATCCTTTGGAGTGATGGACGAGCTTTCCTTCTGTTCACAAAACCACTTAATGAAGTTGCCCATATCTCCAGTGACATGAAGGAGAGAGTCTTCATCTGGGGTTTCATAGTTAATAGAAATTGTTAAAGCCCAGTTGTTGTCAGGGATCATCATGTCAGTCTCTGGGATGGACCATGAAGGTTATGGGGTATGAGGTCTCTCTTCAGTGAGCCAACTTTGAATTGTGTCTTTTGAAGGTGCAACTCTAGATGGGTTAGAACAATCACCTGACACGTATGCATCAAACCAATCATCTTCAGACGGCTTGGGGATATGCTTGGTGGATGCATCATCGTCATCAGATTCTGACTCTGCCATGACATACGATTCTTCATTAAGCACTTGATCTTTAGGAATAGAAGTGAATGAGGGTGTGAACCTTGAATCAACCGTGGTCCAAGCAGCAGATTTCTTCTGAGTTCCCTGATCTCCAGATGGACTAGATTGATTGGAAGGTTTTGGTGGTGATGATGGTGGTAGTCGTGGAGGTACATAGGTTGTATTAGAAGTTCCTCTAGCCCCAGAAGTTCCAGCTCCTCCAGTTAGAGGTGGAGGAGGTGGTGGTGGCTTGGGACCTGCAGACCTATCAGTTGATTTTATTGGAGCAGTCTTTCTTTTCTTTTTATCTTCTCTTTCTCGTACATCCTCTACAAATTGCTGATAATTATCAAGTCTCATCGATTCCTCGAGTGCTTCGTATAATTTCTTATGCGTATTGTCCAGATGCTCTCCGGCTTCATACATTCTTTCTGAGAGAGCTGATCTCATGTCAGAGATTGGCAAATCTTTGAATCGCAGAAGTAGTGGAGCCTTCATTGCCCATTCAAGTGCATCTTTAATATATGCTTCTATTGCCTTAGTAACAATCTCATCAAGGTTAAGATTCTCCATCTTTTTTATACGACTATCAAGATTATTGACGGCGATAGGAAAATGCTTCTCAATAGTTGCAATACGTGACATAGGCTCTTTAAGCACTTGATCTGTAGTTTTGACTAGAGGAGGTGAACAGGAGGTGGCGAGGCAGGAGGAGTGACGGTATCACTGACAGTGACAACTTGTATTGGATCAATATTGTGTTTGGGTGGTGGAAGTGCGGTTGCTTGAATAGGTGCTGACATTGGAGGAGTGGTTGATGTGTCTTGCTGAATATCAACATTGTACATGGACTCAGCTTCCTCTTTCTCATCATTTTTCTTAAACGGCTCGTTATCTGAGGGTTTGTCATTTAAGAACTGATCACCAAAAGTTAAGTCTGTATCTAGATTCTTCAATGAGGATAGAGAATCAATAGACAGATTTGGTCCTTCCAAATGCCTGGTCTCATCAGATCTCGATTCAAGGTTCTCTTGTGAGTCTTTCTGCATCTCATCATCAACATTTTAATCAGACTGGGTATCACTTGATGCAGGAGTTTCTTCTTGTGCTTTGGATACCTCCTTTTCCAATCCAGATTGTTCTTGAGCTGAAGAATGTCAGAAGCATGTGAGCAGCTTGTTCGGTATCTACACCAACAATCCCATTTCCTTTGTCTTGTGTGATTGGAGTTGTATGGTGTGGCTTAGGTTCAGGTTCTCTTAACACGACACCTCCAACTGGTGCTCTCACCTTCTGACTTTCTAGGCTTTGCTTGATTCCCAGTTGCAGAGCAGCATCATCTTCATCAATCAAACTTGTATCACCCCTCGAAACTTCAGTTTCCTCGACGTTTCCTTTTTCCACTTCCTTCTTCTTTCTTTTCTACTTCTGGGTTGTGGTGTCAGTAGATTGTGACCTTTCACGTCTCCTTTTTGGAAGGGCAGCATATGAAGTCTTTGAAGTCTTTGAGCCATAAGCAGACTTAGCCGTTTTGGGTTGTGGTGGAGTGGGAGAGACATCAACATTAACACTGGATCTGGAAGCCCTTTTCTTGTACAGTTTTAAGTGATCCGTCTTCTTAATATCGTCAGTGAGAAGAATATCAGGAATTGGCAGACCAAAGATCTCTTTATAAACACCTCTAGCAATATATTTGAGGTTGCCGAGAACAAATTCATCCTTAGCATTATGTAGGGCATATTCACTCCTAGGGTTGAAGTTGTGAGTCTGTTGCAAGTACTGGATAACAAGCTTCGAAAATCTGATGCTAGGAATCACAAGTTTGTTTACTTTCTTTCGACCCTGAGCTTTATTCTGAAAGTTTGTTCTATCGGAGATAAATATGTTCATTGACAACGAGAATTCTTCCCAGATACGTTCCGAGACATTAACATTCACCCCATTGACGATACCCCATAGGATTTGCAAGATGGGAATCCTCACTTTATCGAACCCTGATGTTTTGTCGGATAAGCATAAGTTGAGAACTGTTGTCATTGCTCTCCAGGGTTGATACATGTGTCCGGTGATGATGTCAGAAGCCCTTGATATGCCAACTTCATAACCCAAACCAATCAGAAAGACTATTAGCTCTTCCGCACTAGGTAGAGGTTCAGATCGTATGGTGGGGTTACAGGGTGTGATTCCTAAGGCCTTGCTGAGAATGTGTGAATTGATCACAAATTCCTTATCATCCAGCTTGCAGGTATGTTGAGCGGTGATTTTGTCCCATTCAATGGTGTTCCAAAATTGTTGTAGGTAAATGGTGGGAATTGTGCATTTTTTGGTTAGAGCACTGAAGAAATTTGTGTTTATAAGGATATCAATTGACACTCTGAGGATTGGATTTTGTTGCAACTTTTCCATATCTACATAACAGTTACTTTTTCCTATCTCTACCCATTTATCTTCAGGAAATATTTCGTTGTCTGAAAGAACTTTGGGTGGAGCAGAAGATGTAAGGTTCTCAAATGAGGTTGTGTTTGCCATTGAAGATCTAAAGATACACACATACAACAACAATGATTGATAGCATGTTAGTTTAGATATGGTTAGTTAAGCAACATTGAATGCAACCTCATGACATAGACACAACAAGTAGAAAATTTGACTGAGTTCCCATAAGTAGATTGAAATAGATTAAGTGGCATTAGAAAGTTTTCAAGGTAACAACTCCTTTTGACACACTTTTCGAGAGACAAGTTGTTTTTGAATCAAATTAGTTAAAAGCACAGTTGCTATGAAATAATTTCATGAGACAAGATACTATTATGTAAATGTTATAACAGGTTGTTAAAACAAGTTTTCATATCAAGTTGCTACAAGAGAAACCAGTTACAAATTGCTTAAACAAAAATGTTATAGAAATTCGCTAAGAGTAAATTGTCAATACAAGTCGCTACAGGAAATCCTGGATCAAGTCGCTAACATGAGATTATAATGGCAAGTTGCCTTAAATAATTTAATGAAACAAGTAGCCACTTGAAAATTGAACCAACAAGTCGCTAACTTGTAATGACAAGTCGCTATTACAAATGAGAAGGCCAAGTCGCTACATTCAAAGTTACTAAGTTGCTAACTTGTAAAGACAAGTCGCTATCAAAAATAACAAGGCCAAGTCGCTATGTGAAAGATTACTAAGTCGCTAACTTAACAATGCCAAGTCGCTACTCATCAATAAAGTAAGTCGCTAGTATGAAGACAGACATAATTAACGAACCAAATCGCTATGAAGAACACAAGTAAGTCGCTACCAAGAACAATTCATATCAAACATACCAACTCACTATGAAGAACACAGTTAAGTTGCTACCAAGAACATTTCATACCAAGCGTCAAACACTACTCTCAAATCAACAAATTCAATCATTTCAAAACATCAATCACACTTAAACGCAACCCATAACAACAACAAACAATAACAGAAACACAAACAAGGCAAACCATATACAACCATATTAACGAATTGCTTAAACACATTTTACAACTCATAACTACATAAACAACTATAACCCAAGTAAATCCCATTCTGCACAAAACCCATTAACACAAGTAATATTAGTTTCAATGGATAAATCCTTTAACACACCTAAGCGAGTGGAATGAAGAATGATCAATCAGCACGAGCGGGATCTGATAAAGGATTTGTGTTAGGATAAGCGCATAAGTATATCACATATAAGGAATGAAGAAGGATAGATAAACATGTACCACAATCAAGTTGCTAAGAGAGATTTGTCGCGAGAGAAAATAAAACACACGAAAACCTTTTTGATTTTTTGAAATTATGAAAAGTAAACACTAAGTGGCTAGGGTATAGGGACATATTTTTATAAGAATACCAAGTTGCCACTTTAAGTCCTTGTAGTTTTGTGAGCGTTTAGTAACTCGCTAGCAAAGTGTATTAACAAGTCGCTAAGACTTTACATAACAAGTCGCTAACCCAAATTTAACATGCCAAGTTTCTAACTCAGTTAAAGGTAAGTTGCTATCTATTATTTCAAAAGCAAGTCGCTATCTTATCATATTATGTATTATAGATACTTTCAGTCCATGAACTTATCAAATTGCAAATTAACACAGATAACATAATAAGATAAGCAAACAAACACAATAGACACCATGAAACAGATAAGCAATCAACACAGAAGACACCTCAATACATGCATCTGAAAACAATACATGTCCAACAATGGTGCAGAGAAAAACGAGATAACTTGTAAAATTCTCCCCCTCAATCAATGTCACCAATGAACATTGATTGAATTTAACCCACCCATTATGAAACAAGAGTATATCTTTTGTTCAAACTTCATCTATGATCCCGTGTCATTATTGAATGACATTTCTAGGACCGTAGATGTTATCGATAACAAGAGATGTATCTTTTATTAGATTGTGAGAAATGATTTAAATTATGAATTAAAAAATGATTTGAAAGAAAGATTTCAAAAATATAATGATTTGTAAATTTTTTTTAAACTGATATGTACACAGATCAATAAGACCGAGTCCTGATTCAAATCAAATAGGAGTCAAAGTATGAGGTACATCAATTCTGGCAAGCTATAACTCCTGAGCGAGCAATATTCAATTCTGATGGAAACCAAGTCATGATGTTCCTGATTGAATTGAGCATTGTACCTGAAAAAGACTGAGGACACATTACACTAGCAGCACATGTAGTTTTGCAAATGGATGAGTTAGTGACATGAGTAATCTCACTATTGGATGTATCATAGTTTGATCTAGGCGTGTCATTAATAGAGATCCCTTTAGGTTCAATATTCTTGAAGAGTTTTCCTGTGGGCATCCACTTAAGGCAAGATCTAGGTATGTAAGTCCGTTTGGATCCTGTAAACTTAAATAATCTGCCAGTGGGAATCCATTTGAAACAACTGCTAGTAGATTTGGATGTGTGCACTTCCCTGTTTTGACTAATGGTCCTTCTGTAATTTGTTTGTTTCTTAGGGGATTGATTAGCCATTTGATGCTTCTTATGAGAACTAGATGACCTCCTAGAATTCATGATCTTAGGACTTTGTGCATTAAGCTGGGGTTTGTTATTCATCTTATCGGAATGAAATAGTGAAGTAACCAGTTTTGACAAAACAGTATTCGCATCAACTTGGGAGGCAAGCTTAGATTTTGATGATTTCGATCTTTCAGTTCTAAAATCATTTGGCTGCCTAACTACAATATGTTTAGAGTTGTTCTGAACAATTGGCTTTCCCAAGGTTGATGGTTTTGCAAACTTAGTGTTCACCCTATTTCCAATAGATTTCCTAAGCTCATTTTTTAGTGCAACAATAGTGAAGCTCTTATCCTGAATTTGGGCTTTGAGGGCATCAATGTCTGTCAACAAGGCGTTAGTTTGATCAATCAACTTGGAATTGGTCTCCTCTAAGTTCTTTCTTAAGGACTCATTTTCCCTTAATAGGCTGGACACACATAGAGCCAGTTCAGCATTCCTAGATTTAACCGTATCACTCATCTCATGATAATCACTTTTATGCACATCTGAGAGTTGTAATTTCAGATTGCATATGGTTGAATCTTTGTCCTGAATTTGGGTTTTTAAGTGGTTAAGTCAAAAAATTCTCGAAATTCTGGAAATTCCTGATTAATGCAAGATTTTTCAGCATAAAAGCTTTCTTCCTTTTGTTGTATTGCAATTTCCAAGGAAATACAATGTTTTTCAAGAATTGAGTATTTGTTTGAAAGTTCATCATAAACCCCTTTTTCAATCATGTCATTAGTTTTAAAAGTATTAGATTCAGGCTCAACCAAGACAGAATTAACAGTATTATGTTCAAAGTTAGGATTAAATAGATCAGGTACATTAGCACATGAATTATGTTGATCAGTTAAGGGTACCTCATCACATGACACCTGTTCGTCTGAAAATATGTCATCAGTATTCACCACATGCATACCAGGAGTTGTCATGTAAGCTGTTTCAAGCTTTTCTGAATCTGAGTCTTTGAGTTCAGTACAGTTGGCTTCATCCTCCTTTGTTGCAACTGAAATTCTGCATTCGACATCATCCATTTTTTCAACTGATCCATTGCCCAACATATCACTGCCTTCCCTTGATTTTATCTGACACCCATTCAACACATTCAACTGAATATTCTCTTGAGCAACTTCCCTAATGTACATTTCCACATTATTCATAAGTTGAATAAATGTGTTGATGTACTCATGAATTTCCATTTCAGTATGTTTCTTGAATGAAATTCCAGTCACATGTTGATCAAAGTCTGCGGAATATTCCTCATTGATAAATGGCTGAAATTGGTTGAAGATTACTGGAAGTGCAGCATTCGAGTCTTCCATTAATACCTTCTTTTTGGTAATTTGAAGCTTCAGTTGTTCTAAGTTCAGCAACACAGTTCTTGTCAATGTGGATAAGTCCTGACGAAAAAGAGCACTGCATGTTCGATGCCTAGTTGTGGATAACAGATGTGTGAGATGCTGATGGAGTAGTTGAAAGGACTCAATGTTGCATTCCATTTACCTTTCATCATTTGTCAATACCAAGTGTGACTCATTAGATTTAGACTCAGATTGTGAAGTGTGTTGATCATAAATTGCTGAATCAATCAAGGTAGAACATTCAGTATAGCAACCGATTTCATTGTTCTGTGAGGTATCATAAAGTTTAAGTACTTTGGAGATTAAAGGGTCAGTGATGTAAGACATTGTGTTGATGGATGTTAGATATGAGTAACTTGCATCAATTTACCAAATTGCTATATAAACAAGTCGCTAACAGGACAACTCGCCAAGAATCATAACACCAAGTCGCTACGAATTAGAAGACAAGTCTTTAAGCACCAAGTCGCTAAGAATTATGACAACAAGTCACTACGCACCAAGTCGCTAGACAGTCAAGTCGCTAAAGAGCAACTCGCTGAGGTTCAAGTTGCTAATACCAAGTCGTTAAGAATATTAAGTACAAGTCGCTAACAAAATTGAAAGCAAGTCGCTAACTTCACCAAGTCGCTAGCCGTAGTGGAGAATCCACTAAGTTGTACAGTTTGTCGGCTTGTCTCAATAGACAAGTCGCTAGGACCAAATCGCTACCAATTTACACTACAACTTGCTACCTTTTACTGAAGCAAGTCGCTATGATGAAAAATACTACGAGAACCAAGTCGCTAGCATGAAAAACTTCAAAAACACACTTTTCAATCAAAAACAAGCTCAACCACAGTGATTCAACCTTACCAAATCAAAACCCAAGCACTTACAATGATTCTAAACACAAAAGTACACCCAAAATTCAAACTTTAAAACTAGAGATGATCCAAATGATGCAAAAACCACTAAACTTTCTCAAACTCAAAAACCATCTAAAACCACTAGAAATCCAAGAATATGTAAGAGAGGTGATCAAACCATGGCTCTTGATACCAATAGTTAGATATTGGATTTCACAAACACATCATATCATAAAAAAGTAGGCGTACACGATGAGTTTTTAGAGAGAAAAAGTGGGATATTCTAGAAAGAGAAACTCATGGAAGGTTAGATTCCAAATGAACATCCAACCCTCTCCCTTGTGAGGAGAGGGCTATTTATACAATGAGACACGCCCTCTTACGGGTTGTGGATCAGGCATACAATGGGTAAAGACCCGTCCTTCCTCCACGGTGTTGCACTAGTCTAAGCTACGCTAATAACTAACTAATAAATAACACTCTAAACGATATGTCTATGAGCTAACTTAAGCTAGATTACATTAGGGTGGCCGATACTTCACTATAGAATTTCCAATTCCTAACAAATATATTAAGAGTCCTACGCATTATCCTTGTGGTATTGCCAGAACATCCGAGTGATATGTAAAAGTATTCACAATGAAGATGGAAATCCTTCTAGAGCCAACATCAAACAAGCTCTTGGTGGGTGACATGTGAGATCTTTTCTAAAGATCAAGCTTGTGACAACTGGATAGAAACAATGGGGCGATTCATTCTTGAATGAACCTTTGTCCAGGAAATGAATTGACGAATACTTTTGAAAAAACCGTTCGATGTGCAAATCTTCTTTTTTCTAGCGCAAGGAATTTGTATTCATATTTCAAACTCAAAAAGTATCTCTGATTGAAAAAATACTTTTGGAAAAACCGTTCGATGTGCAAATCTCTTCTCTTCTCTAGCATATCGAATGTGTATTCTTTTTTAAACACAAAAAGTATTTTTGAATGAAAATTGATCTTTCTCATAAAACCTTCGTCGTATTGCGAAACTCTTTCTTTAAGCAATACACGATTGTTTTCAAATCAAATTTTCATCAATCAGTGAATCTTAATTCGCTGGTTCACTCACTCCGTGTTGTCTTCTTTGAGACGTTCCGATTTGAGAACAGCTAGAACAGCTGCAAAACCCTGTCAAGGAGATTCTTAGGAATCCTACCTAATCACAGGCAGTACTTGTACTGATCAACGGGGAACCATGGGTCGTGTACCTCAATTCAACGAAAGTGATCAAAGACACTTTCGTGTGTTTTATTACTAACTGTTGTTTGCAGGTACATTTGGACGGTTGGAGCTGATCAGAATTGAGAAGTCAATCCAAAGCTGCATGCTCACAGCATCCACACTTAATTGAAGAAATCATGACTTGTGCAAATCTACAAAACCTGGCTCTGATATTCTTATACTATGTTTCTGATACGCTGCTGCAAATACCATGAGCCAGTAAAGCTTCCGCTACTCTGATGGAAAGATGTCATGATTCAAAAGTGTGAGCATGTCGGTCCAAAAGTCACAACTTCACATGATGGCAACACAACAAAGGGTGATCCAGAGATTTACTGTGGCTGATGATCTCAAAGAAAGCTCGAAGATCATCAAAGATGTGGATCAGTTAAAGGCCTCCACTAAAACTACAAATCAATGCGGACTTCGAAGAATCGCTACTAAAGCACAAAGATTGTGGAATTGAAGAATTGAAGTCTACGAGCTCAAGAACAAAGTCAAGAATAGAATGCTAGGATTCGAAATGTAAAACATGGGGTGACCTCCCTTAGGGGGAGATTGTTAGGAATTAGAAAATTCCATGTTAAAGTGTCGGTCACCCCAATTATGGTCTAGCACAAGTTAGCTCATAGACATGTCGTTTGTTACATTATTTAGTTGTTTATTAGTTAATTTGTAGCGTAGATTAGTTTAGTGTAACACCGTGGAGGAAGGATGGGTCTTTACCCACTGTATACCTGATGCACAGGCCGTCAGGAGGTCATGTAGTCTGTAAGTATAAATATCTCTTCCATCCTTGGAAGGGATGGTGCTTTTCATTAATCTAACCTTTCATTTGTTAGTTTCTCTCTCTAGAAAACACCCTCTCCTCTCTTCATCTCTCTAACCATGGCTATCTTGTTTAATCATCTACCTAGACCACCCGAATCATCTAAAAAACATAAAATATACGATCCTACACAACCAATCAATAATTAATAACTAGGTTTCATAGATCTAAGCAAACACACAAGAAATTTATCCAGACATGTTAAACAAGCAAGCATACACACATTCAATGGAAGACATAATGAAATTAATGGAATAAAACACATATCTTGATGAGTAAAATAGGGTTAGATATTGTCCAAGTCAGACTACAAACGTTTAGGGTTTTTACTCCACAAGTCTACCTCTTAAATTACTGAAAATTCGAATTCTATATATAGATTTACACTTGCAACGACGTCGCCTTATAGGTGGGACACCGTCAGATCGCCGTCATTAGGGTTTTTGTCTTGGCCAAGTTATCGTTGGGACCACGTGACGTTGTAATTTTGACGCCGTTGGGCTTCAGTAGGGACGTCGTCTGATTCTGGATCTAGGCCGTCTGAGATGAAAAGTCTTAGTGACGCCCTTCCTCTTCAAAGCCTGACGCCATCAGGTGTATTTGAGCAAAAAGTCTACTGTGCCGTCAGGTATATTTTAATTAAGTCTGTAGAGAGGGACGGCGTCACCCTTTAGTTGGGACGCCGTCAGCTTCAGTTTCAGCAGCTTGAGTGTCTTCGATCTTGACTTTGCCATTTTCTTCATGTTTTCACTCCTTTGTCGTCCAAGATACCTAAAAAGTGAAAAAGGAACGAAATTAAGCAATAACGGATATAAAATTGGGCGATTAAGGGCTTAAATGACCCCTTAAAAGTGTACGTTTTAAATCCTTATCACCTATCAAGAGAGCTCATTTTTCTTTTTTCTTAGCTTTCTTGTAGTCTATCCCCCTTCTTTGTGTTTTTTTTTGTAGCCTTGTCACTTTTCCTCATGGCAGGTGTTAATCCACCACCACAAATTCCACCCACTAACCACCTTCGACAACCCAGAACTCGTAGTTCAACCAAAACCCTCTTTGAGCCCTTTGCCAAACCTGATAGAGAAATGCACAAATGAAGAAGAGCCCCCCGTGAGCTGGAGCCACATGGCACCACTATCGATTTTGATGAATCCATGACGATTAAAAAACCTATGCATTCCTCCAACCCTCACAACACCTTCGTCGATACTAACCTCAGCCCACACTGTGAGGAAATTCCCTCCACCCCTATAAATGACTGCATCAATGAACCTAAAGCCAAGAGCCTCAAAGAGTATTCTTCTCCCACCTCTTCTAGATTTACTGGCGCCATTGTATATCCCTTTGAACAAATCAATGAGGTATTACATGCAACTGAAATTTGGGTTATCCAGAGTGCGTGTCTGTTTCACGGATCCAGCACCGAGAACCCAATTCACCACATCAAGCGTTTTTTGAAAATCGTCGATACCATCTATGCCGACGGAGCTTCTCTGGAGACATCTAGACCCTGGTTTTTCCCTTTCTATCTTCAAGGAAAGGCTAAGTAATGGCTTGACAAGCTAACTCCAAGGTCTATTTTTACATGGGAACAACTCACTTCCAAGTTCACCAAAACGTTTTTCCTCCTGGAAGGACTGCAACCATCAGAAGCGAGATCCTTCGATTTCGTCAAAAAGGAGAATCCATTTTCAAATCCTGGACTCACTTCAAATACCTTGATCAACAAGCTCCACACCACGGTATCAAACTTTGGTTTCTTGTTCAAATCTTTTACGATAATGTTTCCCATGAATACCAAAAAGGTATTGACTTCTTGACTGGAAGAAGGATCTCTAATCTCAGTGCGGAAGAGGGATGGGATCGCATTGAGGAGTATGTCCAAGACCAAGACAACATGTTAGGATCCAATATTTATGTTGTTTGATGATTCGGGTGGTCTAGGACAATGATTAAATAAGAAAGCCATTAGAGATAGATGAAGAGAGTTGAGAGGAGGTTTCTTGAAGAGAGTTGCTTAAACAAATGTAAGGTTAGATTCAAAGAAGCCACACCCCTTCCATGTATGGAAGGGGTATTTATACTTACACAATACACGACCTCCTATCGGCCTGTGGATAAGGCATACAGTGGGTAAAGACCCATCCTTCCTCCACGGTGTTGCTCTAAACTAAACTATGCTACAAACTAACTAATAAACTGCTAAATAACGTAACTAATAACAAGTCTACGAGCTAACTTATGCTAGATAACATTTGGGGTGACCGACTCTTCACCATGGAATTTTCTAATTCCTAACAGTCTCCCCCTAAGGGAGGTCACCCCATATTTTACATTTCGAATCCTAGCATTCTATTCTTTGACTTCGTTCTTGAGCTCGTAGACTTGAATTCTTCATTTCCGCAATCTTTGTGCTTTAGTAGTGATTCTTTAAGGTCCGATAACTTTGTACTTTAAGTGGAGGCCTTTAACTGATCCACATCTTTGATGATCTTCGAGCTTTCATTGAGATCATCAGCCACAGTAAATCTCTGGATCACCCTTTATTGTGTTGCCATCATGTGAAGTTGTGACTTTCGGACCGACATGCTCACACTTTTGAATCATGACATCTTTCCATCAGAGTAGCGGAAGCCTTACTGGTTCATGATATTTGCAGCAGCGAAGCAGAAGCATAGTATGAAATATCAGAGCCAGGTTATGTAGATATGCACCAGTCATGATTTCTTCAAATTAAGTGTGGATACTGTGAGCATGCGGCTTTGGATTGACTCCTCAATTCTGATCAGCTGCAACCGTCCAAATGTACCTACAAACAA
Organism: Chrysanthemum seticuspe; assembly: GCA_019973895.1. Lineage (NCBI taxonomy): Eukaryota > Viridiplantae > Streptophyta > Magnoliopsida > Asterales > Asteraceae > Chrysanthemum > Chrysanthemum seticuspe. The sequence continues at coordinate 17,710,296 of BPTQ01000003.1, read as the reverse complement.
CAGTTAGCAATAAAATACACGAAAGTGTCTTCGATCACTTTCGTTGAATTGAGGTACACGGCCCACGGTTCCCCGTTGATCAGTACAAGTACTGCCTGTGATCAGGTATAATTCTGAAGAATCTCCTTGACAGGGTTTCGCAGCTGCTCTAGCTGTTCTCAAACCGGAACGTCTCAAAGAAGACAACACGGAGTGAGTGAACCAACGAATTGAGATTCACTGATTGATGAAAAATGATTTGAAAAACAATCGCGTATTGCTTAGAAGAAAGATTTTTGCAATACGACGAAGGTTTTATGAGAAAGATCAATTTTCAATCAAAATACTTTTTGTATTTAAAAGAGTACACATTCGACGTGCTAGAGAAAAGAAGATTTGCACATCGAACGGTTTTTCCAAAAGTATTTTTTCAATCAGAGATACTTTTTGAGTTTGAAAACATAAGTACACATTCGACGTGCTAGAGAAAAGAAGGTTTGCACATCGAACGGTTTTTCCAAAAGTATTCGTCAATTCCAATCCTGGACCAAGGTTGATTCATGAGTGAATCGCCCAATCGTTTCTATCCAGTTGTCACAAGCTTGATCTTTAGAAAATATCTCACATGCCACCTACCAAGAGCTTGTATGATGTTGGCTCTAGAAGGCTTTCCATCTTCATCGTGAACATTTTTACATATCACTCGGATGTTCTGGCAATACCACAAGGATAATGCGTAGGACTCTTAATATATACTTACTTTCCACATTGTGTGAAACTGCAAGTCTTCAAGAATTTAGTGTCCTAATGAGATATTGTGGATGATCTCTTGGCTCTAGACTCAATAGTACACATTTGGTTTCCTATGCCGGAGACTAGGGAGAGAGTCTCCTTCTTCAATATCAACAATCTCTAAGAGAAAGTCGATAGATAATGTCAGTTCCCTGTGAGAATGAAACAAGTCCTTTTAAGAGGAACTTGAGTAGCTTGGGAAGTTTAGTGTAGTGCGTCACTGGGTCCATGACGTCTTGTCTTCAATACCAGTGTTACCTTAGTAAACACCAGTAGCATATGTATTGAACCCGGTTACTGCCCTAAGGTTGAATTATTGGAGGGCTATTTCTTTTCACCCTTTTTCACATTCAGTTCTTTTTCATTCTTCAACCCCTTCAGTGCTTACCCCTGGGTAGATCCCTCCGGTTCTGGCTGGATCGTGGGAATGAATACCTAACCTAACCATCCTTATAACACCATGCATAAAGTAAATTGGTCGGTCTTTGGTACAATTCATTTCTTCTTAAAACCAATTAAAAAATCATTTGGAAAAACAATCAAGGTACTTGTGGTACGAGATCAAAGCATTTTGTACCTTAATAGTTTTGATCATTTAGAAATGCTCCCCCTCAATATGTGCATATGATCTTGAAATTGTATAGCACAAGGAGGCAAGAGGACTTTGAAATATTTTCTTTGATCACAATTTTCATACGAAAAAGCCATTTGGTTTTCATGGTAAAATTCTCCCCCTCAATATGTGCATAGGATAAGTGAAATCATTTTATCACATAGAGGAAAGAGTTCTTTTGAAGCACATCCACGATCACAAAATCCATTAATAAAACCATTAGAAAACTTAATCAAGGTACTTTATAAGTCTCTTTAAAAAAAACTTTTGTACCTCGGTAGTTATGCTCCCCCTCAATATGTGCTTCGAGATTCGAAATCGTTTAGCACATATGAGAGAGCAGCCTGCACAATTATATCAAAACGATCACCTTCTATCAAATTTCATTATTAAATCACAAATTCTCCCCCGATCAAAAATATCAAACCCTTTGAGATTTTAGATCCCAAGTGATTTAATTAGGTTTAGAAAACATGGGAGAAAATGTGGACTTGTTTAAATACTCATCTGGTTTTTGGATAAATCCTCCTCCTCAACATGTGCATTGTGTATTTGAAATCGTTTGGCACATGGAGGCAGGAGTGCCTTTGAAGGACTAAAACCAATTCCATTAAAACAGATTTGATATTTAAATCATGATCTCTCCCGCGATCAAAAATTTCAAACCATTTGAGATTCGTGATCCCAAAAGATTTAAATCATTTAGAAAATTTTGGGGAAAGACGTGGCAAGATTTTATTTTGAAAAATGACAGATAAGGACCATTTTAAGACATTAAAGATTGTTAGTATCAGGTATGATTGTTTTATGAGATCTTTAAGTAAAATAAAACAATTTCACAATCAAACAAGAACATAAAAAAAATTCATTTTGAAAGACCTTGATTCAAAAGAAAAATTATACCATGACATAACATTAAATCTTTAGATCACCACTTATTATCGTACAAAACGGAACTTTTGTGAAGAAATATCGTTTGAAAATATTTTATTTTAAATCACTCTCCCCCTCAATCCATGACAGAAGTCAATAATTGAGTGACTTAGGTTTTGATAAAAAGAAGTCCGGTGATTTTCAAAATTTAGTACAATTTATTTTCAAAACAATATTTTTCCATTTTCAAAAACAATTTAATCAAATTAACCAAAATTGTTTAAAATTGGTATCATCACTATTATCCCTGCACAAAGATACGTTAGGTGGTTGAGAAGCTTCTGTTGTTGTTACTGTAGGGTTTGGAAGAAAAACCATCTGCAAATGTAGTGAGACTTCTTACGTTTCATTTTAATGCCAACTGAGGTCAAATTAAGCTCCGTTTCTTCAATCACTTAGAAGAAAACCATCTGCTGAAGCAGTGAGACCTCTTACGTTGCATATATGCCAATTCTCCATTGAAGTCCAATTAAGCTCCGTTTCTTCATTTGTCAACCCAAGATATAGTTACCCTTTCCTTTCGGCATCCAATCATCTTCATTTGTGGGATCCGGATCGGGAACATTCTTATATACCAATATACCTGCATACGTTAGTGAACACACATACAGATATATGGTGGTCGACATCACCCAAACAACAATCGACTAATAAAAGTCAATTCAACATATCAATCAGATCATATGTGGCATGGGAATAATGTGTTCATCAAACTCTAATCATCTAAACCTAACAATCACATCCTAGAAACCTAGTCCTTCAACATAGGCAATTGTATTTTTAATTAAGCACGTAGGATAATTAAGAAAGCCCGTTAGATGATATAGATTTGAAAACATTATCCCCCTCAATCAATGACCCAATTTTTTGAAAATTTTAAAAGCGCTCAAGTCATTGATTGAGTTTACAATTTATTTCGAAAACTCTGAATTAGATTGATTCTCAAGCAACTCATTTACCACCATTTTTGAAAACAACAAATATTTTTCTGAAGAATTTTAGACGGAAAAACATTTGTGTAGGAACAGCAGTCCTTCGACATACTTTCCTCATTTTGATTTAGGATAAGTGCACGATAATTATGAAAATTTGTTTAGCGCAGCACTTTCCTTCCATGAAAAACGGGTTGCTATCAGAAATAATAGCAAGCCATAGTTTTAAGCACGGGTTGCTGTCTAAAGTAACTGCAAGCCATCATTTGAAGCCCGGGTTACAGTCTGAAATAACTGTAAGCCATATATTGAGACATGATTTGGAAAAGAATATTTACACCTCCTGCTCGAACTTCATCTAAAGTCCTGTGCCATTATTGAATGACATTTCTAAGACCGTAGATGTTATCGATACCAGAAGACATGTCTTGGAAAACATATTTTTGGTATTTTTAAATTTTTTGATTTTTTTATGGATTTTTGTTGGTTTTATATTTTTCTATTTTCTTTTTGTTGGTTTTATAATTTTATATTTTCTTTTAGAAAAATATATACAAGGATAGAATAGATGATATAGTTAAAGAAGATGATGATACGAGTACCGAGATAAGGATATCGAACAGCCCCGTTGTAGAAGATAGAAGTCATCATCTCTTAAACATTCACCACCAAAGCTTTCGAGGCTCCTGAATTGAGAGAAATTGAACCATCTGAAAGTGAGACTCTGGCAGCTTCCCCCCAAACCGAAAATCCTTTAGTTGAGCAGATTCGAAGCTCTATTTCAAGCTTGCTTTAGCCAGGTGCACATAAAAGCACACTATTATCATACATCCCGCTGCTCCATTTTAAGAACGATAATCGAGGTTCTCCGTTCGGGGTTATATCATACAATAGAAGAACAACAACGTTTCATCCCTCACTTAAATAATCTTCTCAAATTCCTTTTCCACTGAAGTCTGAAGCAATCCATTCCAAAAGGTGTCAACAGAACAATTCCCCCAAGTAGTTGAATTGATGCAGTCAGTCTCTTTGTATAATGCTCAAGAACTCTCCCGAATACACATCATGAGGGTAATGAAGAACACCTCCCCAATGTTCACATCTTTCGTCCCTGATGATAGTGTATGAAGCTCAAAAACCCGAAGTACACCAATATCCAAGAGCTCTCCCGAATACACGTCATGAGGGGAATGAAAACACCTCCTCGTGTTCACATTTTTCTTCCCTGATGATCGTGTATGAAGCTCAAGTATCCGAAGTATACCAATACACAAGGAATGAATAACTGATAACATTGAAGAAGCAGGCCAAGTCACTGATTATCTCTGCGGGCGACAATCTCTGCGGATGTCAACTCCGGAATAAGTGATTATATCTCTGAATCACTGATTAAGCACTCAAGTGAAACAGCTGAGCATCCCCAATGTACACAATCTCTCTCCCCTGATCATTGCAATACCATCGAAATCACCACACACTTGTGTACCTCTTTTATCTTCAGAAACTAACTCTTCCATCACTTCCCCCACATAGTTGGAATAAGAATACTAAAAGCCGGGATATCTTCAATCACTTAGAAGAATTAAGTTCATCAAGTTTACTTGCCATGAGTCAAACCTTGAGTTTCTCTACGGTAATAACATTTGTCTTCCCGGGATATCTTCAATTACATAGAAGTATTAAGTTCATCAAGTTTACTCGCGTTTAGATGCTTGTCTCCTTCCCCCTTGCTGGTTTTGACACTTTAGAGTCAGCAAATCATTATAAGCCCGTATACTAGAAATTTGTTGAGAAGAACACTTGAACTCTTGTAAGAATCAACTAGCTGAAGACTCTCTCTGACAATTTTTATCAACCCTTATGTAGACAATTTGAAGTGACCACTGATGAAGAAAACCCGATATACCATACTTGAAACTAAAGTCAACTTCCCCACATTTGTATCTTAAGCTTGCACCTAATGATGGAAGAACGGTGTAGAGAATTTATGCTTCAAGCAAATCTCTAAGTACTCACTACCCAAACAAAGTATGAGACATTAACACCTCTTGCGATTATCCACACTGTCATATGAGTGTGACACTGAGTAAAACAAAGTAACTCCTAATAGTGATAGTTAACCAGGTCTTCAACCATCTACCTCGACAGCTGGTAACTAGATAAACCAAGTCTTCAACTCAAATTCTTAAGCCCGAGCAAGTTATCAAATAAGAACACGCCTTTGTGAAAGTCAACTTCAATCTCAAATAAGTGAAAAATGATTAACTCCGAAGTAATCAACTTGTGTCAAATGTCCAATACGTGAATAAATGTACAACCGGAAGTACATTGACCCACTTAATGAACCGGAACAAATGATTCCTCAACATCAATTCCATCTTCCTAAAGATATACATATAGAGACTGATCTGGAAGATTCACCAATAATGTCTTCAAGCGGATGAGGAAGTCATTTTCCTTAATGTTCATGTGGTTGATTTATAGAGTGCACAATAATCCGTGAAGATTTGGTAAAAGAGTACCAAAGAGCGGATCATTTTTCATGAACAATAATCCGTGAAGATTTGGCAAAGGAATACCAAAGAGCGGATTATTATTCAATAGTGCAACTGTAATATTACAATAGTCAATCATCTCGAGGAGTCACTGCTAAAGAATATGAGCAAGTCTAATTGGGGATTGAATCTGACTTATAACTCTCTCCCAATTAGTGCTCTCCCCTAAACCGACAATCTGTTTGATAAATGCCCAGATTAAGAAGAAGTCTTTGGATCGATAAATTCAACTCGTCTTTAGTCTTCTAACATGTAGCAGAAAATGTAGAACAGACTGTAGACTCGACCTTCTTCAAGATTGTGCAGTTGGGGAATAGATAGTTAACATCTTCAAATCACACCAAAAAGCATCCCAATTAACTTACATCTTGCAAATCCCCTTAACTAAAATCCCTCCCAATCAAACAAGAACAGAAAGATGTTCATCAAGGAAATCAGCAATCAGGCCGCAACGAACACACAAGATGGTGTGTAAGATATAACTTTTCACATACACATCAAACCATAACACAAGGTGGCGTATAAGATGGAATTCTAAAGAGAGAAAGTTAGAGGTTTAGGGAACTTAGTGAGAGAAAGTGAAAGATATTATTATGAGCTCCAACTCTCTACCTTGGAAGGTAGAGAGTATTTATAGTCTTACATAAATCGCCACACTTTGGGCTGTGGATTAGGCATACAGTGGGTAAAGACCCGTCCGTCCTCCACGGTGTTACTTAACTAAATTACTACTTAACTTAAAAGAACTACGACTACGAGCTTTCTAACGATTACATATACTTGAGGTGACCGACTCTTTAATACTGGGAATTTCTAATTCCTAACAATCTCCCCCTAAGGGAGGTCACCTCAATAATGTACCAAAATTACATTGAATACAAATAGATATAACATTTAACAATTGATCTTGCATTCTTGATGTAGACCTTTGCTCCTAAGCTCGTAGTCGATGATTCTTCACAATGCATGTTTGGTTATTCCAAGTGGAGGTCTTTTACTGATCCACGTGATGATAAGTTTGAGCCATCTTTGGAGATCATCAGCTATCAACAATCTCTGACACATCCTTTGTGGTGTTGGTATTATGTGATGTTGTGACTTTGGGACCGACATGCTCACATTCTGGATCATGAAATCTTCTCATCAGAGTAGCGGAAGCTTTAGATGATTCATGATATTGGCAGCAGCGTAGCAGAAGCATGGAGTGAAAATATCAGAGTCATTGATGCACTAATCATGATTTCTTTTGAGATGAATGTGTTAAGTGAGCATGCGGCTATGGATTGACCGCTTCATTCTGATCAGCTGCAAACGTCGGGCGTACCTGCATACAACAGTTAGCAACAAATCGCACGAAAGTGTCTTTGATCACTTTCGATGAATTGAGGTACACGGCCCATGGTTCCCCGTTGATCAGTACAAGTACTGCCTGTGATCAGGTAGGATTCCTAAGAATCTCCTTGACAGGGTTTCGCAGCTGTTCTAGCTGTTCTCAAACCGGAACATCTCAAAGAAGACAACACGGAGTGAGTGAACCAGCGAATTTTAAGTCCACTGATTGATGAAAAGAGATTTGAAAAACAATCGTGTATTGCTCAATAGAAATTGTGTTTGCAATACAACGAAGGTTTTATTGAAAATCAATTATCAATCATAAAAATACCTTTTGGTTTGAAAAATGAGTACACGGTCGATGTGCTAAAGAAAAGAGTTTATAAGCACAAAGACCGGTTTTACAAAGGTATCCGTCAATCCCTAACCTGAACCAGGATTGATTCAAGAAATTGAATCGCCCCATTGTTTCTGTTCAGTTGTCACATGGTTGATCCATTTAGTAGATCTCACATGCCACCTACTAGGAGCTTGTTTGATGTTGGCTCCAGAAGGCTTTCCATCTTCATTGTGAGTGTGTAAACACATCACTCAGATGTTCTGGCAATACCACAAGGATAATGCGTAGGACTCATGATATAATCTCTCTTTCCACATTGTGTGAAACAGAGAGTCTTCATTGAAAGTGTCCTAATGAAATTTATTGATGATCTCGTGGCTCTAGACTCAATTTGTGCATATTTGGATCCTATAACGGAGACTAGGGAGAGGGTCTCCTTCTTCAATATCAACCATCTCTAAGAGAAAGTCGATAGATAATGTCGGTTCCCCGTGAGAATGAAACAAGTCCTTTTAAGAGGAACTTGAGTGGTTTGGAAAGTTGAAGTGCAGTGCGTCACTGGGTCCATGACGTCTTGTCTTCAATACCGATGTTACCATCAGTAGCATATGAAGTGAACCCGGTTTCTGCCCTAAGGTTGAATTAATGGAGGGCTATTTGTTTTCACCCTATTTTCATTCAATTCTTTTTAATTCTTCAACCCCTTCAGTGCTTACCGAGACTTCATAGCTATTACCTTGTTGGGTTTATTCCAGTACTAGCTCAGTCTTAGTCTGCACTCTTCCCATATCTCACTTTTCTCCTTTTATCATCATACCTAAGGACTTCTATACTAACTAGTGGATTGTCCCTGGGTAGATCCCTCCGGTTCTGGCGGATCATGGGAACCAATACCTAACCTTATCATCCTTATATCACCGTACATAAAGTAAAGTTGGTCGGTCAATTTGGTATTGTTCATCTGCCATTGGATCCAATTGAAAACCATTTGAAAATCAATTCAGATACTTGTGATATATTATCAAAGCATTTTGTACCTGAATTGTTTTTGATATTTTTAGAACGAGAACTCCCCCTCAACATGTGCATCAAGTATTTGAAAATGTTTTGCACACGGAGGCAAGAGAAAGAATTAACTTCTTTTGATTACCATTTTCTAAAAGATATCAACATCACTTCCCTCAACAGATCAAGTGGGTATAGCATTTCCGGGAAGGATGAGGTTTCCATGAATTTGCTCCCCCTCAATATGTGCCTCGAGGTTTGAAAAGAGTTTTGCACATACTAGAGGGAACCTGCACATTAGGATGAATGATCACGTTTCAAATCAAAGGTTTAAGATAGATGCTCCCCCTCAATCATGTGCATTGAAAATTTGAAATCGTTTGTCACATGTGGGCAGGATAGCATGTACATCCGTTTATAACCATTTACCTAATTATCAGTTTAAATCTAATTTAAATCACACATTCTCCCCCGATCACAATTATCAAATCATTTGAGATTTGTGATCTCGTATAGATTTAAATTGATTTTGAAAGCTTTTAAGGAGAATTGTGACTTGATTGTGAAAGTGTTTTAACTGATACGGATCGGATTTTGAGACTTTAAACTCCATTTATAAAACATGCATGTATATCTTTTGAAAACAATTTAATGCCAAATAACTTTTTAATTTAATTGAAATCATTCTCCCCCTCAATCAATGATGTAGGTTGTTGATTGAGAGATAGAGATTTTGACAAATAAGTCCTGATGATTATCAAAAATAGAGATTGAGTTATTTTTCAAAGCATTTAGTTTTCAGCAGATAGGAGTTTATAGAATCAGAGCATAGGATTTGAAAACATGGTGAAACATGGCTCTGTTCTTTCTTTTAAAACCGGGTTACTGCCTGAAATGACAATAAACCATTTCTCTTTCTCCCAAAAATATATATATATATATATATATATATATATATATATATATATTTTTTTTTTTTTTTTTAAGAGTTCGAACAACATCTAAGGTCCCGTGTCATTCTTTGAATGACAGCACAAAGACCGTAGATATTATCGAACCGAGAAAAAACATGACAAAAATGACAGTATTTTTTTGAAGAATTTTCGAATTTTTCAGATTTTTATGGATTTTGAAAGTTTTATAATTTTCTATTTTGTTTTTCGAATAACTATTTACAAGAGATAGATGAAGAAAGACCTTTACTCCTCGTCTTCCTCCTGAAGACGTTTGAGAGTTTCTGGTTGAAGGCTTTTCAAACCAAGACGTGGAAGAATAAACTCAAAACGTTCTCTTGGAAGAGCTTTGGTGAAGATGTCCGCTAACTGATATTCAGACCTCACAAAATATAGTTCCACCACACCTTTTTCCACTTGTTCCCTGATGAAATGATGTCGAATGTCGATATGCTTTGCTCTTGAGTGTTGAACGTTGTTGCATGAGAGAGCAATAGCACTTTTATTATCACAGTACAGAGGGATTTTGTTGAATTCAAAGCCATAGTCAGATAATTGAGATCTCATCCATAAGATTTGAGCACAACAAGATGACATGGCTATGTATTCAGCCTCTGTAGAGGAAATAAAAGTGCTCATTTGCTTCTTTGAAGACCAGCTCACAAGCTTATCACCCAAAAACTGAGCACCTCCAGAAGTACTTCGACGTGTATCTTGACAACCTGCATGATCAGCATCTGCATAGGCCGTTAGTGACATACCGGTGTCCTTCGGGTACCATAGTCCCATATTGATGGTTCCTTGGAGATACCGAAAGACCCGTTTAACTGCTTCAAGGTGCTTTTTAGTAGCCTTAGCCTGGTATCTAGCACACATGCACACAGAGAACAAGATGTCTGGTCTACTAGCAGTGAGATACATCAGGGATCCAATCATACTCCTATATTTCGTTTGGTCAATCATGATCCCTGAGAGGTCCTCATCTAGTTTGGTTCGGTCAATCATGGGGGTGTCAACAGGGTCACTTGAATCAAATCCAAATTTCTTTAAAATCTCTGTTGCATATTTAGATTGATTTATGAAAATGCCTCCGGGACTTTGTGAAATTTGTAATCCCAAGAAAAATGACATTTGTCCCATCATTGACATTTGAAACTTTGAACTCATTTCATTAGAAAAACGATCACATTCCATTGGGTCAGTCGAGGCAAAGATAATATCATCAACATAAATTTGAACATGAATCAAATGTTTGCCTGGCTTCCTGGTGAACAATGTAGGATCAACTGCTCCTTTGATGAATCCGGTTGATAGAAGAAACTTTGACAGTGTATCATACCATGCCCTTGGAGCTTGCTTTAAACCGTAAAGAGCCTTCTTCAAACGATAAACGTGAGTAGGATGCTCTTGGTTCACAAATCCTTCAGGTTGGCTGACGTAGACAACTTCCTTAAGATCTCCGTTCAGAAATGCCGTCTTTACATCCATCTGATATACCACCATGTTCTTACTAGCAGCATTAGCCAAAAAGATTCTGATTGCCTCGATTCGAGCAACTGGAGCAAAAGATTCTTCAAAGTCTATACCCTCCTCTTGACGATATCCTTTAGCAACTAATCGAGCCTTGTTCTTCAACACATCACCATGCTCATCAAGTTTTACTTTGAAGATCCATTTTAGAGCTATAATCATAGCACAGTCCGGAGCAGGTACTAACTCCCATACATCAAGACGATCAAACTCATGAATTTCATCTTGCATAGCATTGAACCAGCTATCTTCATTCATAGCAGTTTTAACATCTTTTGGTTCGATCTTAGATAGTACGGAGTTGAAGAAGCACCATAAGGCATCGGTTGCGAGTTGCTTCCGGGTTGATACAGGACGAGAGGGATTTCCAATGATGTTGTCTAATGGATGATCGTGAGTCCATTTTCTGAGGTGTTCATGTGGCATTTGTTGAGGAACTGAGGTAGCTGAGTCGATGTCTCCTGAAGAAGATGGTTCTGATGATGATTTAGGAGTAGCAAATATGTTTTCAAATGGAGCATCTTCAGGAGTCGCAAAGGGATTAACTTCATCATTGATGCCAGAAACATTTCCATGATGTACATTTGAAGAATGATGATTTGTTGATGAGACTGAAGGATCAGCAGCAGGCGCTTCTTGACTTACAGATGTTGAAACTGATGGATTGACCTCATTCACTGGAATATGAGCATCCTCTGTTGTAGGGATCAGCACCTCATTAGTAGTAGACTCATACAGTTCATCAAACATTGGATCAAACAATTTCTTTACATCATCTTCAGATGGAGGTACATATGGTGTTTCTTGAGAGGAGTTAGGAACAAGGGATGAACCAATAGGACTGTTTTGAAGTGCGGGTCCTGAGCTGGAGTGTCCAGGAGCCATTTGACCGGTCAGCTCATCAAACGTAACGTGAATTGTTTCCATGATATTTCGGGTTCTTTTGTTGTAGATTCGGTATCCCTTTTTGTTTGGTGCATATCCTACAAATACTCCAATGTCAGCTTTAGCTCTAAGTTTGCCCAAGTCTTGACCCTCATTAGTTGGATAGCACAAGGCACCAAACACACGAAGGAAAGATAGATTAGGTTTTCTGTTGTGGACAAGTTCATATGGAGTTTTTCCATGAATGGAGTGAATCAGGGAACGATTTTGTGTGTAGCATGCAGTGGCAATTGCTTCAGCCCAGAGAAACATTGGAACCTTTGAGTAGATCAGCATTGTTCTAGCAGCTTCAACAAGAGTACGATTTCGTCTTTCAACTACACCGTTCTGTTGAGGGGTTCGTGGAACACTTCTTTGATGGCTGATTCCAATGCTTTCATAAAATTCACTAAGTTGTTTGTTGACAAACTCAGTTCCATTGTCTGTTCTGATAATTCTGACAGTTTTGTTTAGTCTAACCTGCAGCTGTTTGATGAGTTTGATGATGATATCAGGAGTTTCATCCTTTGTCCTTAAGAACTTGACCCAGGTGAATCTAGAATAATCATCAACCACAACTAACACATATTTCTTCCCAAAGATATTCTGCACCCTCATTGGTCCACATAAATCCATATGAATCATATGAAGAACTTCTGTGACAGAGTTAGTAGGTTTGGGTTTATGGGCATACTTCTTGCTTTTTCCCAATTGACATGCTGAACAAAGATGATCCTTTTCATACTTTAGTCTAGGTAACCCTACAACTAAGTCCTTTCTGGAAAGATCGTTGATGGTGCCGAAGTTCAAGTGATTGAGACGACGATGCCATAACCATGACTTTGTTTTTGAAGCCTTTGATAACAAGCAGATTGGTGAAGCTCTCATCATGTCATCGATAGAGATGGTGTAAAGGTTTGAGCCACGAGTTCCTTTCAACAGTTCCTTACCATTAAGATCTCTAACGAAGCAGGTATGTTTTCTGAAGGCTACTTCTAGATCAGAATCACAGAATTGACCAACAGAGAACAGATTATGACCTAAACCTTCCACATAATACACTCTGGAGATTACACTATCACCAACAACATAATCTCCATAACCCATAATAGCACCGAAATGATCATTACCAAATCTAACAGTCCCGATGAATTTGCTCACGAAGTTCATGAGCCGTGACCGGTCTCCAGTCATATGCTTGGAACAGCCTGAGTCCAGGTACCACAGAACGATTTGAACGATCTGCAGTTGAACACAGACAAGAATGGATAACTGGATAATTGGGATCCCCATGCAAGAATGGGTTCCATTTGGTTAGTAGCAACAGTTGGACCACCCACATCAGAAATAGAAGCATTCATATCAGACAGTGAGGTAATGGAATCATTGTGAATAGATGCAATACTAGTGTCTGTATTAACCCTATTTACAGTGTGACCACTTCTTAAGGGAATAGTTCTACCAGTAGGCATCCATTTTCTAGTGGGCATTATCTGATTAGTCTTATGACCAACAGGTATCCAATAAAAGCCTATTCTGCTGAATGTTCTTCCTGTGGGTTTCCATTGTTTTCTAACTCTCTTTCGCTTTTGCCTTTTAGCCTTTTTAGTATGAATTTTAGCATTAACAATATTAACTGGACAATTAACATCATTAGGCAAAGCATTGACATCACATCCATGATTAGAAACAGAATTCAAGCAAACATCAGAACAAGTTTTGCAAATAGTATCAGAATTCGAATTAATTACAGTACGCTTATGGCTAATACTAGAATCAACACGATTCGTTTTATTCGATTCAAACATAACGTTCCTAGATTGTTCTTCTACTTTCTTCCAGTGCACATTCTTAGCTTGAGAGGTCCTATCATTCCTTGTATTGTCTTGAGACTTTGACCTGCTCCCTTTAATGTCACTGATTACTCCTGTAGAGGGAATGGGAACATTAGTTTGTTTTACTACTCTTTGCACCACCTGTTTAGATGTGCTGGGATCTGAACTACATGCAGGTGCACTAAGGTTCACTTTCTTAACACTAGAGGTACTGAGATTAGTACTCCTAGAAGGCACATTTGAGTTCACTTTCCTAGCATTGACAGATCTAAAATCTGAACTACTCAATGGTACACTACTCCTCACATTCAAAACATTGGGAGTCGATTCCATATCATGTTTGGCCTTAGGCATTGAGCATGGAATCAAAGGGTTAACTCTCTCACCTAATGTCTTTGGGCATATAGTGATCAAGCATTCTAAGATTTCTTGAGATCGTTTGGCATATGAGCATGCATGTCCAATTGCATTATCATGAGGTTTCTCTAGCTTATCCTCTTCGACAATCTCACGCAGGCATTCTAAGCAATCCTTAAGGGATGAGAAATATGTTTGAATGGCAAGTTTGTTGTTCCTTAGATGAGGGGGGACATATGTCACAGATAAAGCATATTTATTACTGGAGCGAACCTTAGATACAACATTCTCCTCATTGATCATTGGCATTTTCCCTTTTACCTGACTCTTCAGATTCTCGATTTCCTTTTGCAATGAAGTTATTTGTTCGTTGTTTTTGTTACGAGTGACTTTAATTGATTCAAACAACTCATTGAAATGACGTTTAACCTTTTCATTTTCTTCTAGAAAACTTTCGTTTTCCTTTTGTAAAGCATTTACTAGGTTTTGAAGATGAAACGTTTGAGAATTCTGAGAATCTAAAGAAGGAGGCATTTGGGAGCCTGTCATATTGTTCGTTTGGCCCTTTAATTGAGAGATTTGGGCTTTCAACTTTCTGATCGTGTTGCACTGAGCTTGAATCTGTTCATCACGTTTGTTAATTTGAAAAACTGCATCAAACTCTGGAGCATCTGAAGATGTCTTGATATTTGAAGTTTTGACATTTTCTTTGAGATGTTGATATTTTAGTTGTAAATTAAAATACTCAACTTCTAGTTTAGAAAAATGTTTAACCAACGTGTCGTGATCATCCAGGTCAATTTTCTCGTTTAGTTTAGAATTAGTTTTTTCAAGCTCAATGACACGATCATGGGAGACTTTCAGGGCCACAGATAATTCATGAAATTTGGAAGCATTAATAGAGCAATTTGAAGCAGTGAAAAACACATCTTGAGCAACACATTCAGTAATAAGATTCTCATTTAATGTATGCAGGTTCTTTCTCTCAATCTCATTATATTTTAGTGCACGCTCATAGTCATTAATTTCCACTATTATTGCATCAAATTCCTTTTCCATTCCCTTAATATCCGTTTCTATCCCCTTTTTAAGACTCTCAAAGTGATCCTTTAGAAGTTTAAAGAAAGGCATGACCTCAGTTAAATAACATTCTTTCATTTGTTCAAAACCCCTTTCTCCTTCAGTTATACCAGTGGGTGTGATCCTTTTCTTGCAAGTTTTCTCAAAATCAACAAAAAGTTGAAATATAACGTATTGGCTAATTAATGTCTTGCTTTTAGTGGCAATCGTTCTAGGTACAAGATGCATTGGTGTATTAGGAGGATACACAGTTGCTCTAGGCATTTTCCGAAGGGGAGGGTTTGTTTCTACAATATTTTCAGCTTTCTGCTTATCTAAATCCATTTTCCAGAAGACTTGTTCGGGAGTCAACAATGTCTGAGTCTTAAACTTGTTCAAGGAAATCCAGTTTTCCTTCTTGTAGTCATGGGGAGAGATAATTACTTTCTTCTCTTTGCATTTAGGATCATTTAGTTTCTTATTCATCTTCTCCCTAGTGACTTCATCTAATTTCTTGTCATCCTCAGTGCACTCAATGCAACTAGGTTTTTGTCTAGGTTTAAGAATCTCATTTCCATCATAGATAACACTTTGAGCTGCTTTTGCAATCTTTCCATACTCAGGGTTGGGTTTATCTATAATGGGAACACTATGCTTATCGCTTAGAACTCTATGCTTAGTGATCATGTGAGCAGTCTGAATGGTGTTTCCTTGCATGTACAACTTGTTTTCAAGTTTGTTTTTCAAAGTTTTCAGATTAGAAAAATCTCTCAAGAGCTTTGATTCTTTTGCATTAAATTCTTGCTTAAGCATTTTCACATTTTCTTGAAGTTCTTGTTTTTGCTTAGCAGTTTTAGAAAGTTTTTCTTGCAAAGAATTTAATTCTTGTTTCAATACTTCTTCTCTAAAATTACTTTTTCTAATTACTGTACGCACTTGGTCATCCATTTCCTGCTCACGAGTGGTCAACTCAAATTTAGCGCGTTGTTCATAAATAGCAACACGTTCTTTATAGGCATTTAGTTCAGAAATTATGGAATCATCAGGAGCACATGCAGTGTATTCATCAAAGACATAGTCATTGTTGACTGCAGAAGATGCATCACTTGGTACAACTTCACTTTCACTTTGTTTCACGTATTGATCGTATGGGACAATATTGATATTACCCATATTTTCAACATTTGATTCAATAGTTTCAGTTGGTTGTACTTTGTCATGCATCTGTTCCACATCAGCATCATCGTATAGCTTTAATACCTCAGAGATGAGTTTGTCCTTGGATGGGCCAGCTTGTGGTGAAGAAGAGATCTTGGGAGAAACCATTGGAGAGATGCTAGCCATAAAGATTGTGTGTGCAGTAGGTCCATCATCTACATCAGAGTCGTATGCATCACAGTCAGCAACTTGAAAGGCGTTCTGATGATTGTGACCTATCTCCTGAATAGGCTGCTCATCCACATCTGCATCATAGGTCTTGGCATTACCCTCAGCAAGAAACAGCAATTCCTCTTCATCCAACGCAGCACCATTGTCCTGAGCTTGTGCCAGTAACATCTTATCTCTGAAGTAATCAGCATTCTGTGGACGTTTTGGAGATGTGCAGTTCCTTGCAATGTGTCCCTCACCACCACAGTTATAGCATTTGATCGGCTTAGCTTGACCTTGGTTACCATTCCTTCCTCGATTCTGATTGCCCACATATCCTCTACCAGCACCACCCCTTCCCTGATCATACTGTCTTTCCTGAACTGGTTGCACCACAATCCTTCCATCTTTAACAGTGGCTTGATTATGTGGGTTAGATGCAGTTCTGAGGTTGTTGTTGGTTTGTGGGAGAGAATTCATGTTTTGACTAATGAGTAGAGCTAGTTGATCAATGATGTTACCCACGCGTGCATCAGCATCAGCTTGTTTGAACATAGGATCAGGAATGAGTTTGTGATTACCATTACCCAAGGGTATGACTTGTGATGCTTTGGTTGTGATTCCAATGTTTGAGTAGAAAGCTGTTGAGTCATTAGACGAACTTGTCTCTCCCTGGTTGGTTTTAAACTGATTGAGAATCAATTTTTCAAACATAGCATGTCTCTCATTCTGAAGGAGGAAGGCATAGAGTTGCTCATAGTTTGTATTCTTCAGTCCTTTAGTGAGCTTCACAGCTGTGACAAACTTGTGCCATTCGGGATTCATGTTGTTCACAAACTTTGAGTTGAGCTGAATGTTAGGCATAGTCATTCTGATGTTCCTCATGTCATTCACTAACTTATGAAATCTCACATAGTACTCATAGACACTCTCATCTGGTTTCATCTTGAAGTGCTCAAATTCGTCATAGAGTTGGGATTCTCTGTCTTCCATAGTTAGTTCTGAACCTGAGAGAAGCATCTTAACATTATCCCAAACTGCCTTTGCTTCAGTGTTATGATTGATCAGCTTGTAGATGTCTTTAGGAAGACCTTGAAGAACAATGTTTGAAGCCCTGATATCTGCATCAAATCTCTTTTTCTCCTTATCATCAAGCTCATCATACATCTTAGGTCTGTCCATTCCGTAAATAGGAGTACCATCTTCATTAGTATCAAGTATGTCTCTAGTCGTTTCAACTCGATATGGTCCTTCATCAATGGATTTTAGAATATTGACACCATTTTCCTTTCCAAGGCAATACAATCTGATTCGTTGAGCCCAAGAATCGTAGTCAGTTCTGTCAAGCATGGGTGGACGAGTATCTGATCCAGCTGCTTGTACATCCTCGGCAACAGTGGAGATGACAGTAGGGACGTTGGTGGACATGTTATCAGATTATACGGGATTTTATAACTCAATGATTAAACCGGGAAATAGATTCTTTCACGGGATTTTACTAAATCAAGAGAAAACCGTAAACAATCACTCAAGTAGCTAGATGATAAAGCTCTAAGTCGCTAGAAACAAATCCACTAAGTCGCTACCAATTAATTCGCTAGACAGCCAAGTCGCTAGAATCCCAAGTCGCTAACAGAAAAACAAGTCGCTAAGTAGTAACTCGCTACGGACCAAGTCGCTAACCAAATTTTGGCAGCAATTCGCTACACAAGTCGCTAAAGAGCAACTCGCTACTGACCAAGTCGCTACCACAAGTCGCTACCCGTAGTGGAGATTCCACTACTTGTACTTTAACTCGCTAGATCTAACTCGCTAGATTTAACACTGTAACTCGCTACAATTTAATGAAGCAAGTCGCTATGAAGAAAAACTTATCCGTGAACTAACTCGCTACCATGAAAAACCATATAAACATCACTTTTCAATCCAAAAACAACCCAACCAAGATGATTCAAGCTTACCAAATGAAAACCTAAACACTTTTGATGATTCTAAACACAAAAGTACCAACAAAATTCAAACTTTAACACAAGAAATCAACCAAATGATGCAAAAACCACTAAACTTTTTCAAACTCAAAAACCACCTAAAAACCACTATAAATCCAAAGATGTGCAAGATATGATCTAACCTGTCTCTGATACCAATTGTAAGATATAACTTTTCACATACACATCAAACCATAACACAAGGTGGCGTATAAGATGGAATTCTAGAGAGAGAAAGTTAGAGGTTTAGGGAACTTAGTGAGAGAAAGTGAAAGATATTATTATGAGCTCCAACTCTCTACCTTGGAAGGTAGAGAGTATTTATAGTCTTACATAAATCGCCACACTTTGGGCTGTGGATCAGGCATACAGTGGGTAAAGACCCGTCCGTCCTCCACGGTGTTACTTAACTAAATTACTACTTAACTTAAAAGAACTACGACTACGAGCTTTCTAACGATTACATATACTTGAGGTGACCGACTCTTTAATACTGGGAATTTCTAATTCCTAACATGGTGACACCAAACTACCAATCACATCAAACAAGAACAGAGAGATTGTTCGGAATCATCATGTTGATGTATACGTGAAGCATTAACCGGAAGCACTTTGTCGATAAACTCATCAATCCGAGTGAAGATGTCAACCAACGGCTCTTAAAAGAGAGAAACTCCATGTGAAGATGACCCGATAAGAAGAAGCTCGGTTCTTACATGAGTTTAGAGCCGTATGACCATTTCTATTCTCAAATATCAATCAACAATGCAAAAAATCCACACTTCTTCTCCCCCTCAAGAATTGCATACGGAGATGCCATTCTTGACTAAATAAGTGAAATCATCCAAATGTTCTATTCACACTTCTCTCCCGCAAAATCAGCACATGATGTCGCCATCTTCATTATAATCAAGCAAGTGGAATGAGAAAACAATCAGTAGTAGCCCGGTTCACTTGATGACTGAAGCGCATGGAAAAAGTATGAAGCATGTTGATGAGAATGGTCATAATGAGAAGATTTTTCTTCTTTAGAAGATAAAGCACACTGACACGTACACTTTGAGGCATGAACTGTTGTGTTCATGCGTCATAAGAAGATTTCTCTTCTTCGGAAGATAATGCGCACTGAAACGTACACATTTCTTTTCTTTAGAGAATGAGGCTTGAACTGTTGTGTACAAATGTCATAAATCTCTCTCTTTTCATCTACTCTTGGCAAACTTGTAATCACCCCATTATTATTCAGTAGGCTATTTGTCGTGACAGCTGATGGAGAAAACCCAATATGATGAATTTAACCCTGAAGTAAACTAACCCGAACTCGTGACTTATACTTGCACATATGAGACAAAGAGCGGTGCTGATTTCCATTAGCATCTCTAAGTACTCTCTATGTACTCTATACTCTTCAACCAACCAACCATCAAGTATAAGACGTACATTACCTCTTGAAAATCCACAATTGAATGTGACACTGAGCACTACAACGTAACTCCTTAAAGTGATAGTTATTTTGTGATGGTATGAGCCCAATTCCCCCAAGTGGTAAAAGAAAAGGTAAAAGATACCCAACAATAACTAGATTTCCAAGTCTTCGTTTTTGATAATAAGCTCGAACAAGGATCATGAAGAATCTTCATCCATCCATCCCCGATACCTTCAGATACTAAGTACACTCGCCCGTGACATTTCACTTCAACCTCAAATAAAAAATACTGAATTAACGCCGTTGTCACATCTTGTTAAAAGCTCAAATCTAGCCTCCTTTGACGTTTTAAGTGAACTCTGATAATGGTTTCATCCCGACCATGGTTTAATGAGCATAACCCCGTAAAACTTTGAAGTAACCAAACCGCCATGACGAATATCCAAACACACTTCCAATTCATGAAGTACACCCTTTTATCCCTTCATCGAAGCAGAAACCGTAGCACCACCATCAATGAGATCCCGAAATACACTTTCCTTTCTCCAGGATGGTTCCATCATTACGGGATTTTACAACTCTATGGTTTAAACCGAGAAATAGTTTCTTTCGCGGGATTTTACAAAACCAAGAATAAACCGTAAGATAGATCCGGAAAAGCACTTTATCATTACCAGGATGTTTCCATTGTTACGGGATTTTACAAGTCTCTGATTTAAACCGAGAAATAGGTTCTTTCGCGGGATTTTACAAAATCAAGACAAAACCGTAAACAATGTCAGCTTGAATGTGTAATGACAACTTTGGTTTCGGTGAATATCTGTTTTAGGGGAACATGCAGCGGTTCATCAACGATTCTTTCACCAACAGCAACAACCATTAAACACTTTGGTAGACACACCATTCACGAATTCTGTCGACTGTTATGGTGACCATATGGTGAAGTAAATCCGATATGCCAAACTTGATCATGAAGTAAAATTCCCCAGATTTGTTACTTAAACTTGTACTAATCCTCGTGAAAAAAGAAACGGTGTACCCAATGTACAAAACCTCTTGACAGATCCTCAACTGCGTGAGACACCGAAGTGATAGCTACGTTGTGGGTTAAGCGAGAAAGAATCACAACCATAACTAAATAGCCAAGTCTTTATCACACTCAATAAACGCCCAAACAAGTCATCTTCGTGGAAGGGTAGAAAGAAAGAAGATGAAATAAGTGAACGTGCCCGGAAGACCTCACTTCAAATTCAAATGAGAGATACCGTCCAAACAACCCCGTAGTCAACCTTGTTCAAATATCAATTCAAGCTGTGACAATAATATTCTCCGTGAAAATGTATATACCAAAGTATCAAACCATATAACTCAGTGAATCACATCATCACATCAAATCACATCTTTAAAGTTCATAGTCAAATCGCATAAAGTTCACATATCAACACATCTCATCAGCCCAGACAAATCATCCGATCATCCGAATCAATCCAATCATCTAAGTCCAGTCGACTAAATAAAATCTTTTGAACCGTCAAATCAATACCAAATTAAGAATACCAGTCAAGAATCTCGAACTCATGCCATGAACAATTATCCCGTGAAATTTGAGATTCCAAACGACTAACTTTCTTCCACAAATACTATCATTTGTACCCGAAATTAAAATTTCGGATAACAAATTCATACAAGCCCATATATTGGAGTCACTCAATTTGTTAATAACATCTAATTATATCTCGGTACAAATACAAGGAACAAGTTCTAATAATAATACCACTTTGATCCAGTCCGCCCCAAACACACGACCCAATACAAGTCCAATAACTACCTTCGGTTCATAAAAAGTATTATCAAGCCCATTATATACTTAACCATACCAGTCCATTCCCAAATCTGGTATAACCATCTCAACCCTAATTCATAGGGTATAAAGCATAGTGCAAATGTGTTAACCCTAATCCCTCTCACATTATCACGCCCCTCTCACAAAAACATCACACACATATACCTCAAACCCTAAAAATACTCAAACAAAAACACTCCCCCATTCACACATATCAAAAATCAGTTTCACAAATCTGCACTCTATTAGTGAAATAATCCGCCTCTTCCTCTAAAATCTTAACAACCAAATGCAGTCAACACCCAACCATTCATTCTCGCATAACACCCTTCAATCTTCATAAGCACAATCGTGATTAGAATGGTCTCACCACAGAGATGGTTCGAGCCACTGCCACAGGGATGGTACGTGATGGATTAGAGACAGCCATACGATTCAAGGGTAGGTTTCTTATCTTTGTTTGCACTGAATCGAATCATAAGAAGATAAAAACTTTTATGTTTGATTATCGTTTTTGTGCTTAACGAATGAAAGTTTGGATGAGACCTTGTGGTCTTGTTCACTCTTTAGGATTCGAACATAAGAATGAAGTGAAAACTTCTCACATATATCAATGATGTAGACGTCGATTTCATTTTCTTTAAAAAGTCTTGAACGAATCTAATGAAGGAGACAAACATAGATGTGTTGTATCTTTTTCTTGTATTATTCGGAAAGAAATAGACATTTTGTTTCACATAGATCAGTGATGAGTAGATTTCAACTCAAAGAATCTTTTAAAGATTGAAAATAAAGTTGAACACTTCTGAGATCGATTTGTATTTAATTTCGAATTGAGTTTTGAGTAGTGGTAGAAAGAGATGTGATGAGTTGGGATGGATGTTGTAGTGTTAGATGAAGTTGAGATGATGGATCAGTTTAAATTCTTATTATTGCTTACTTGATGCCATGGACTGATGATGGATTTTGAACCTGAGGTCTTATTTTGAATCATGTTATTTTGAAGTAAATGGTCTTAGTTCATGGTCAACAAATTGCTTTTGTATACAACTCGCATTGTCCAAACAACATACAACTCGCATTCAATAATGCGAGTCCACAACTCGCTCATAAGATCATCACAACTCGCTTATGAGATACAATGAATCTGGACTTGTGTTGCACAACTCGCATCTAAGAATGCTCCAAGTATCTCAACCCAGAAACAACATTAAGAAATGTTTAACAACTCGCATAGTATATTCAATGAATCTGGACACGATGGCAACACTTTTTCAAAAATGAGTTAGTACACAACTCGCATATATGAAAAACGTCAGCAGCAACCCAACTCGCATATATGAAAAACATCAGCCGCAAACCATTAAAAATGTGACCAAGGATGATTGACCAAATGAAAAACTTAAGTCCAAATGAAAACTTATAACCAGATAGACCAAATGAAAACATAAAACCAACAATATAGCAAATTTTAACACAATAGTATGAGTCGAACCATACAAACCGCATTAAGAAACCATGTGAATCACCAAAACAACACAACCTGGCTCTGATACCAATTGTTAGGATCCAATATTTATGTTGTTTGATGATTCGGGTGGTCTAGGACAATGTTTAAATAAGAAAGCCATTAGAGATAGATGAAGAGAGTTGAGAGGAGGTTTCTTGAAGAGAGTTGCTTAAACAAATGTAAGGTTAGATTCAAAGAAGCCACACCCCTTCCATGGATGGAAGGGGTGTTTATACTTACACAATACACGACCTCCTATCGGCCTGTGGATCAGGCATACAGTGGGTAAAGACCCGTCCTTCCTCCACGGTGTTGCTCTAAACTAAACTACGCTACAAACTAACTAATAAACTGCTAAATAACGTAACTAATAACAAGTCTACGAGCTAACTTATGCTAGATAACATTTGGGGTGACCGACTCTTCACTATGGAATTTTCTAATTCCTAACACAACACTTGGTATGAGCCAACAACAGTGATGAACATTTCGGCTACCTCATACGAAAACCCATTATCCCTCGACGATCGAATAAAGAGGGTACAAGAGAAACTTACATACCTCACAAGGTCACGAGAACCAAAGAGATTTGTTAATCCATATCTTATATGCGACATTTGTGGAGGGCCACATAAGGCTGATGAGTGTGAAGACAACACAAGCCGTGAGCAAGTTCTCCTTTCTAGCCATGACATCTACGATGACCCTTCCCTTCTAATATTTTACCAAAACAATGATTTTACCCCTTGGGGTAATCTAGAAAGAAAAATAGATGGAGAATAGGGTCCCGAGTAAACCACCCAAGATACCTTTCAAGAGGAGCTTGGATATTTCACCATGGAAAAGAAGTTACTTTTGAAGGGTCTTGAAAAGTTCATTCAAGAACAACATACTAAATTAGAGGGTTACTTTGTAGAACTGCATAAAAGAATAAGCGGACCTGACCTAATACGGCAAGATCCAACCTTTGCTATCACCACTCGATATGGGACCACTACAAAAGATCCACCATACCCGGTCCAATATCTTACAACCCATGAACCCGGGATAGACAAGGAGGGAGCGCCCGAGCCCCCTCCGACCTCTCACAACCCCACGTACAACTCTCAAAAAAATACCTTACCCCTTGTGTCTAAAGAACCAAAAAGCCGAAGAAGACAATAAGAGATTGCTATCATATTTCAAAGGCGCAGTTGTTACCATCTCTCTACTCGATGCATTCTATCATCTACCCAAACATAGCACATAGTTCAAAAGACTCCTATCCAATTGGAAGAAACATGAAGGGTTGGTAACATTGGGAGAGGAATGTTCAGCTATTATCCAGAAAATCCTACCCAAGAAGAAAGAAAGATCTGGGTAGCTTTACCCTTCCTTGATCCATAGGAGCATTTTCTATGAAAAACTCCTTGACAGATCTTGGGGCAAGCATTAATTTGATACCTCACTCTCTATTCCTTAAGCTTGGATATTCGGGAATGAAACCAACCAGAATGAGTATTCAGCTTGCTGACCGACCAGTTAAATATCCCATTGGAGTTTGCGAGAATGTGCTGGCTAGGATAGGAGAATTCAGGTTTCCAATAGATTTCGTGATCTTAGAAATGGAGGAGGATGACTCCGTTCTGATAATCCTTGGGAGGCCATTCATGGTCACGAATCGTGCCATTATTGATGTTCATTATGGCAAACTCACTTCGCGGGTGGGATCCGAGAGCTTAACCTTTGATATCAAGGACACTATGAGTCGCCCTCCCTCGCATGCTTACCTTATCTATCTTGTTGAAGAAGTTGATGAGTTTGTTAATGAGGTTAATGGTTGTGTAAAAGAATATTTAGCAGACAGATTTATAAATGTCGACAATGGTATGCTGTACGATGATGAAGAAGAGGAGACTGAAAGGTTGGAGCTGTTTCTTTCTACACGCGTAGAGAGGAGATTGAACCTCTTGATCTTCAAAAGCAAGAAAATAAGCTTAAACCATCAATTAAGGAACCTTCTACATTGAAATTAAAATATCTTGCAAGTCATTTGGAATATGCCTTCCTTCATAAGGCAGACCAACTCCCCGTAATCATAAGTTCCTCCCTGACTACCGCACAAAAAGGGAAGCTCTTGTAAGTCTTAAGAGAATACAAAGGAGTGATCGCATGGAGTGTTGCTGACATCAAGGGAATTGACTTTACTTTTTTCACTCATAAAATTCTTAAGGAGGAAGACTACAAGCCCACTGTTCAACCTCAAAAAAGAGTAAACCCCAACGTCAAAGAAGTAGTAAAGAAAGAGGTCATCAAGCTCATTGATGCAGGTCTAATTTACCCCATTTCAGACAGTCCCTGGGTTAGCCCAGTCCAAGTGGTCCCAAAGAAAGGAGGAATGACCGTTGTGAAAAATGATAAGGGTGATTTGGTTCCTCAGAGAATGGTTACGGGTTGGCATGTGTGTATCGATTATAGAAAATTGAACGATGCCACCCGAAAGGATCACTTTCCCCTACCATTCATCGATTAAATTCTTGAGAGATTAGATGGGCACGAGTACTATTGCTTTCTTGATGGGTTCTCAGGGTATTTCCAGATCCCTATTGCCCCAGAAGATCAAGAAAAAACCACGTTCACATGCCTATATGGGACTTTTGCTTACAAACGAATGCCTTTTGGGCTATGCAACGCTTTCGCTACCTTTCAATGATGTATGATGGCTATATTCCATGAATTGATTAAAGATAGCATGGAAGTTTTCATGGATGATTTCTCGGTATTTGGAAATTCTTTCGATCTCTGTTTGTTCAATCTTAAGAAGATGCTAAAGCGGTGTGAAGAAACTAATTTGGTTCTAAATTGTTAAAAATGCCATTTCATGAGGAGAGAAGGGATTGTTTTGGGATAGAAGGTCTCCGGGAATGGGATTGAGGTCGATAGGCCTAAGATAGAGGTAATATCCAAATTACCATATCCTACAACCGTTAAAGCTATCCGAAGTTTCCCTGGTCATGCGGGTTTTTATAGGAGGTTTATTGAAAACTTTTCAAAAATTGCCCGACCAATGACCCAAAGTCTTGTAAAAAAACACACCCTTTGACTTTTTAGAGGAATGTAAGGGTGTGTTCAATCGCTTGAAGCAATATCTTACCAAATCTTCTATAATGGTTACTCCTGATTGGTCTCAACCATTCGAGATCATGTGCGATGCTAGAGACTATGCTGTGGGGGCCGTTTTAGGCCAAAGGAAAGAAAAGCTTTTTCATTCAATTTACTATGCTAGCAAGACCATGAATGTGGCGTAATAGAATTACACCACCACAGAAAAAGAGCTTCAGGCTGTGGTCTTCGCCTTCGATAAATTTAGACAGTATCTCATTCTTTCTAAAACCATCATTTTCACTGATCTTTCCGATTTATGATATTTGTTCTCAAATCAAGATGCAAAGCCCCTGCTTATTAGATGGATTCTATTGCTCCAAGAATTCGAAATCAAAATTCAGGATAAAAAGGGGGCTGAAAATCTTGCTGCTAATCATCTTTCACGGTTGGAGCAACTAATGTACATTAAGGACATTGAGCCATTGTATGCGGATTATGCTAACTATTTATCCAGTAGGGTCTTACCAAATTATATGACAAGGCAAGAGAAGAAGAGATTCTTTACTCAGCTCAAGTATTATTTTTGGGACGAACCTTTTCTATTCCGCATGTGTCCCGATCAGATTATCTGTCGCTGTATTGCAGGAAGGGAGATTGACCGGATTATGAGAGAGTGTCATGTGGGACGGTCAGGAGGGCATCACGGTATAAATGTTATGGCACAAAAACTTTTCGATGCCGGATTCTACTGGCCTACTTTATTTTACGATGTCAAGAAATTCTACTGAACTACATCCAAGTCTGCGAAATATTCAATGTTTGGGGTATCAATTTTATGAGGCCTTTTCCATCATCCGGAGGGAATGAATACATTCTTGTCGCCATTGATTATGTATCCAAATGGGTGGAGGCGCAAGCCCTTAGAACTAATGATTCGAGGGTGGTCATTCATTTCCTCAAGAAACTCTTTGCGTAATTCGAGATTCCCAAAGCACTAATTAGTGACAGGGGGACCCATTTCTGCAATGCTCAAATGAAAAAGATAATGAAGAAGTATGGTGTTCCTCAGAGGTTCTCAACTGCATATCATCCTCAAACAAATGGACAAGTGGAAAACATAAATAGGGCGTTAAAACGAATATTAGAAAAATGGTCCACCAAAATAGAAAGGACTGGTCATTCAAGCTTGATAAAGCTCTCTGGGCATTTAGAACGTCTTATAAAACGCCCTTTGGAATGAATCCTTTTCGCTTATATGGGATAGCATGCCATCTCCCGATCGAGATTCATCAAAAGGCATATTGGGCGCTCAACGCCTATAGTATGGATTATTCTAAGGCAGGGTCAAATAGGTTCTTGCAACTTCAGGACCTAGACGAGCTAAGACTAGAAGCTTATGAGTCCTCAATCACATACAAAGAAAGAGCAAAAAGGTGGCATGACCAACGAATAAAAAGTCCTAAGGAGTTTGCGGAGGGAGACAAGGTACTCTTATATAATTCGAGATTAAGGTTATTCCTGGTAAAAATAAAATCAAGATGGCATGGTACCTTTTCAGTAAAGAAGGCAACGAGATGTGGAGCCGTTGTGTTGCTTGACAACGATGGGAGAGAATTTACCGTAAACGGAAAATGTATGAAACATTACCAAATAGACAATAACTAATTAATTAATGATGAAGATATTATTTTGGATAATGAGATGACATAGGGTATGACTTCAAGTCAATTGTTTGCTTGTTTGTTTTTCATTTTTTGTTTGTGTGTTTTATATACCTTTTTCATTGTTGTTTAATTCTCATGTTTATTTTATGAAAATTCTTTATTTTGTTCTTAACTTCGCTTAATTGCATATAAAGGTATTTTACAAAAAGATAAATGTAGGGAAGATCACACATGTTTTTTAGAACATGCATGAACATGAGATTATCAATAATTGGAATTGTATATATTCTTGTGTTTGTTAGAGTCAAATGCTTGTATCGAGTCATAATAGATGTTTTGCAGGAATTTTTCCAGGTCTTTAAAGAAGTAATTTTTCCAAAAATTTTCCGGAAAATGCATCAGGCTCTTTCTATCAAAACAACCTGACGACGTCGGGACTAAATCCCGACAGTGTCAAGCAATGTGTAAACATATTCAAGGTTTCGGTTTTTGTCTAAATTTTAATTTTTTGAAACTTCCAATTCTTAATTTTCCAAGAAATCTGCAAACATTCATTCCACAAGCATTATATCTTACTTGCTTTCTAGTGTAGTTTTGTTTTTATATATAGTTTATACCGCCAATTTTACGTGAGGTTTTATTTTGTTTTCTTATAAGTGTGCAGGTTATATTAGACAAGAAGATGAAGTACATGATGGAAGCAACACTTACTACTTGCTCATTCTTCTTGGAGGAGGATTTAACCGCAACTTTATACATATCCTACCGAGCTAATCATGGGAGTATTAGTTTCTTTCTATTTTGTTTACCTTCCTTTATCATAACTTTGATACTTTCGGGGAACATTGGGGACCATGTTCAATTTAAGTGTTAGGAGGAAGAATAAAACGTGACCTTAGAAACTATTCACTCACTTTATTTTTGTCTTGTACTTAGTAAATTGTGTAATAAACTATGAAAAATATTTGTTAGGGTAATTTTAGCACCAAATATAAAATTTTGTATGGCCTTTACGAGTAAAACTTTATTCTTAATAAAGCATCTCATGGATAGAAATTATATGACTAGCACAAAAATCCTATACCACTCAAATTCCACCCCAAAAATGTGAGGTTCGCCCCTAGATATTTAGGAATAAAAGCATTCTTCTTTAATGCTTAGTGAGTGTACCAGTAGTATAATAGATTCTAGAACTTGTTTTGTGATGCATTCCAAGATCGCTAGTGAGACTACATTCGTGGTACACTCACATCGGTTGAGTAATCTTCCCCACACCCTTGCAATGTACTCATCTTTAGTACACGATACCCCTAGTTAACCCGTCAGAGCCTATCTTTTTGCGATTCTCGTGATGTTCTGGTTTCTGTAATATTAATGAAGAGCATTGTTTACAATCCACCCCCAAATGTTACACCCAAATCGCCTTAGCCCACCTGGTAAGCACTCATCTTTAGTGCATTATTGTAATCATTGTTTAAACCCTTAGTTCAATTATCTAGTTACTTGCATGGTTGCTAAGTCGAGTCATATCTTTTGTATATAGTTTTGGGACGATTGGGACTAATGGGTTAAAGTAGTATTTTATGGAGTAACGGGAAGGAACGATAAATTCAATTTCCCTTTGTCTACTCCAAGTGTTTTGATCTTTTCAAATCCGATCAATTAAGTGTTAGTGAAATAAAAACTCAAGTGTAGGGATGCTCTTATAAATCCGTTTTTTTTATGTTATCTTAGAGGATGGTAGAGTAAAAAGGTATATAAAAAAGAAAGAGAAAAACATACGGGCTACCATCCTACATATATCTTTATGTTTTATGTTTTTAATTTTATGTCTTTTAATTTTGTTTCAAATTGTTATCTAGTGTTAGTGAGTCGAGTCTTGGCTTAGCAACGTCGCGTCTTACATGCTTGTAACATAAGATTTTTGACTTGCCACCACTAATATCCACATATCCAACAAAACCTTTTATTTCCCTACCCGAAGCCTAACGTTATAACCCTTTGTAAAGACCTCTTAGATAGTTATTCTTAGGTGCTTATGCCAAAGTGGTGGAGGTTTTATCTACTCTCATACCTATGGAAATCTATGTACTATGACAGGTAGTGAGTGTTTATCTTCCATTTCCTTACATATTATATTTCATATAAAACCGAGAGATAAGAGAATCCAAATACCAATTGTCAGGTGCTAGTATGTAATTTCCGTGCTTATTTTGACTATTGTGGCGCTTGTACTAAACCAATGCTAAATGACCCCTAACTTATAAATTGATTGGCCAAAAGCACATTTGCTTTAGGACAAGCAAATTCCAAGTGTAGGGATATTTGATAAGTATTTAAAAATTACATTTTTAGGGGGTCATTTAAGCCCTAAATCGATACATTTTATATCTGTTACTAATTTAAATCGTTCCTTTTCATATTTTAGGTCTTTTGGAAGCAAATTGCTGAAATCAAGCACTTTTGGATGAAAAGGAGCGAAAACATGAAGAAAATGACAAAGTCAAGAATTCAAAGCTTAATTCTGCACCTGAAGGCGTCCCAACCCATAGGGCGGCGCCATTGCTCACAAGGTTTTATAAAAAGTCTCAAGCGACGGCTCAAGTCATATTTTGGTTTTACAACATGACGGCGTCACGCCTTATTCCAGGAGGGCGTCGCCCTTTATTTTAAACCAGACGACCAAGACTCATTCCAAGAAGACGTCCTTATTGAAGCCAGATGGCGTCACACTTCCTCAACTGACGCCATCTCAACGATGATTTGTCCCAAATGAAACCCTAATGATGGAAACCAGACGACGCCACCATCAAAAGGCGACGTCGTCGCGGATGTAATTCTATATATAGACTTCAATTTTTTCTGTATTTTATGTGTAATATTTTGGAGAGCAAACCCTAGTTTGTTCATAGTCTGACTTGGGCAGTATTTTAGGGTTCTAACCCTTCTTTACACTCAAAGATAAGTTTGTTAATCCAATCTATCACCATGTTTATCATGTGTTCAATTGTTTGGTTGTGTTCATGCTTATCTATCATGCGTAGCTAAATTATTATTGTGTTTGCTTAGATCTATGAAACCTAGTTGTTGATTACTGTTAGGTTGTCTCTTGTTTAAATTGGTAGACGCTAGAGTAAGGAAAACTGGATTTTTCTTTAATTGTTACGAGCTTGAACGTCCTAAATAGAAAAAAGCTTGAGAGTGCACTTGAGCCATTGTTGTGTTTATTGCGTGAGTTGTAGTTTTAGGATAATAGAGTATTCGGGAGAGATACTACGGTACTTGGCCCCCGGATAGTCTAGAGGAGAGTTACAATTCATAGAACTAGGGAATTACGCACCCCCTATGACTAACACGAAATACAATGCACCAATTAAAATGAGGATGTGACAATTCACCCGACCAATAAGAGATAACTAGGGAGTAAGAAAATCTAAGTAAACACGCTTTTAATTATCATAAGAAACACAACAATCAATCCATAGCTTTTCTTTTTTTCATTAGTATAATTAGTTTTTAGTTTAAATTATTAGTAGTTAAAATTGGTAGAATTACCACCCCCACTCCTAAACCCCAAGATTTTTACTTGTTTTTCTAAAAAATATAAAAATCTAAAAAGAATCACCCTCAATCTCACCTTCTCGTCATACATCTCTACTAGCATCTCTATTCCCCTAGAGAACGATCAACCCACTAGGCTTACCCATACTACACTACAACGATTAGGTACACTGCCTAGTGGGTTGTAAAGCTTGCTCGTAGAAAAGGAAGTCTTTCGACCCTAAACCTGCATATCAATGGGAATTATTTTACCATGGTGAATGACTTTATTCTAAACATTCTCAGCCAATCTCTTACACCCAAATGACTCCACGAGCAGTTCTTTTGAAATTTGGCCTCAAAACGTTTAATACTGCTAGGCCAGTTAGTACTGCTCACCCCCAACCAATTGTTTTTGGTGCTAGACCCAAGAAATACTTTGCTAAACCAGCACCATCAACTGCCCAAAGACCCATTAATAGACAAACATCATCAAAATTTCAAAACTTTAATCAACATGTTAAATTTTACAAAAGAAAGTTTATTACTGTTGGACCCAGATTTAATACTGCCAGGCCAAAACTTAATACTGTTAGGCTAAAAACTAATACTGTCAGGTCTAAAGTTAATGATGTTTGGGGAAACAAGGAAAATGTTGTTAAGACCTCGACAGTTTAGGTTAGGAAGACCACCAAACCTAATAGTGCATCATTTATACTAAAGAAATATGGTGCACGAGGCAAATCCAAGTCAGTGATGGCATGGGTCTTCAAAGGGATCTAACTTCCTTTATTTTATGTGCAGGGCAAGCCACCAAAAGATGATCAATTTTATGTGGACAGTGGTTGCTCAAGGAACATGACAGAAAATATATCATATACAGTGGTTGCTCAAGGAACATGAAAGAAAATATATCCTATCTGTTAGATTGTATAGCTCTTAATAGAGGATATGTTACCTTTGTGGGAGGAGCCATGGGAGGAAAAATATCTAGCAAAGGAGCCATAAAAACAGGAAACTTGACTTTGAGAATGTCGATTTGTAAAAGAACTGCAGTTTAATCTCTTCAGTGTCTCACAAATGTGTGACAAGAAGAACAAGGTTATATTTAGTGATACTGAGTGCTATGTTCTTTCTCCTGACTTTGAGATCCTTGATGAAAGTCATGTTTTGCACAAGGTCCCTAGGAAGAACAATGTATACAACATTGATATGCAGAAAATTGCTCCCAAAGATGATTTAACTTGCCTTGTGGAAAAAGCATCCAATGATGAGTCAATGTTTTAGCATAGAAGGTTGGGTCATGTGAATTTTAAGGTTATAAATAAATTGGTTAAGGAAAACCGTGTAAGAGGTTTGCCTTATAAACATTTTTTAAATGACCAAACCTGTATTGCATGTTTGGAAGGTAAGCAACACAAGGCCTCTTTTAAGCCCAAGATTTTAAACTCAAACACACAACAATTATATTTGCTTCATATGGATCTGTTCGGCCCTACTTCTGTAAGCAGTTTGAATCTTAAAAAGTATTGTTTGGTTGTGACAGATGATTTCAGCAGGTTCACATGGGGTTGTTTCTTCATGTTTTCTAAGGATGAGACTTCTGATATCCTTAAGAACTTTATAACTAAAATAGAAAACCTAACTGATAAGAAAGTTAAAATCATTAGATGTGATAATGACACTAAGTTTAAGAACAAAGTGATGAATGATTTCTGTCAAGCTAAGGGTATTAAAAAGGAATATAGTGTGGCTAGGACTCCTTAGTAGAATGGTGTAGCTGAGAGGAGAAATAGGACACTCATAGAGGCTGCTAGAACCATGTTTGCAGATTCAAAGTTACCCACCACTTTTTGTGCTGAAGTAGTTAATACTACTTGCTATGTTCAAAACAGGGTACTTGTGGTTAAGCCTCACAACAAGACTCCATATGAGTTGTTTCTAGGTAGAACCCATGCCTTAGAGTTTTTAAGACCATTTAGATGTCATGTGACTATTCTTATTACCATTGACTATCTGGGAAAGTTTGATGGGAAATCTGATGAGGATTTTCTGGTTGGGTAGTCTAAAAAAAGTAAGGCCTTTAGGGTTTTGATGCAGGTTTTACTAACCAGCTTTTAATATTTATAATGTCTCGTTATACCTATGGTCTACCCTAATGCACTAACGGGCAGTGTACCCGGTCGTGTGTAGTGTAGTATTTGGTAAAACCAAGGTCGTTGCAACAGCTATGTGTGTTGGATTATTACTAAGTCTAGGTGTCACAGATTTTAATATGATTTAGGAATTAATTAACTACTAAAGCAAGTAAAGGCAAAGGTGTAATCAATAGAGGAGAGTTGTGCTAACCTAGTTATTCATCCTAGCTAGTATTGTCTACGTCTAATTACTTCCAATTACTTCAGGTGGGGTCAAAGTCGAGAGGACAACATTTGGTCAATTCGCCCTAACCTATCAGCAAAGATGCCACCACTGGAGAAGTTAGGTGTCCCCTCATAAGTCCAGTTGTTCCTGGTCCCCTAAGCCGAGTCATTAAGTACCGCTACATGCTAGACTTAAAATAGTGAGTGCCCGGGCGTTAGCAACTTAAACACTCACCCCCTAATTCTTAAGTTCATCCAAACGGTAGGTGATCAGTTGGTCAAATCGCACAAGTAGAAAGGGTCGTAAGTTGGTCATATCTTACCCTTCCCATCTCAGTCTGCTCACTTAGGGTCAGTTGGTCATATCTCCTAAGAAACTAGCCTCTATCGCCATTCGAAACTACCGAAACAAGGGTAGCTACCAATAAACTATGCATGCATACACTTAGAAATAATTATGCGGAAGTAATATAAACTCAAACAAAACAATTAAGGAATCATAACTAGGACAGCACCAAGAGGTGCTTAGCCGCTCATATTAACCATACAAAACAATTCAATAATTAATGTTACGAGATATATGAATCGAAAGTAAAGAAAAGATAAAATGCAAATGCTTATCGTAGGGGAGTGATTTCTCCCTTGGAGATAGCTTCGTATGCTCCTCTAGACCTGACTTTGGCTTCTTCCCTCGTTCTTTTGTTGCGGTGTGTGAAATTGGATGCTTTAAAATTCTGGAAATCGTGGGGTATTTATAGGCCAGATCAGGGTTACGGCGTAACTAATAGAATAGTTACGCCGTAATCCTCTATTTCTTCATAATTTGCACTAGATCTGCTGGTTACGGCGTAACCTTAGAAGTGGTTACGTCGTATCTTCAATTAATTCTTGGTTATGCCGTAGTTTATGCATGAGTTACGGCGTAGTTATCAGCGGCGCGGATCCTCATTTGACCTAATATAGTTACGTCGTAGTCTTTTGGGAGAGTTACGTCGTAATCTTCAGATGAGTTGGCTTTCTGAGTCACGCTTTAGTTACGGCGTAATGTGAGAGATGAGTTACACCGTAACTTCTTCAAAGTAAGCATACTATGATAAATCTTTAATAATTCTCCAATTCCGCGTCTCTTTAGCTCCAATGCTCGTAATTTACCTGAAAGTGGTATATAATGGAAAACAAGTGTAAATCCGTATAAATGATATAAATTACATGCATTATCGGGGGAAATTGACACTTAATATTCAGGATAATTTGATGTTATCAAATATCCCCCCACTTGAACTCTACTTGCCCTCAAGTAGACCTTGTTTGATAGATTCCTAAAAAGATATCTCCCATAACCTAGAAAATATAAGTATAGAAATCCCTTATGCTAGAATAAAACAAAGCCGAACACCTCACGAAATGGGAACGAAACACTCAAATCTCTCAACTATTCTAAGTGTCAATTTTGGGGTGATTAGTCAATCGTACAATCATAGCATGTATTCTATCATAAGCTTGGCGGTTACACAAATCTCCACCACTAGAGTTAAGGGCTAAACAATTTTCGAAGGCAATATGGGTAGACACGACAAAGGTTAAGGGTGACTCGTCATTACTAACATGTCACGGCAAAGTGGACAAAATCAATGATACATGACCAAATCCATGGCCAAGACACCAAAGATTGCTCGCTGCATCACCTAGATACGCTTCATGACTAAAAGGTAGGATAAGACATGGGATATATAAATGGTGTAAAAGAAAAATCAAGCAGATAGTATAAATCTATAACTAAGTCATCACCACTTACCGTCCGCCCAAAGTTCAAGCTTTGAAGTTAAGAAACTGGATCATGTAATACTAGGTAGATGTGTCATTAGAGGATGTTATGATGGGCACACTACAATTTCTTCAACTGGTGGCACAATTATCAACTCCAATCTTCAAATGTGACCGAGGTGGCCTCCTCGATACTAAATCTCTATAAAGCTCATAACATAGTGCTTATAACATTGCACTTTACAATAAACTAAATAACATAACTATTTTTTTTTCAAGGTAAGCATAACAACTAAACATAATATCCCCCCCACTTGAGATGAACAATGGGAATTCGGGGGGTCTTCAATGATCTTTAAGAATATGTCGTCGACGAAAGCGTGATTCCCGAACCTTTCCACTTGAACCTTGAACTTAGGCAAATGATGACTTCCCAATCACAAATAAAGACTATAGGGTAGGCTAAGGTGTATGGGTGTATCAAATCAATATATTGGGTTAACAAAATGAAATGAATGGCTCAGATGGGTGTATCTAGGGGTATCTTACACTAAAGGTGAGTGCAACAAAAGGGTTTAACATGGGGGTCGAGAAGTCGAGGTGACTAATCGATAGACACACAATGGTAGGCTATTTGGGTGATAATCCTATAATACTGCCTTCTTAAACTGAAAAGTCCAAATACATCGAGCTAACTCAACATACCTCGTCTATGGTCACGAAATGATGCAAAGGCCAAGTTCTAAAGTTTACAAGCTACCGGCACACTCATAATTTGGTGGATTTGGGGTAAAATATTGGAAACGGATAAGGCTAATCTCACCATATAATATCAAGGGTTGTATGTGCTCGGCTAAGGTCTAATCTAGTTAGGTTAAGAAAAACATGTCAAAATTTTAAAAATGGCATAATGTTTCAAAATAAACTAGAAAAACGAGGGCAAAATAAAGTTCAAGAGATAATTCTACTCCCGTCCCCCCATTTGAATTGTACAAAGTCCCTTTTGTACTAAGCGTTAAATAAAGGTGAAGAGAAAAGTATAATTAGAGCGAGAACTTCCCTGAAATTTGCTCCAAAAAGAAAGAAGGCCCACGAAAAAGAGTCGTGCCTTCATATAAGTATCCATGAGCAAACTTCAATACCTGAAATCACATTACCGACAAGCATAATTCTAAAAAGAAAAAATGAAAAATGAAAAACAAACCTAACTCACTTTCGTAGGAATCACGGTTGCATTTAGCGTATGCAACAAGCCTTTTAAACCACTTGGTGTCCCAAGTGGACGAGTGAAGTCTCGTGAGGGTTTACAGGGAACACACCCACAGAGTTCATTTCAAATACTAATACAAGGTTATTGTGTTTAAAATGAAAGAAGTAAAGAAGAGGAGAGTTACGTCGTAACTCTTATAGGGAGTTATGCCGTAACTAGGCAAAACCTGGCATACGCTGTAAGAGTGTAGCTACGGCGTAACCACTGAGACGGAATTACGCTGTAATTGGTGATGCATCCGAAATTCTACTACAAAGGGTTTGGTTACGGCGTAACCACTGAGATGAGTTACACAGTAACTGTAGTCAGATCATCATGCTGCAGCAGCAATCATTCTTCGTTTCCTGCAAAAATGGTTACAAACACAAAACCCAACATAAATGGAAATAAAATAAAAGAAAGGGATAATTCGGGTTGTCTCCCGAAAGAGCACTTTTCTTTATTTACGAGTCTTTAAGCTAGACTCAGAGCCTTGGGGCTACCAGTGCTTGTTGGTCATTTCGTGGATATGGCAATCTCCATGTTGGATCCAACTTATCAGATTCTCATCCCGTTTGTAGTCCGTCCCAAGTTCTAAACATCCCGAGTAAAAATTCTTGATCTTCTGGTAAGGGTGGTCAATACCCTTGGCCTTATCTTCATCACTAATATTGAGTAGTGGCTGAGCATGGCTTAACTACCTTTTTGTCCATATTTTAAAATTTGTAACAGTCCGTGGCATTTTAAAAATTGTTTTATTGTCCCCAATCTTTAACCATACCAGCCCTTCTTTCTCATCCTTGTCTAGCCCAGATAGTTCTTTAAAAGGTTTCCCGAAAATTACTCCGGTTAGCCCATCTTCTATGAATTCACTAACGTCATCCAAAACCACAAAGTCTACCAGAAATGAGTGAGTCCCAACAAAGACACTGATGTTTGTTGCAATTCCTAGGAAATTTTTTCCTCTATATTCGAGTTCTTTTTTCATAACCTGGTTGTAACATTCCTTAGAAATGATGTTAACTGGGGACTCCGTGTCGATGAATGGATGGAAATCAATGAACCCAATTTTGTAAGAAATTTTCAGATAATGAGGGTTTCTATGATGGATTCGAGCTCCCATCTCATAAAACTTTGGTTGGCCATGTTATGAAAGAGTCTTATCAGCGTTGTTCCAAGGAACCATTTCGATGTCGCTAGAGAAATCATCAGCACTAACCCCCAGGTCTTCTTCTTCAAAATTTACGAACACATCGAAATCCTTTCCCAAAGCTATCTCGCCAATATTTGTAGGAGTTTTCGGAGAGTCACTAAGAAAATCCTCTAATGCATCACCAAAATCACCAATGGGGTCAATTGCACAAACTTTTTGAGTGCATAGAAGTTCATTAGGTCGAAATGTGTCAATTTCCCCGTTAGCCTCGAGAGTTAATTTTCGAGCGAAGACATCCACCTTTGCATAGGCAGTAGCCAGCATTGGTCTTCCTAAGATAATAGGTATTCTATTGTCTTCAGGAATATCCAGAATCATGAAATCAACTGGGAAGAAAAATTTCTTTAGTTTTACCAAAATATTCTCAACAATACCCAAGGGTGACTGCATCGATCGATTGGCCATTTCAATCTTCATTTTGGCTGGTTTTAGGTCACCAACACCCATACGTAGGAACATCGAACGAGGCATTATGCTGATACTCGCTCCAAGATCAGCTAAGGCATTACACATATTAAGACTCTCGATCAAGCAAGGGAGAGTAAAAAAACCAGGATCTTTTTCCTTTTGTGGCAGCTCATTTCTTAACACCGCAGAGCATCTCTCGTTAAGTTGAACCGTCTCATCGAAATCATTTCTCAATTCTTGCAAAATATCATCAAGATCAGTTTTAATGGAATTAATAAGAGGAACGTTTACCGGTAGAGAGTTGTCCAGAAGTGAGAGTTTCTCCATGCTGATTCGTCACTTAACCTTCTCCGAAAAGGTAGTCGGTTCTTTAAGGATTGTTTCCACCGTGTTGACAACTTCCTCTTCTCGAGCCGCTAGGTAATCTGTGATAGCTTGCGAACATGAGCTCACACTCTTCTCCAATCCCTTAATCCGATCTTCATGAGTTTTGAGAGAAGAGACTGTATTTTCCATGAATGTCTTCATCATCTTTTCAATTCTCTCATCTCGTTCCCTTGATTCCTTGATGTGGTCAAGAATATTTTTTTCAAGATTGTTCCCGGTTTTGGTCCCAAATACACTTTTAACCTTCTCAACCCTACACGCTTCAGCTTCATTTTCCCTTTACAGCCTTCGTTTTTTGAAAATTTCACCACAATTGTATTCTTGCTTTGTCAATGTCTTCATTACCTTATGATCAAAATTGTCTCTTGGTCCGTACCCTGTATCCATATGCCACTTGTAGCAATGTTCAGAAATTCACTAAATACATTCCAAGGCTTGGTCAGGGGTCATGCTAGTGATAGGTCGAGGAGAATCGAGTAATTCCGGTGTCAGCGCATTAATTCCCCTGTAGAAGACGTAAACGATTTGATGTTTGTTCAAATCATGAGTGGGACATCGATAAAGTAGCTCATTAAATCTTTCCCATGCCTGATAAAGCGTTTCTTCTCCTTCTTAAACGAATTGATAGATCTTACCAAGAAGTTTGGCCATTTTTTAAGGAGGGCAAAATAGTTGGACGAATTCTCTTCTTAATTTATCCCATGCTCCTTTACATTCGTTAGGGAGTTTATTGTACCATCTTTTTGAAATTCCTGTAAGAGTCATGGGAAAAATTCTTGCGGTAACCGAATAGCTAGGGATGCTTCGGACGCTGAAAAGAGATGATAAGTAGAGTAATTCTTCTACATGATTCTGAACATCCTCATCTTCATCTCCTGAAAACTTAAGCTCGTGTAACTCACGAATAAATTGGTCCGGAATAGAGTATTTTTCAGTACTAGAATCCTGTGTGGAGGTTCCTTGGCAGTTCTCATTTGGTCGCTCAAATACTGCTCCATGGTTAATTCTTTGATATTATTTTCATCAATGACCTCCGGTTCTGCGTCAGACTGGTCTGATTCATAAAATGAAAAGATGTTATGAATAGGTACCAGAGAGTAAACTTTTCTTGTCTGAAATTATTTCTCTGGATTATCGAATGGGGTGGCCAGAAAAGGCCTCGAGCTTCTAGTCTTGTATCCTGACATTTAATAGAAGAAAGAAAATAACAAATAGACTCAATCAAAAATCCTAATATAACTCCACGGCAGCGGCGCGAAAAACTTGATGCAGGTTTTAC
Organism: Chrysanthemum seticuspe; assembly: GCA_019973895.1. Lineage (NCBI taxonomy): Eukaryota > Viridiplantae > Streptophyta > Magnoliopsida > Asterales > Asteraceae > Chrysanthemum > Chrysanthemum seticuspe. The sequence goes on along the minus strand of BPTQ01000003.1, from coordinate 17,670,071 downwards.
TGACCAGGTTTTATTATTTATAATGTCTCGTTATACCTATGGTCTACCCTAATGCACTAACGAGCAGTGTACCCGGTCGTGTGTAGTGTAGTAATCGGTAAAACCGAGGTCGTCCCAAGAGCTATGTGTGTTGGATTATTACTAAGTCTAGGTTTCACAGATTTTAATCTGATTTAGGAATTAATTAACTACTAAAGCAAGTAAAGGCAAAGGTGTAATCAATATAGGAGAGTGGTGCTAACCTAGTTATTCATCCTAGCTAGTAATGTCTACGTCTAATTACTTCCAATTACTTTAGGTGGGGTCAAAGTCGAGAGGACAACATTTGGTTAATTCGCCCTAACCTATCAGCAAAGATGCCACAACTGGAGAAGTTAGGTGTCCCCTCATAAGTCCAACTGTTCCTGGTCCCCTAAGCCGACTCATTAAGTACTGCTACATGCTAGACTTATAATAGTGAGTCCCCGGGCGTTTGCAACTTAAACACTCACCCCCTAATTCTTAAGTTCATCCAAATGGTAGGTGATCAGTTGGTCAAATCGCACAAGACGAAAGGGTCGTCAGTTGGTCATATCTTACCCTTCCCGTCTCAGTCTACTCACTTAGGGTCAGTTGGTCATATCTCCTAAGCAACTAGCCTCTACCGCCATTCAAAACTACCGACACAAGGGTAGCTACAAATAAACTATGCATGCATACACTTAGAAATAATTATGCGGAAGTAACATAAACGCTAACAAAAAAATTAAGGAATCATAACTAGGCTAGCACCAAGAGGTGCTTAGCCACTCATATTAACCATACAAATCAATTCAATAATTAATGTTACGAATTACATGAATCGAAAGTAAAGAAAAGATACAATGCTAATGCTTATCGTAGGGGAGTGCTTTCTCCCTTGGAGATAGCTCCGTATGCTCCTCTAGACATGCCTTTGGCTTCTTCCCATGTTCTTTTGTTGTGGTGTGTGAAATGGGATGCTTTGAAATGCTAAAAATCGTGGGGTATTTATAGGCCAGATCTAGGTTACGACATAACTAATAGAATAATTACGCCGTAATCCTCTATTTCTTCGTAATTTGCACTAGATCTGCTGGTTACGGCGTAACCTTAGAAGTGGTTACGCCGTATCTTCAATTAATTCTTGGTTACGCCGTAGTTTATGCACGAGTTACGGCATAGTTATCAGCGGCATGGATCCTCATTTGACCTAATATAGTTACGTCGTAGTCTTTTGGGAGAGTTACGCCGTAATCTTCAGATGAGTTGGCTTTCTGAGTCACGCTTTAGTTACGGCGTAATGTGAGTGATGAGTTACGCCATAACTTCTTCAAAGTGAGCATACTATGATAAATCTTTAATAATTCTCCAATTATGCGTCTCTTTAGCTCCAATGCTCCTAATTTTCCTGAAAGTGGAATATAATGGAAAACAAGCGTAAATCCATATAAATGATATAAATTACAAGCATTATCGGGGGAAATTGACACTTAATATTCAGGATAGTTTGATGTTATCAGGTTTACAATCTTAGAACCAGAAAAGTAGAGGAGAACCTACACATAGAGTTTTTGGAAAATAAATCTAGTGTAGAAGGGAATGGACCTAAGTGGCTATTTGATATTGACATGCTAACAGAATCAATGAAATATGTACCAGTTGTTGCAGGTTCTAATGATTTTGCCGGTACAAATGAAGGTCATGATGCAGGTATATCAGGTGTGGAGAAAGAATCAGAGGAAGACTGTATCATCTTGCCACTTTGGAAGGATAATTCTCCCGTTATTGATGATCCTCGGCCCTCAAATACTGATGATCAGGAGGATGTAGAATTTGTGAACAAAGACAGTGCAGCTGCAGATGCTACTAAATCATTAACAATACTAATGAAGTTAGTACTAGTGGGCAAAATATTAGTACTGCTAGGCCATTCGTTGATACTGTTGGGCCAAGTACTGCCCCACCAGTTAGTGTTGTTATTCTACCTTCTGTTGCAGATTTGTTTAGTGAAAGTGATGATGATGAGTTAGATCTCACCAACACAGCCTCATCCTATCCTGTTCCTACCACTCCTTACACCAGAATCAACAAAGATCATCCTTTGGATAATATCATAGATGAAGTTCAATCAGGAGTAAAGACAATGTCAAAAGTTCAGACTAGTGAGACTGGCTTTATTAGTGCTATCTATGAAGACCAATCATGGAATGGTACTAACATCCAATGTCTTGTTCTATGATCTGATACCACCTGATAGAAATGATCTAGGCTTGACTAGGATGAACAATAACATTGAACAAGACATTGCACAACGAAATAAAACAAACATCAATGTTATTCATACAGGGTTCTTCGCCATCATCTCTACTCTACTACAAACACATAAAGCCTCAATAATACATGATCTATGGTAGTACGGTTACTCAACAATAACAGGGATCAAAGATCCTTGAGGCTAAACTACACACTAGTCGACTACATTTTCCTGGTGTTCACACACACGCTTTGTGACACACGAAAACTAATAAACTATATTCTCTTTATAAACTAGAGAATTAAGTTTATAAAGGGATAAGATTAAATATTCTTAAACACAAAAAGATATTATGTTTCCTCTTTTTTCATCTTTAGTCCTTTAAGTTCCATTCTTGTCACATTGTAACTTATTAGTTTTGCCATTATCAACTCAAAATAACGAACCCAACAATCTTCCTCTAGTTGATAATTGCAAAACTATACGTTAAATGAAACTTCCCCTTAAGCCATGCTAAGTCATCAAGGATCTTCAAGTTGCAAATCTTCAAGTAGAGTCTTCTTCCCCTTTTTGCCATTATCCACTTGGAGAAGCTAAGTAGAAGAAACTTTGATCTCAACCACCACGAACCAATATCAAACGACTAATCCATCCTTCTAATACCTCAAAATACCCTCCATGAATGAACACCAAAAAGCTTACAACGGCGCAAAAGTGCACGCGACGGCTCAGCGGAATTTCTGGTCCTAATGCCTGATGGCATCACGCCTAAACTCTGGAAGGCGTCACTCACAAGTTTTACACCAGACGCCTAAGAACTAAGATTCAGACCACATCCCTATTGAAGACTCACGGCGTCACAAATCTCAAGTAACGCCGTCCCAACGGTGACTTGGCCTAAATGAACCCCTAATGACGGCGACCTAACAGTGTCACTAGCAAAAGGTGACGCCGTCGCGATTGTAAATCTATTTATAGAATTTGATTTTTTTGTATTTGAAGAGGTAGAATTTTGGAGAGCAAACCCTAATACAGTTTTAGTCCGACTTGGACAGTAGTATAGGGTCTCATACCCTATTTTACATTACAAGTTAAGTTTGTTTATCCAATTTATCATTATGTTTACCCCATTTCAATTGTATGTGTGTATGCTTGCTTGTTTAACATGTCTAGCTAAATTATTCTTGTGTTTGCTTAGATCTATAAAACTTAGTTATTAGTTGTTGTTAGGTTGTCTCTTGTCTTAATTGGTAGACACTAGATTAAGGAAAACTTGCTTCTTCTTTCATTGTTGTGAGCTTGAACGTCCCAAATAGCAAAAAGCCTTCGAGTGCACATTAGGCCATTTGTTGTGTTTATTGCGTGAATTGTAGCTTTAGGATAGTAGTGTATTTGGGGGAGATGCCATTGAACTTCCCAATCCCGGGTATCATAAAGGAGAGTTGCAATTCATAGAACTAGGGAATTAGGCACCACCTCACGACCAAACGGAATAAAATGCACCAATTAAGATAAAGGAAGTGACAATTCAACCGACCAATAAGAGATAACTAGGGAGTAATAGCATCTAAGTAAACACATCTTTAATCATCATACGAGCACACCTACAATTGGCATAATCTATCCACTAGTTAATTAGTTAAATTTGATAATTAGTAAAAGTAGTAGAAATCGGTAGAAGTACCACCCCCCCAATCTTATACCCCGAGATATTTATATTTGCTTTCTAAAAAACATAAAAAAGACTAAAAAGAATCTTCCTTAAGCCCACCTTCTCGTCGTATATCTCTTTCTAGCATTCTTATTCCCCTAAAGAACGAAATCAATCTCCTGGGCTTATCACATACTACTCTACAATGATTAGGTTCACTGGCTAGTGGGTTGAAAAGCTTACTCGTAGAAAAGGAGGTTTTCTCGACTCCGAACCCTGCACATCAGTTGTAAAACGGAGTTTGTCACCTTTGGGTTGTAGTGTTGGGTAGTAGTTCCTCTTTTGTAATGGAACTCGGTATTTAGCCTTCAACCGGATAAAGTGTAGGCGGCGTTGTGATAGGTTTGGTTCTACCTCGTGAAAGAACTCGATGTTTAACCTTGTACTGGATAAAATGTAGGCGACGTTTTGAAGGCTTCTCCGCCATATTAAGGAGCTTGTGTTGTGTAGTGCTTAGAAACTCTCGAGTTGGGTACTCGGAGTAGGGCAAGGAAGGAGTTCTTGTAGCCGAACCACTATAAATACTTGTGTCATGGTTTTGTGTTCCTTTACTCTTTATCTCTATGCATTATTTATGTATATGTTTATCTATCAATAGACAACATACGATCTAAATGGATTGACATAAGTCGATCTAAATACTTTAAAACGAAGTTTTAATCAGTAAATTATTCAACCCCCCCCCCTCTACTTTTCCATGGTATGGTTGTTGTTGAGGAAATTTTTGTTGTTGAATGAATTATTGTTGTGGAAATGATTGTTGTTGCGGTTGATGAGGGTATTGCTGTTGTTGAGGATACTGTTGTTGCTGAGGATACTACTGAGGAAAGTAGTTGAAATAAGGTGGTTGAGATTTTGTAAAACTTGTGTAGTTGATGGATCTTTTAGATAATTGAAAAGTGTGTTAAAGTTGAAAGTTGGTCCTTAGTTGTGAAATTCCTTAGTTGTAAACTAGTGCCTACTTGTAAAAAATCCTTACACGTAAACTTTCCTTATTCGTAAACTGATACTTATTAGTAAACAGGTTCTTACTCGCAAACTTTTCTTACGCGCAAGAGTGTGGCTTACTCGTAAGATTAGGTCTTAGTTGTAAAAATTCCCTACTCGTAAGATTGTGGCTTACTTGTAAAGGTTCTTACGCATAAGAGGTAATCCTTATTCATAAGACTAGGAAAAAACCAAATAAATATTTCAAACTTATCCAAGCTTGAAAGATATCCAAGCAAGGGAAGTACTGAGTCACTTTGATCGTTAAAGAATTTGATGAATAGTGCTTATTCATAAAATCCTGATTGCTCGTAGACTGCTGCTTGTTCGTAAACTTCTTCTTGAGCGTAACCTTACTCGTAAGATCATGGTTTTGCTTATTCGTAAGATAAGAGTTTTTCTTATTCGTAAGATCAGGGTTTTTCTTATTCGTAAGAAAAGGGTTTTAGGACTGCTTATTCGTAAACTTTACTAAAACTTTCAAAACACCGTTTTAAGCTTAAAAACACAATTTCCACTTGTTTCTTTTGATCAAATATCTTCAAAAACACTTAAATAACAATAAAGTTTTAACCTTTAACACCAAAAGTGAAATTTGAAGTAATTCGTAAAAATGGTTTTAACTAAGAAACGAGAAGAAAACGATTTAAAAAACTACAAAGATATAAACTTTATGCAATATCTAAGTTTCTAAAATCTATATCAACCATAAAATTTTCCTAGATTCAAGATTTGAGTGATAAAAACAAATATGAACGCGTAAAATTAAAGAAGAACGATGATAAAAGCTTACGAATAACTAAGAACACTATAAAACACGCTCCAAAAATCTATTAGGCGATTGATACCACTGTTAGGTCACCATATTAGATGTGACACAAGTATAACAATGATAGAAATGAGATGAGAGAATAAGTGTTTGGCCAATTACTTCATAAGATAGAATAACAAAGGTTTCTTAGCATATAAACCAACAACAATAAGAGTTGTTTACATGACTATTTATAGGAGAGGATGCTAGGGAAACACTCCTAGCTCCTTCAATGAGGCGTTTGGGCTTTCTCTTAGGCCCATGGGCTTACTACATAATCTTAGAGATAATAACTAACATATAAGCCTAATAACTTAGCAACCTATTACATAGTTAATGACCGATACTTGATAATATTCTTAGCTACTGCTAGTGCTATAATTGATTGTAAGATGTCCTAAATAACTAAAGAAGAATGATACACTAGGTCAATCTATGATGTCAAGAAGCATGCCAATGACATTGATGAGGAACAATACCTCATGGGATAGCTTTGGATAGGAAACAATCAAGATATGGACCTTGAATTATTGGAGATTTTATAAGACCTCGAAGCCCATTTTAACTAGATGAAAAATTTGTAAATAAAACTTACACTATTGAACAACAATTGGCTAGGGACACCGAGATAGATCCATTTGAGGATCCCTTAGTATTTAGGAAGATGATTGAATTCCTAGGAGCTTTGCCAATTAAGTTAGGGATGAATTGGAGGAAAAAGTAGAATTCAAAGAAGAAATGGAATTTGAACAAGCCATAAAAAGAAGGAGATGGATCATGACATATAAAGATGACATTATATGATCCCGATGGAGAAACGTTTGAGAAGTCATACCGGAAAAAACGTACTAATAGAAAACTAAATGAAAATTTTATTCCAAAAGATATCCTCGATGAGGAGCTTACTAACATAGGATAGTGCGTTATGAGTTTGAGTCAAGCTACAAGACTCGTAAATAAAGAAAAGCGATTCTTGGGAGGCAACCCATGTTTATTTATTTGATTATTTGTTTTAATTTGTTTGTGTGTCATATATGCCTCCTCATTATAGTTTAATATCCATGTTTCAAATATTATTGTGAAAATGCTTTATATTGTTTTTAACTTCGTCTTAATTATATATAAAGGTATTTTGCAAAAATATAAGTGTAGGGAATATCACATTTGTTTATTAGAACAAAATTGAACAAGAAATTAACAATACATGATGAGCATATATTTGTGTGTTTGTTTGAGTCAAATGCTTGTATTGAGACACAATGCTTGTTTGAAGTAATTTCCATGTTCTTAAGAACAACATTTTTCTAGAAATTTCCAAAAAACAAAGTTTAAACTTTTGTCAGGTCAATCCCAACAGCATCAGGATCTATAACCTGACGGCGACAGGCACTGTAGCAAACAGCTTTCCAGATTTTTGTTTTTATTTCGAAACAGAATTACTAAAAATTTCCAGAATTTTAAATTTTCTAGGAACCTGCAAATATCTATTTTGCAAGCATTTATCTTACTCGATTTCTAGTTTAGATCTATATTATATATAGTTTTACCTCCGATTTTATGCGAGATTTCGTGTTCGTTTTATTAGAATATACAACTTATATTAGACAAGAAGATACAAGTAGACAATGGAACCAACACTTATGATTGACTTAATCTTCTTGGAGGAGGATTTAACCTTGATTTTGCACCGATCATACCGAGCTATCAGGGGAGTATTAGTTTCTTTCTCTTTTATTTACTTCTTATTATCATAACTTTGATACTTTTAGGGAACATTGGGGACAATGTTCAGTTTAAGTGTAGGGAGGAAAAAAGTGATACCTTATAAACTATTTGCTCGCTTGATATTTGTCTTGTCCTTAGTAATAGCGTAATAAACTAAAAGAATTACTTGTTAGAGTAATTTTAGCCTAAATTTTTAAATTGTTTATGACATATATAAGCAAAACTTTAGTCTTAATAAAGGGTCTCATGGATAGGAGTTATATGACTAGCACAAAAACCCTTACCACTCAAATTCTACCCAAAAAATGTGAGGTTCGCCTTTAGATATATAGGACAAATGCATTCATCTTTAATGCTTATTGAGTGTACTGATAGTATATAGATTCTAGAACTTGTTTTTGTGATGCATTCCGAGATCGCTTGTAAGACTACATTCGTGTAGTTTGGATTAACTAAATGATAAGAGGCATTAGGATAACTCTAGTTTTCAACCTGATTAAATAATTACATTGGCAACATCAATTGAGTAATTATCCCACACGCTTGCGATGTACTCATTTTTAGTACACGATACCCCTAGTTAAACCCTCAGAGCCTATCTTTTTTTGGTTCTTGTGATGTTCCAGTTTTCAAAATATCAACAAAGAGCATTGTTTACAATCCACCCCAAATGTTACACCCAAATTGCCTTAGCCTTCCTTATATGCACTCATCTTTAGTGCATTATTGTAATATGTTAAACTCTTAGTTCAATTATCTAGTTGATTACATGGTTGCTAATTCGAGTTATATCTTGTGTAAATACATTTTTGGGATGATTGGGACTCATGGTTAAGTATTATTTTATGGAGTAACGGGAAAGAATGTCAAATTTAATTTCCCTTATCTATGTAATTAATTACTCCACATGTTTTGATCCTCGCAATTTGGGTCATTATTTTAGTTTAATAAAAACTCAAGTGTAGGGAGGTTTCTATAAATCCCTTTGCTATGATGTTATGTTTTGTGGATGGTAGAGTAATAGCGTATGGAAAAAAATCGAAAAAATGAAAGAAAGAAAAAAAATAGAAAAAGAGAAAAACATACAGGCTACCATCCTGCCTCTATCCTTTACATTTTATTTATGTTTAAGTCAAGAAAGTGTCAAGAAAAATACAAAAAGAGTTAGTTTTGTAAGTCGAGTCTTGGCTTAGCAACACCTCGTTTTACATGTAATTAGGTTAGATTTTTGAGTTGCCACCAGTAAATTCCCCATATCCAACAAACCCGTGTTTTTCCATACCCTTACACCTAACATTACAACCCTTTAAAAGGCTTCTTTGATAGTTTATCTGAGGTGCTTACGCCAAAGTGGTGGAGCTTTGATCTAGTCTTAAGCCTATGGTAATCTATTTGTTATGATAGGTAGAGAGTGTTATTTTCCATTCCATACATGTTATATTCATTATGTTAGGAATTAGAAATTCCATAGTAAAGATTCGGTCACCCCAAATATAATCTAGCATAAGTTAGCTCATAGACATATCGTTATTTACATGTTTGTTGGTTAGTTATTAGTTTAGTTTAGCTTAGAGTAACACCGTGGAGGACGGACGGGTCTTTACCCATTGTATGCCTGATCCACAGTCCGAAGGAGGACGTTTAGTATGTAACTATAAATACCCTCTACCTCCCAAGGTAGAGGTTTGGACCTTTCTTTCAATCTAACCTTTCTTTCTTTTGTTTACTTTCTCTCTCTAGAAAGGCTCCCATTCCACTTTCTCTCTCTAAACCATACGCCCCATTTGATATGTTATGATGTGTTTATGAAATCCAATATTATACAAATGGTATCAGAGCCAGGTTTGATCATTCATCTTACATGTTCTTGGATTTCTAGTGGTTTTTATAAGGTTTTTGGGGTTTGAATGAGTTTAGAGTAGTTTTCATCATTTGGATCCTTTTTAGTGTTAAAGTTTGGATTTTGATAGTACTTTTGTGTTTAGAATCATTATAAGTGTTTAAGTTTTGAATTGGAAGGATTGAATCATCGTGGTTGGATTGTTTTTGGATAGAAAAGTGGTGTTTTGGAAGGTTTCTTAGAAGCGATTTGTGTCTCGTACCATCTTTTCTTCTAAGCGATTTGTCCCAAAACTGAAGCGATTTGTCCCTTCTGTTGTTGCATGTTGAAGTGACTTGTCATAGTTTGGTAGCGATTTGTCATATTTTTGGTGAAGCGATTTGTCTATTGAGACAAAACGACAAAAAGGACGAAGTAGTGGATGTACTTGTGTACTTTAATCGATTTTTTCCTTTAAGCAATTTGTCCTTTAAGCGATTCGTCCTTTAAGCGATTTGTTCCTTTAAGCGATTTATCCCTTTAAGCGATTTGTCCCTTAAGCGATTTGTCATCAGAGGCGATTTTTCAAGGACTAAGATTTGTCTATTCCTGCGATTTGTCTCTAAACCTAACATACAAAACCCTTGTTTTCAAACCCTAATTTTTCGAAACACCAATTTAAAGAATTAGGGAATATCACAAACTCAACCATAACACCAATTTATCCTCACTTCCTTATCATCTTCTAGTTCCTTTTCTACATTCTACTTCTCATTTTCTTACTGTTTGGACTTGATTTTAGTAAAATCCCGCGAAAGATTCTAGTTCTCGGTTTAAATCACAGACTTGTAAAATCCCATGTACACATTAACATCATGTCTTACACACATGATTCAGTGATTACAGAATTACTCAAACTGTATGATGATGTAGACAACCATGAGAATAATAGCTATACTGAACGATTACAGATGATGGAATCAATCAATGATTAGTTGAGTTCTTTATGCTCTAAGTCCAATGAGAAAGATTTGCACCTGTTCAGACTACAGAATGCCATGCAAAAGGAAAGCAACATTGAACCTTATCAACAACTTCACTCTTACCTCATGCTACTTCTATCCATAACAATGGAACGAACATGTATTGCCCTCTTCCGATAGGACTTATCCACATTAGCAGGAACTTTGTTGTTAAACCTAGAGGAATTGGAGCTACAACTTGACAAAGAGAAGGTTCAAAAGGATAGTTCCAGTGTTGCACTTCAAGTGATCTACAAACATTTTCAGTCATTCATTAGAAGGGAATTCACATCAGATTATGATCAAGACATGACTGAAATATCTTTCAAGAGACACACTGGAATGGAAATTTGCGTGTTCATAGAGACACTTATCCAACTCATGGATAATGTAGAGAAGTATATTGAGGAAGTTATTCATAAAGATGAAAAAGTGGATGAGTGTCGGGTACAGTTGAGAGATAGTTGTGATGAGTCGGGTAATGTATCAGTTGAAAGATCGGATGTTACTGAATGCATAATGTCAGAGACAACAAATAATGATGTAACCAGCTGTTCAGTTACTCCTAACACACAAGAAGTATATGCAGTAATCAGAAAGGGGAATGAATGTCGGGCACAATCAAAAGATTGTAGTGTTGAGTCAGGTAAAGCACCAGATGATGGATCAGTTGACACTGAATACAGAGGCTCAGAGATAGATAAGCTTGACATAGCCAGCGGTCCAGTGAATTTTATTAAACATGATGTGGATGCAGATATCAGACCGAAAATTGAACAGGTGTCATGTAATGAGGTACCCTTAACTGTTTAACATAGTGCATCTGCTAAAGTACTTAAACAAACTGATCATGATGTTGAACATGAATTTGATAAATGTTCTGTAACTGAGGCTGAGTCTGAGATTAAGTGTTTTAAAACAAAAGATATGGTTGATAAAAAGGCTTTTGATGAACTTTCAAACAAATTCTCAAATATTGAAAAACATTGCATTTCAATTGAAATTGCGATACAGAGTAAAGAAGAAAGTTTTCAACTTAACAAACCATGTATAAATCCGGAACTTCCTAAATTATGTGAATTTTTTGAAATTAACACTTTGAAAGATCAGCTTCAAGACAAAGACTCAACCATTTACAATCTGAAGAAACATAGTTTTGTCCTGAATTTGAAAAGTAATTTAGTCATGACTAAACAAGACATTGATGCTATTAAAACAAGAAATAATGAATTGGAAATTTATGTGGCTAAAGTACTTAAGGAAATTGAGACTTTGAAAAAGCATCAAAAGGACTTAAGCGACTCTATCAATGAAACTAGAACTAAGTCCGTGGAACAAACAAAATCTTTGATAGCAAAAATTGATGAACTCAAAGCTCAACTTCAGGATAAGAGTTTTGCGATAGTTGCCTTAAAGAATGAGCTTAGGAAAATGTAGGGAAAAGTGTTAACACTAAGTTTACAAAACCATCAACCTTGGGGAAACTTGTTTCTCATCCCATTAGAATCCGGTCCGTTGTTAGGCAGCCTACTGCTTTTATATCCGAAAGACCAAAATTTTCAAAAACACGGTTTGCCTCTCAAGTTGATGAGAAACAAGTTTTGTCAAAACCAGTCACTTCACCTGAGTTTCCTAAGAATTATTCTTCTAGTTCCTCTAAACCTCAACATGCAGCTACTTCTACTCCCAGCACCTCCAGGATTGGTTCGAAAAATGTGTCAAAACCAAGCATTAAAATTCAGAATTCATATGATATGAATGACTTGTGGAAGAATTATTATCTAGAAAAAGCTAGGAAAAAGGCACAGATTTGAAAAGACAGAATTTTAGGTTCAAGACCTAGGGTGATGAATTCTACGAGGTTTCAAGGCACTGCTAGTAGTAGTAAATCATTACCTAGGAAAACTCCACAAAAGTATAGGGATTAGCTTGCATCTAAGAGTAGTTGTGTTTCGATTAAAACAATTCCCGTAGCAGATCACTTTAAGAACTCTAGATCTTTATCTAAATATAATCAACCTATTTGCTCGAATTGTCTTAAATGTGTCTTTAAAGCTAATCATGATAATTTTCTTTCAAAAACCCTGAATAAAGTTAATGCTCATGCTAAGATACAATCCACTAAGACTACAAACAGTGCTAAGGTTCAACCTGTTAAGTCTAGGACTTTCACTAAGTCATCTTCAGTGCATAAGAAGCAAAACAAACCTAAAACTTCACCTAGATGGATACCAACTACTAAATCTTTGGAGTCTAGGAATATCAATAAGTATTCCACTGTGCATAAAAAGTTTAATGATCCTAAACCTTGCCATAAGTGGATACCGTCTGGTAGAATGTTTAAGGATGCTGGACTTAAGTGGATTCCTTCTGGAAAGTTGTTTACCGATTTCAAAATCAAGGTGGACCGTGAAACCCCAAAGGGTTTGGATACTAATATCACTAACCAATATATATGCAATCAAGCTTGTAATGTTAGTGCAGGTAGTCCTTACTCAGTTGCAGATACTTCGATCATTCACTACATGGATTGGCTTAAAGTATGGATAACAAATGGATTGATATCTCATAATTCATGGGTTCAAGTAACTCAACCTTGATTTTCAATCTGCTATGATGTTTGAACACAACAGTTCAAGCCTCGTACTCTAAAGAAACGAAAAGAGTACGTCTCAGTGTGCTTTATCTTCGAAAGAAGAGAAATCTTCTTATGACGTTTAAACACAACAGTTCAATCCTCGTACGCTAAAGATAAGAAATCTGTACGTTTCAGTGTGCATTATCTTCTGAAGAAGAGAAATCTTCTTATTTATGACCATTCTCATCAACATGCTTCATGCTTTTTCCATGCGCTTTCAAACATCAAGTGAACCGAACTATCGAAGATTGTTATCTTATTCTACTTGCTCTTTTATAATGACGATGGCAACATCATATGCTAATTTTGCGAGGGAGAAGTGTGAATAGACTACATTTGGATGATTTCACTTATTTAATCAAGAATGGCAACTCCGTATGCAATTCTTGAGGGGGAGAAGAAGTATGATAATTCTGCATGGTTGATTGACTTATGAGAATATATGGTCATACGGCTCCTAACTCATGTAAGAACCGAGCTTCTTCTTATCGGGTCATCTTCACATGGAGTTTTTCTTCTAAGAGCCGTTGGTTGATATCTTCTCACGGGCTGATGAGTTTTATGACAAAGTGCTTCCAGTTGCGGGGCTGATTTCCTTGATGAACATCTTTCTGTTCTTGTTTGATTGGGAGGGATTTGAATTAAGGGGATTTTCTATTTACAAGTTAACGGGAATGCATTTGGTGTAAAGAAGATGTTGACTTTCTTTTTCCCAATTGGACAATCTTGAAGAAGGTCAAGTCTACAGTCGGTTCTACATTTTCTGCGGCATGTTAGAAGACTAAAGACGAATTGCATTTGATTATCCAAAGACTTCTTCTTGTTCAAGGCATTTATCTAAAAGACTGTCGGTTAGGGGAGAGCACTAATTGGGGGAGGGTGAAATGTCTGATTTAATACCCAATTAGACTTGCTCACAGTGTACTTCAGCAAGTTGATTCTCACAAAGACTTCAAGCGATCTTCTCAAAAGATTTCTAGTACATGAGCTTACAATGTGTTGCTGATTCTGAAGTGTCAAAACCAGCAAGGGGGAAGGAGACACACATCTAAAAGCACAACGAGTACACTTGACGAACTTAATTCTTCTAAGTGATTGAAGATATCCCGGGAAGACAAATGTCATGACCGTAGAGAAACTCAGTGTTTGACTCATGGCTTCTAGTGTTCTAATTCCAACTATGTGGGGGAAGAGATTGAAGAGTTAGTTTCTGGGGATAAAAGAGGTACACAAGTATGACATATTCAGGGGAGATAAATGTGTAACATGAGGGAGGTGAAATCAGTTATTCTCTCTTTGGGAATGTGTGTACTTCGGGTTCTTGAGCTTCTTACACGATCATCCGGGAAGAAAAATGTGAACATTGGGGAGGTGTTTTCATTCCCTTCATGATGTGTATTCGGGAGAGCTCTTAGGTATTGGTGCACTTTAGGTTCTTGAGCTTCATACATGATTATCAGGGAAGAAAAATTTGAACATGGGGAGGTGTTTTCATTCCCCTCATGATGTGTATTTAGGAGAGTTCTTGAGCACTATACAAAGAGACTGACTGAATCAATTTAACTACTTGGGGGAATTATTCTCTTGACATCTTTTGGAATGGATCGCTTCAGACTTTAGTGGAAAAGGAATTTGAGAAGAGTCATTCAAGTGTGGGATGATACGTTGCTGTTCTTGTTGATGATATAACCCCGAACAAAGAATCACAAATATCATTCTTAAAAGGAGCAGCAAGATCGATGATAATGGTGTGCTTCCTTGTGCACCTGGCTAAAGCAAGCTTGCAATAGAGCTTCGAATCTGCTCAACATAAAGATTTTCGGTTTGGGGGGAAGCTGCCAAAGTCTCTCTTTTTCAAAGGCTCATGTTCTGTCTTCTATTATGGAGCCTCGGAAGCTTTGGTGGTGGAATTTCAAGAGATGACGAATTCCATCTTCTACGACGTGCTGCTCGATATCCTTATCTCGGTACTCGTATCATCATCTTCTTAAACTATATCATCTTCTCTATCTTTGTATATATTTATCAAAAACAAAATAAAAAAAAATATAAAACCAACAAAAAGAAAATAGAAAAATAGAAAATTTCAAAAACCCATAAAAATCAGAAAATTTAAAAATACCAAAAATATGTTTTCTAAAGACATGTCTTCTGATATTGATAACATCTACGGTCTTAGAAATTTCATTCAATAATGGCACGGGACCATAGATTAAGTTCGAGCAGGAGGTGTAAATATTTTTTCCAAAACATGTCTCTAAATATGGCTTGCAGTTATTTCAGACTGTAACCCGTGGCTAACAATAGCTTGCTATTATTTCAGATAGCAACCTGTTTTTCAAAGGAAGGAAAGTGTTGTGCTAAACCAATTTTCAAAATTTTCGTGCACTTATCCTAAAAACAAAAACAAGGAAAGCATGTCGTCAATAAGACTGCTGTTCCTACTCAAATATTTTTCCTTCTAAAAATTCTTCAGAAAATTATTTGTCTTAACAATATTGGTGGAAAATAAGTTGCTTGAAAAACAATTAGTATAAGAATGTTCATAAATTTGCAAACTCAATCAATGACTTCAGCGCTTTTTAAACTTTTCAGAAAATGAGTCATTGATTGAGGGGGAGAATGTTTTCAAATTTATATCATCTATCGGGCTTTTCCAATTATCCTCGTGCTTAACTAAAAATGATATTTGCCTATGTCGAAAGACTAGGAATTTAGGATATGATTGTTAGAATTAGATGACTGTAGTTTGATAAACATATAATTCCCATGCCTTTGTATGATCTGATTGATATGTTGGATTGACTTTTACTAGTCGATTGTTGTTTGGGTAATGTCGACCACCATATATCTGTATGTGTGTTCACTAACGTATGCAGGTATATTGGTATATAAGAATGTTCCCGATTCGGATCCCACAATTGATGATGATTGGATGCCGAAAGGAAAGGGTAACTATATCTTGGGTTGACAAATGAAGAAACGGAGCTTAATTTGACCTCTATGAAGAGTTGGCATGAAAAAATGCAACGTAAGAGGTCTCACTGCATCAGTAGATGGTTTTCTTCATATCAAATGAAGAAACTGAGCTTAATTTTACCTCTATGGAGAGTTGGCATAAAAAGATGCAACGTAAGAGGTCTCACTGCTTCAGCAGATGGTTTTCTTCCAGCCTTACAGCAACAACAGAAGCAGCTTCTACACCACCTAACGTATCTTGTGCAGGAAAAGTAGTGAATGATACAATTTTTAAACAATTTTTCGAATAATATTGTTTTGAAAAATGGAAAAATATTGGTTTTGAAAATAAATTCGAATTAATTTTAAAAATCACCGGACTTCATTTTATCAAAACTTCAGTCACTCAATCATCGACTACGGTCATCAATTGAGGGGGAGAGTGATTTTAAATAAAGTATTTTCAAACAATATATCATCAAAAGATTCCATTTGTACAAATAAGTGGTGATCTAAAGATTTAATGTTATGTCATGGTATGATTTTCTTTAAAACTCAAAGATCTTTCAAAATGAAATTTTTTCTGTTCTGGTTTGATTGTGAAATTATTTTATTTTACTTAAAGATCTCTTAAAACTGTCATACCTGACACTAACAATCTTTAACGTCTTAAATTGATCCTCTTCAGTCATTTTTCAAAAGTAAATCATCCCACGTCTTTCCCCTAAAATTTTCTAAATAATTTAAATCAATTGGGATCACAAATCTCAAGAGGTTTGAATTTTTTGATCGGGGGAGAGATAGTGATTTAAATCTCAAATCTGTTTTAGCCCTTTAAAGGCACTCCTGCCTCCATGTGCCAAACGATTTCAAATACATGATGCACATGTTGAGGGGGAGCATTTAACCAAAAACCAGGTGAGTATTTAAACCAGGCACATATTCTCCCATGTTTTCTAAACCTTATTAAATCACTTGGGATCCAAAATCTCAAAGGGTTTGATATTTTTGATCGGGGGAGAATTTGTGATTTAATTATGAAATCTGATAAAAAGTGATCATTTGATTCAATTGTGCAAGCTGCTCTCCCATATGTGCTAAACACTTTCGAATCTCGAAGCATATATTGAGGGGGAGCACTTCATAAGAAAATAAACTGTCAAGGTACAAAGATTTCTATGTTTCAACTTGTGTACCTTGATTGATTTTCTAAATGGTTTCTATTGGTAATCGTGAAAAGTACTTCAAAAACCTCTTGCCTCTATGTGCAAAATGATTTTCAAATATCCATCGCACATATTGAGGGGGAGAATTTAAAAAGAAAATCAAATGGCTTTTTCTATGGAAATTGTGATCAAGAAATTATTTCAAAGAACTCTTGCCTCCATGTGCTAAACAATTTCAAAATCATATGCACATGTTGAGGGGGAGCATTTCTAAATGATCAAAACAATTAAGATACAAAATGTTTTGATTTTATATCACAAGTACCTTGATTGATTTTCCAAATAATTTTTCAATTGGTTTCATGAAGGAAAGAACAATATCAAAAGACTGACCAATTTACTTTATGCATGGTGTTATAAGGATGGTTAGGTTAGGTATTCGTTCCTACGATCCCGCCATAGCCGGAGGGATATACCCAGGGACTATCCACTAGATAGTGTAGAAGTCCTTAGGTATGATGAAAAAAAGGAGAAAAATGAGAATATGGTAAGAGTGCGGACTGAGATAGAGCTAGAACTGGAATAAACCTAACAAGGTTCTAGTAATGAAGTCTCGGTAAGCACTGAAGGGGTTGAAGAAAGAAAAAGAATTGAATGTGAAAAGGGTGAAAAGAAATAGCCCTCCAATAATTCAACCTTAGGGCAGAAACCGGGTTCAATACATATGCTACTGGTTGTTACTAAAGTAACACTGGTATTGAAAGCAAGACGTCATGGACCCAGTGACGCACTGCACTACAACTTCCCAATCTACTCAAGTTCCTCTTAAAAGGACTTGTTTCATTCTCACGGGGAACCTACATAATCTATCGACTTTCTCTTAGAGATTGTTGATATTGAAGAAGGAGACCCTCTCCCTAGTCTCCGACATAGGAAACCAAATATGCACGATTGAGTCTAGAGCCAAGAGATCATCCACGAAATCTCATTAGGACACAAAATTAATAAAGACTTGTTGTTTCACACAATGTGGAAAGTAAGTATATATTGAGAGTCCTACGCATTATCCTTGTGGTATTTCCAGAACATCCGAGTGATATGTAAAAGTATTCACGATGAAGATGGAAATCCTTCTAGAGCCAACATCAAACAAGCTCTTGGTGGGTGACATGTGAGATCTTTTCAAAAGATCAAGCTTGTGACAACTGGATAGAAACGATGGGGCGATTCATTCTTGAATCAACCTTGGTCCAGGAATGGAATTGACGAATACTTTTGAAAATACCGTTCGATGTGCAAATTTTCTTTTCTCTAGCACATCGAATGTGTATTCATGTTTTCAAACACAAAAAGTATCTCTGATTGAAAAAGTACTTTTGGAAAAACCGTTCCATGTGCAAATCTCTTATTTCTCTAGCACATCGAATGTGTATTCTCTTTCAAATACAAAAAGTATTTTAAATTGAAAATTGATCTTTCTCATAAAACCTTCGTTGTATTGCAAAACTCTTTCTTCCAAGCAATACGCGATTGTTTTCAAATCAATTTTTCATCAATCAGTGAATCTCAATTCGCTGGTTCACTCACTCCGTGTTGTCTTCTTTGAGACGTTCCGGTTTGAGAACAGCTAGAACAGCTGCGAAACCCTGTCAAGGAGATTCTTAGGAATCCTACCTGATCACAGGCAGTACTTGTACTGATCAACGGGGAACGTCCTAAACAACGTATTCATGTCCTAGAGTGCACTAATAGACTTTTGGTTGTGTTTATTTTATGAATTGCGATTGTTGATAATAAGAGATTTGGGGGAGATAACTTAGGTTACTTGGCGATCCCGGTTTCTTAGAGGAGATCAATACATTCATAGAAATAGAGCATTTGGCACCTCCCTATGACCTTAGGAATGCAACACGCTAATTAAACAAGGATGTGCCAATTCGACTAATCAATAGGAGATAACTAGGGAGTAGTGAAATCTAAGTAAACTCGTCATTTACTTTTACTTGTAAGTTTAATTTGTTTAATTAGTCATTTTAAGTAGTTGATAATCAAACCCCCAATCCAATACCGAGAATTTACTTGCTTTTACAAAAATATAAAAATACAAAAAGAATCATCCCTCACCTTAGACCTATTATCTTGACCTTCCCAACACTATTCTCCTAGAGAACGATCAATCCTCGGTCTTACCTATGCTACACTACAACGGTTAGGTACACTGCCTAGGAGGATTGTAAAATTTCGTGTGAGGTTTGCAAGAATCCGCTATCAGGTCCCATATATATAAGGGACCGTTGGCCTATAAAGTACCGTCGGCCTATAAAGGACCGTCCCATAGACTCCGCTCCTATTTTTGTATTTTAGTGGGGAAATATTTATTTAGTGAAAATTTATCTGATTTCGGCGGGAAAATTTAAATTCAAATATTTTATTATGAATAAAATATTTCTTTAAATTACAAAAATAATTTGTAAAAGTTATTTTTAAAAACTTTTGTCACATTTATGAAAATGTATGCTTTAGGGACAAAATAACTTCTTTGATCACTTAACAAGATTAGCAAGATGTTTATTCATACCTTAAGTGATGTTGTAGATAAAACGAACTTTCTCGATTAAAAACTTATCAAGCGTATTTTTACGTATCATGTTTTTACATTTTGTGATTATCAAAACGTATAGAGATCGAATAATGCAAATAAAGTTTTCAACATTATTTGTATTAACATTAATGAAAATAACATCGTAATACATATTAAGTTTCGCGTAATAACCGTTTAACCATTTAATGAAAATAACATCGTATTTTCATTTTCTCATTTATTCGATGTCATTCGGCAATCTTGTTTCTTATTTGCGCTTGCATGTTTTGTTTAGTGTGCACCGGTGTGACCATTCAACATTTTTGTGAAGGCAAGTTGTGAAAGCTTGTTATATGGTTTGCACATAGATGTGTTCTTTTGTCGTGTAGGTAATTTATGTATTCAAATTTTATTTTTATATTTTGCCAATATTACCTATAACAAACACTTACGAACAGTTAGTCGGTCGAGGGTGAGCTAGTTAGTAAGTAGAGTGTCGATCACTAAAAGTGAAATGTTAAAACTTAAATCTATCAGTATTTTAATTATATAAGTTAGTTTATCCAAACCTAATTCTAATGCAGCAAAAAGGGTTTTAAACATGAGAGACTGACACAAGGTTTAGATTTTATAAAACTGTAAAAGAAATGAGGCAGATAACACACACAAGCAGAAACACAAATTAAAAGAAGTGGTCAAGCCGATAGTAAGGAAAACATATTAACAAAGTTTATTCATATAAGATGTTTGATTAGTCTTAGACCTGTAACGAAGATACTCATGACCTAGCGTTTATCAGATTTAAACCTAGTTCGTCGTTAGATTTTAAATTTACGTATTAAGTTTTTCAATAGATGTAATCCTGTCACGATTACTTGAAATCCGCATAAATCACACCTTAATGATTCTCACTTTATTATATATCCACCTAGGTCTTACTTTAACACATTAACAATATTAAATAATGTAATAAACATAATCAATACTCAGGACAAAGTAAACTATCGAATTAGAACAAACCAAAAGATCAAGTAATCATTAAATGTGGCTATACCTATAGGTATTATCCCATTATCTCTGTCATAATAGAAGATAACATGTTCTGAAAGATTCAAGTATACATCAAAAGACAAAAATACGCTAACCGAACGATTATAGTGTAGTAAAACAAATTAAGTAAATTCTCCTATGGAATTTTGGCACTAGCAGGACCTTCTTGGTATTATTTTTTCTTTGGCTTCGTACTTGGTGGTTTCTCCTCTTTGAAAACCAGACTAAGGGTTTTCTATTCATACTTTTTGAAAAAATGTCGATACGGCATATCGGATTGGTCCGATACGACATGTCAAGGTAACTTCACGTGGGGTCCATGATTATTATATTCCGAAATATTCTTAAACTGCCTTACTAATACAACGTATCATAGAGATGAATGAAGCGTATCAGGTCTTCATTATTCTGAAAATCTGGTGATGTCATTGAGATGAATACGGTGTATCTTGATAAGGTGATACGGCGTACCTCGACTAAAACAAGCTCGTTCATTAGTTTAACCAAAGTTTCATATCTTGGATATGGCGTATTCTTCAATGTTTGGAAATGGTCTTTATAATCGTCCAAGTCTTGGTATACGGCGTATCTTTCTAGAATGATACAACGTATTCTTATATGTTTTGTGGACTTTATCGAACATGATCAATTTTCTTCAAAACACGTCCATTATTGCTAACTTTTACCAATTTCTTGTAATCATCTGAGATAGAAACATTTAAGCAATTAAGTATCATATCTTATACAAAATAATATAAAAAAAACAATATACAAAGGATAAATGATGCTATTAATATGACCTTATTTGATGTCATCAAATATCCCTCCGCTTGAACTTTACTTTTTCTCAAGTAAACTTTAGATATAACTTATGAAAATGTATCATAAACATTTGTCTAGGATATTTCTAGTTAAGCATTTATTCGTTTAATGTCAAGTGCACAAATAAACACCTCACGAAATAAGAAAAGGAAATCCCTCAAATCACTCAACTAATCTATGTGGTAACATTTAAGTAGTTCGCTCAATTGCTTAGTCATGAAGAGTATTCTATCATAAGCTTGGCAAGGATACACATCTCCACCACTAAAGCTAAAGAGTAACAAGTCTAAAACGGTAAATTGGGTTCATTATGATAAGGATTAACGGTTGTACCAGGGTTATGTTCAAATATCTTATACAAAAACATATTATATCACTGGCGCATATTCTTGAGTTACTCAAACAATGGACGGTGACTAGAATGGCACTTCTTGGATCGCTGGCGCATTATTTACATAGCGGATGGTCACCAAAATATACATCCTAGACCACTGGCGCATCATTTGATCACTCAAAAACTGGATAATATTAATGTCTTAAATATTTTCACAAAGCCATTATCATATCTGGATGCTCGAAAGCTAACGATGGATAAACTAACTTGGTAAGGGTAAGGATAAGGGAAAACATACATAATTGGTGTAAAATAAAATAACAAACAGATAGATTAAGTCCAAACAATAAACATGTGCTTAATTACTTCCCGACCTTCTCTTGAAAAAGACACAAATCATAGACTAACTCACGTTTTAACACGGAAACTCACGCTTTATTAGGTATACATGAATTAGACTCAATGATTTCTTAATCATCATCTCATAAACCTTAGTTGGCGTTCCCTTGACGACCAACTCCCTTGAAATCCATAAATATAGTGCAACAAATAGTGGCGATATCTCCACTAATACAAAACTTACATCGTTGGTTTATAACATGTACTAGAGAATAATTGATTAGCTCAAAATATAGATTTGGTTAATTTAGACAGACCGATTATCTCACAATCTCACCTTTTATTTTTTTTTCTTTTTTTTAACATCAAATACAATAATGGTGTAAAATTTCACCACTTCACCATCATAATAAATCTAGACGATTTTCCCATATACTTCAAACTTCAGATATAAAAATTATAGTGATACACAAAAATAAAAAATAACTACTATCACATTCCCATTGCGATGTGCAATTCCCAACCTAACCAAAGATAAGAAACATACAAACACAGGAAATACACGCTTTACAAAAGCAACCAACCACAGACTTAAATCTATAGGGTAGGCTAAGGTGTATAGGTGTAACGAAACAATTTATATTGGGTGTAAGAAACGAAAGGAATGGCTCTGAGGGTTTTTCTAGGGGTATCTTACTCTAATATTGAGAGTAACAAAAGGGTTTTATACGAGGGTTAACTAACCAGTGTAGTTAGTTAATATCACAAAACATGTATATAACATAGGCCATTTGGGTGAAATCCTAGAAATTTACCTAGTTAGACAAGTCGCTCCAATTATATCGATAATACTCATTATGGTTGTCTCGAATAGTATACCAAGCCAAGTTCTAAAGCTTACTGTAAGTCACTGGCACACTCATATTTTTGTGGAATTTTGGGTAAAATAGTGGAAACAGAGTAGGCTTAATTCTCAGAATATGGAAATAAGAGTTATGTGCGCGAGTTATAAAACTTATGATTTCACAAAAACATGCTAAATGTTTTTTAAATTTAAGCATATATTAGGCATATTTTTGAAAAGTTAAGGAAAAATAGTGTTCTAATTCTCCATCCCCCCACTTAAGATATACAACGACCTCGTTGTATAAATATAACATGAAATACAGGAAATATAAAGAACTAGAACAGAAAAACTCCCTTGGAATTTGCTCGGTATGATCCTCCAATGTAAGTTTGCGAGCAAATGAATAGAGGGAGTCCAATAATACCAAAAATCATTCAAACCTATCAATAATGTAAACACCATAGAAAAAGAAACTCTAGAACATCTTAGTAATCATCGGTTAGAAAAATAAAATACTAAAAATTACAGGAAGAGAATCGATACGCCGTATCCATGGAATATTGGATACCCCGTATCAACTGCCTAGAGGAAATACTAAAGTTCACGTCAGAGGTTAATACATTGTATTAACTAATAGTGAATACGCCATATTGACCAACAGACAGAAATACAAAAACAAAAATATAATAAGAAGGAAAATAAAATACAATCATGGGTTGCCTCCTATGAAGCGCTTGTTTTTGTTCAAGTCACTTGCCTGACTCTACCCTTATTTACTATGTAATACGGTGTACGTCCCCCCACTTGGAACAAGTGCGGGTAATAATAGGAATAAACACTATAAGAGTGTAAAGTTGCTATAGTAAAAATAAACGATAAGTAAAAATGGTACCTTAGTGGGTAGTGATCTCTACTCATTACCTTTCCTGATTTGGTTAATGAATCGTATGCCTTGAACACTGCATGTAAGAGACTAGTATGTTGAGGATGCATGAATTGCCCTTCATTAATCTTGTCGGTAGTAAGGCGTCCCTCAACTTCCATACAAGGTGAGAAACGGTCTTTGGAAAGTATCTTATCGAGCTCCTCTTTGTTCCATGTTAGCTTC
Organism: Chrysanthemum seticuspe; assembly: GCA_019973895.1. Classification (NCBI taxonomy): domain Eukaryota; kingdom Viridiplantae; phylum Streptophyta; class Magnoliopsida; order Asterales; family Asteraceae; genus Chrysanthemum; species Chrysanthemum seticuspe. The sequence goes on along the minus strand of BPTQ01000003.1, from coordinate 17,645,899 downwards.
GAATTAGCTAGCTCTTCAACCAAGGTATTATCCAAGGGCTCATCATAGAATTCTTTTGTTAGTTCAATCAAACTTTGGTGGATAACATATGCATCATGTGTGTCATCATGTGGTGTGATACTATGATAGGTTGTATGGTAATAGGTTCCACCACATCATCATTCGGCTCTACAACCTGTTTAGAAACACTAGCAAGATCATTAGTAAAAAGAAAAGGAAAGTCAAATGTGTTATCAATTTGTGTCGTATATTCCACAGGAGCTTATGGACTTGATTCTTGCATCCGTAGACTCTTAGCTTTTGCCTTTGTTAATACAAATATCGTCATTAAACGTTATTTATATTTTATGATCTTTACCTAAGTTTTGTTAACGACAAAAGTAAATTTAATTTTTATAAAGCTTAAAGCTTGTCAAGTTTAATACAAGTTTTTCAAACAATATCTTCATCACTCAAGCATTTACATTTTGATTAATCATATTATTGATATGACTCTAAACCATAATGTATGTGAAAATTTTTTAGATCAAGCATGTTTTAGTTTCTTAAGACAAAACATTACATATGTATTTACATTTTAACATATTTCTAAAAATAGAAAACAACACATGACATCATGTAGTGCATCATTGAAATCTCTAGAAGATTTCACCAGATATTTTTTGTAGATTTAGACTCTACATATCTTACACAATCTTGGATAGATATGGTTGACTTTGAAAAGATTTTGGTGATCTTGCTGTCAGACCCCGGCGGCACTAAATATTTACACGAGCGGAACCCATTTGAGGGATTCGTGGTCCGTGGTGCATGCTGATCATTTTGGCTATAAACAGCAAAGCCAAACAAAGTTGTATCTCATCTTTTTCTAGCATATTCACATACATTCTTTCTCTCTAACATTTCTAACTCAGTTTCATATTGTAGGACCACATTTTTACACCAACCTTACGCGTATACCACCTTATCACAAGATGAAAACCCGTAAACCAAACACTCTAATATACGTAGAAGATAAAGAAATAAAGATGAGAAAGATGGTGACTTGAATTCAATGTTATGCGTATGAAATAAGATGAAAGAAAACTTTTATATCTTGAAAGAAAAGACACACACAAAACACACTCAAGCACACCCCTCAAATGAGACTTTGAGGGGTATTTATAGTACAAGTACATATGCCCTAATGGGCTTTGGGATGGGCTTGGATTGGACTTAGATTGGATGACAACTTATACAAGGCTAGCTTAACATAACTTCTAGCCATTTAGCTTAGTCCAATCCACGAGCCCGTTGACTATTCTAATACGATATCTAAAACACGTTACAAAGTTCCTAAATGTGAATGACCATTACTTCTAATAAAAATGTTACGGCTAACAATCTTCCCCTAAGGGGTGGTCATTCAAAAGATGTCCACTTGATTAGGTCTTTACTTTCCTTGAGCTTGAAATTTGTGTGTAGATATAGAATAGTCTTGATTTTTGTTCCTTCATGCTTTGTGATCAGTTAATGTGGTATAGAGCCATTTGTCAACTTCTTTGATGTAGGTGTCTTCACGTCTTTATCCAACATGCTCACACTTCTTTTTGACTTTGATGTTTGAGAAGTTCTTTAGTCTTCAAACTTTGTAGATTCTTTGAAAATGATGAAGAATCATTTTTAACTTTGAGTAGCCTTTGATTTTGATGAGAACTTTCATGTGTTGTTGGTATGAGCATGTGGAGAATCTGCACGATCTCTTCCTCCCGCGAGCATCCATAAGAAGAAAACATAAAAAACATGGGTTAGAAGTAATCCAGCGCTTACAAGTTTGAACTTCGAGTGTGTTAACAGCATAGTGTGAAAACACGTCTCTAATTCTCACAAAGGCCGTTCCTGAACTGGAGTCCCACAAGTGAGATAACGCGATATACCGAAGTACATCTACAATTCAGATGAGTCGTTGAAGTACACCGAAGCATCACTCCACGACTGTAGACCATTTGAGACACACTAAGCATAATCCACGGGGAGTTACCAAAGTGACCTGCTGTCAGGGCTGCTTGATGTTGACCCTGGCAGGAGTTTCCATTCAATCACTGAAGATCACAGATGTGAAACTTCTCATAAATGTTCTGGCAGATTGCTAAGATCTACGTAGGACTCTAGAATGTATCACTTGTGTCCTTATTTCTGAACAATAAGCGATGAAATGTCATGTGTTCCTATAAGATCTTTTGATGAATCTCGTGGCTCTAGACTCAATAGTGCATTTTGGTTTTCCTGAGTGGAGACTAGGGAGAGGGTCTCCTTCTTCAATACCAACGATCTCTAAGAGAAAGTCGATAGATTATGTAGGGTTCCCAGTGAGAATGAAACAAATCCTTTTAAGAGGAATTGAGTGGCTAGAAGGTTTAGTGCAGTGTGTCACTGGGTCCATGACGTCTTTGTCTTCAATACCAGTGTCATCTAATGACAACCAGTAGCAGATGAATTGAACCCGGTTTCTGTCCTAAGGTTGATTATGGAGGGCTATTTATTTTAACCCTTTTCATTGCATTTCTTTTTAATTCTTCAACCCCTTCTTTCTCCTTTCTCACATTACTCCTATTTTTTTTTCAATCATACCTAAGGACTTCTAATACTAACTATTGGTGGTGTCCTTGGGTAGATCCCTCTGGCTCTGGCAGATCATAGGACGGATTTACCTATCCTTAGTCACCTTATAACTCCATGACTATTCCCATGTTGTCATAAAACCATTTTTCTTGAAAATCTCTCAAAGTGTTTATGATTGAAAACATGTTTGGAGCAATCTGAGAGTTTTATATTTTCAGAAACACTCCCCCTTCACATGTGCTTATAAGTTTTGACAGAAATCTGCACATAGAGGGTAGAGTTCGCACTTTTTGAATTGATCGGCTCATGATAGACAATTCCCCACAAGACACGGTTACGTTGCCTAGTTAAAGAGTTCCATTGTCAGTTTTTAGGTGACAACTAGCTCTAATAACTAACTTGAAGTTGTAAGCATTCCTTGAAAAGGAGGTTAGGCCCATGAAAGTGCGTATCTATCACAAGTTTCTCGAGATGGTACATTTACTGACTTTGATTCCCGTCAATTCATTTGTTCCGACTGTGTCGAGCTCATTTTGAGATTCAAACATCGATCATTAAACTTTTTGATCACATTTTAATCACGTCTTCTCCCCCTAAAAAATAGCATATTCGTGATATTTTTTATATCAACGGATTAAACAACATTATAGAAACTTTTTGGGGAGACAAACGGATTTGACTTAAACATGAATTTGGAACATTTTTATTTTATACTCCCCCTTTAATAAAGCATAATCAATTAAATGGTTTTAGAGGGAGTTATCTTGAGCACAAAATATTTTGAAAGATTTTGAAAATCTTTTTGAACAATCTTGAAAAGGTGCTCAAGATGATGATGATTTCTCACCAGTTTTAAATGTAGTGCACTGAAGCGTACACTTGATTTTTTCTTTGAAAACACTAGTTTTGATCTGAAAATAATCAAAAGTCATCATTTTTGTCCGGGTTTCGTACTGAAGTATACGAAAGCCATTTTTTAAGAAATATTGAGAAATGACATATTTTGGAAAACATTTAAAGAACTCTCGCTCAAGCATCTGTACATGCCCGTATCATTGTTGAATGACATTTCTAGAAACATACAGAATATCGATTATACGAGAGACATGTCGTGAGAAGAATATTTTGGGATTTTTGATTTTATATTGTTTTTGTATTTTTGAAAGTTTTATAATTTTATATTTTGCTTTTGAAGGTTTTTCAAATTTTGTATTTTGTTTTTTTTCAAAAATATTTACAGCGAAGCTTTTTGGTAAATCATTTTCAAGAAGATTCGAGAAGACGTTCTAACGCCTCAGGGTTAGGCTTCGCATTCCAATTCGTCGAACTAAATCGTCAAACCTTTCTTTTGGAAGGCCTTTAGTAAATAGATCGGCGAGTTGGTAATCAGTCTTCACGAAAAATAATTCAACAGTACCTTCTTCCACATGTTCTTTTATGAAGTGATAGCGGACTCTGATATGCTTAGTCTTTGAGTGATGAACAGGATTGCACGATATGGCTATGGCACTTTTCGAGTCACAATACATAGGTATTTTATTGAAAGTAAAGCCATAATCTGTGAGTTCTGTTCTCATCCATAGAACTTGAGCACAACACGCAGATAGAGACACATACTCAGCTTCAGCGGTTGAAAGTGCAGTGCAATCTTGTTTCTTTGAAGACCAGCTTACTAACTTTTCACCCAAAAATTGTGCTCCTCCTGATGTACTTTTTGCTGTAACTTGATCACCTGCGTGGTCCGCATCTGAAAAGGCAATTAGATCAAATCCGAATTCCTTCGGATACCAACGTCCCATGTGAATGGATGTCTTCAGGTACCGAAAGATCTTTTTAACCTCTTTAAGGTGCAGTTCGGTAGGCTTTTCCTGAAACCGTGCTAATAAGCAAACAGCAAAATGAATATCTGGTCGACTAGCAGTGAGGTACATGAGAGAACCAATCATGCTCCAATATTTCTTCGGATTAATAGGTTTCCCAAACAAATCGGCTCTAATTTTTGGTGATGTTACCATTGGTGTGCCAATAGAGTCACAATTATCCATACCATGATTTTTTAAAATCTCAGTTGTATATTTAGCTTGATTAATAAAAATTCCACGTGGGGATTGATGAATTTGTAAACCAAGAAAAAATTTTAGTTCCCCCATCATGGACATTTCAAATTTGCTTTTCATGAGATTTTCAAAATGTTTTGAAAGATTCGGATTAGTGGACCCAAAAATGATGTCGTCCACGTAAATCTGAACAATCAAAATGTCTTTTTGCATTTTTGTGTAAACAAGGTAGGATCGACCGTTCCTTTGGTGAAATTGTTTTGGATAAAGAAAGAGGACAGTTCGTCATACCATGCTCTCGGAGCTTGTTTCAAACCATAGATTTCCTTTTTGAGTTTGTAGACGTAGTCTGGATGTTCCATGTCTATGAAGCCTTCTGGCTGACTCACGTACACTTCTTCTTTCAGAGTTCCATTCAAGAATGCGGTCTTAATGTCCATCTGATAAACCATGATGTTTTTGTGAGCTACATAGGCTAAGAAAATCCTGACTGCCTCAAGTCTAGCTACCGGCACGAATGACTCCTCGAAATCTATCCCTTCCTCTTGTCTGTATCCTTTGGCCACAAGACAAGCTTTGTTGCGAATAACAGTCATTTCTTCATCTCTTTTGTTCTTCCATAACCATTTGAGATCAATGACTCGAATGTCAATTGGTCTGGGAACCATATCCCAAGAGTCATGTAGACGGTATTGGAGAAGTTCTTCCTGCATCGCTTCTATCCATGCGGGTTCTGCCATTGCCTCCTGAATGTTCTTCAGTTCAATATTGCTAATTGAGCAGAGGTAAATGCACAAGTCGCAATCGGTGGCAAGTTGGCGTCTTGTCTGAATTGGTCGTGAAGGTTCACCAATAATTTGTTCAATTGGGTGGTCTTTTGTTCACTTCAGAGTAGAAGGATATCGTTGGTTAAACGTATGCGAGTTAGATGGTTCTGGTAAGCTTGAAGATGATTCAGCTGATTCCGTAGCAAACGGGTTTTCAAATAAGTCTTCATCTAACGTTGCATCGTTCTGGTTTTAAGTAGGTTCTTCTTGAAATGATATGTTTTGGTTTTGCTCATCAACTGCTGGTAAAACTGTTTCTAGAATTGGAGTTGCTGGAGTAGATGTAGATGATGTTGATGGAGTTGGTACATTGGTTTCGACCATGGTAGATGCATCTTCTGTTGGTAGAGGTGGTAGATGATTTTGAGCGGGTGCAGCGGAATGATGGTTTGATGCCTTTGTCGAAGTTCCACCATAGTATTCATCGAACATTAACTCAAAGAAATTCTCTCATTCTTTTTCATGAGGTTTGTCAGCAAAAGTTGATGGAGCTCTTTGTTGTATGAGTCCTGAACTGATGTATCCAGAAGTCTGCGGGTTTGGTGCGGGTTCTAATATGTTTTGATTAGAAGCCATTGGATTAAGCGCGGGTTCTAGAGCGAGTCTCTCAGAAGCCATTTGTGAAAGTTCATCAAAATTCACATTCATCGTCTCCATGATCCTCCTAGTTCTTCTGTTATACACCCTGAATGCCCTCGAGTTATCTGAATATCCAATGAAGATTCCAATATCACCTTTAGCTTTCAGTTTTCCTAGATCTTCTCTGTCGTTTGTCGGATAGCACAAAGCGCCAAACACGTGAAAGTATGAGATATCAGGTTTTCTGTTGTTCACTAGTTCATATGGGGTTTTATTAAATCTTGGATGGATGAGGGATCGGTTCTGAGTGAAACAAGCAGTGGCAACGACATCAGCCCATAGAAATAACGGTGCACTAGAATAGATTAGCATTGTGTGAGCAGCTTCTACAAGAGTTCGATTTCTTCTTTCAACTACCCCATTCTGCTGTGGAGTTCTAACAACTGATGTCTGATGTGTGATTCCAACATCTTCAAAATAAGCTCTTAACTCCTGATTAGTGAATTCTATGCCATTATCTGTTCTTACAACCCTTACTGTAGTTTGAAGAAGTACTTGAATACGTTTCAGAAAGGTGATGATGATGCTTGGTGCTTCGTCTTTTGATCTCAGAAACCTAACCCATGTATATCTCGAATAATCATCGATGATAACAAGAATATACTTTTTCCCATTTATGCTTTCAACTCTCATTGGGCCACATAAGTCCATGTGCAACATATGTAACTTTGCTTCCGAACTAGGTACAGATTTTGGTTTATATGATGCTCTTTTGTTTTTTCCTTGTTCGCATGATGGACATAAGTGATCCTTGGTGTATTTGAACTTTGGAAGTCCGTTGATGATGTTGTCTTTGGCCAGTTTGTTGATGGTGTCAAAATTGAGATGGGATAATCGTCTGTGCCACAACCAGGACTTTGTTCCAGATGCTCGTGTCATAAGACATATTGGTGATGAAGAGGCCATTTGGTTTATGTCGATAGCATACAAGTTTGTATCCGATTCCCAGTTAAGAGATTAGTGCCATCCAAGTTTCTAACGAGGCAAGTATTTTTCCTAAAAGCAACCTCTAAATCTGCATCACAGAACTGCCCGACTGAAAACAAATTGTGTCCCAACCCTTCGACATAGTAAACCCGAGTGATCAAATAATTTCCAAAAGGTAGATCTCCATAACCCATGATAGCTGCTACATGATCATTTCCAAAACGTACGGTTCCCATGAATTTCTAGACAAAATTGATCAGCAGCTTCATATTTCCGGTTATGTGCTTGGAGCAACCCGAGTCGACGATCCAAAGACATATTTCGATAACCTGCCAATAACAGAAGAAGAAGATTTTGGAAACCGTTTTGATTTTGGTTCCTTTGGGTTAGAGGTAAAATCCTGATCACACTCATAGAAGTTATCTACTGGGAAAGCAGGTTCTTCACTCATTCTACCATTCTGGAGTGTGAAAGTTCTACCCGTAGGTTTCCAAATGTCATCCCTAATGTAAATGATATGCTTCCTATCAGTAGTGTAAAGCCTAAGTCTTGCAACTAGTCTTCCTACTCGTTTAGCATAAGTTCTTTTAGGAATGTTCTTCTGAACAGGCTTAACAATCTCATTCTTAGAAACACAATCATCATGAACATTAGTTAAAGATTTCTTGCAAGTTAAACAAAGAGATTCAACACATTCATTAGATATAGCAAGTTTCATACGTTCATTACATTTAGATGAAATGTCTTTCTTATTACAAAACGGTAAATTCCTAGGGTGTTCTTCTACTTTCTTCTCTTTATTCAAGCGACTACTCTTAGAGGCATGTGAGACTCTGTTGTTCCTTCTATTGCTCTTAGGCTTTAGTCTGCTGCTCCTAGAGGTGCTTTCTAGTCCTGTAGAAGGTAAGGCACACGCATTAGGATTCACATTTTTATCTAGAGAAGTGGTTTCAGCTTTCCTAGTCTCTTTAGAGTGCTTTTCTAAACTTATGTCATTTGTTCCATATGTTTTAGATGTGGAGGCAGACGCATTAGTGGTACTCATCTTAAAAAGGCCAGGTGCTAAAAATTTTGGATTCTCGATAACCGCTTTTCCTTTTTCAACATTTTGTCTAGGCAAGGCAGGTGGAGTGACTGGTTTTGATAAATCATTTTTCTCATTGAATTTTGGAGGAGGCATAGAAATAGACATTTTTGGTTTGGAAACCGGTTTGGGAACATTTGCTTTCTCCTCAGTCAATGGTTTTGTAATCTTAGTATCCACTGCCTTTCCTTTTTGACATTCCAGCTGAGCCCTCAAAAGATCATTTTTCACTTTCATGTCATTGTAGGCACGCTCATACGACAGTTTGTCATACTTGCATTCCTCAGTTTTTCGATCAAGTTGTTTAAAATATGATACATTTTCTTTTTCAAGTTTTTCAAGAGCTTTTTCATATTTTGAAACAATTTCGGAGGTCTCAGACTGGAGTCTTTCATGATATTCAACAGAATATGTTTGTAAAATAATGGACATAATATCAGTAGTCAGGACATCTTCGAAGAGAGAATCATTTAAATTTTTCAAAACTTTGATGTGTTCAACACTTTCATTAGCTTGATTTACCAGGGATTCATGGTCCTTTGCAAAGTCAGCTATTTCTTTCAAAAATGCTTGTTCAAAATGAATTACCCTTGAGTTGATGTTATTCAGCTGAGGGGCAATTTCAGTTTCAAAAAACTTTTTATTTTCATCATCAAAACTAGAAAACCAGATGTTAGTTGTAATATTGGTTTTAGATTTGACAGTCTCTTGAAGTCTCCCAATTCTAGTTTTAACATCGTCTAAAATACTTCTAGCATCACTTGTGTTAAAAGGATTATTTGAAGACATTTGTTCGATTATCGAAAAAGATTTTGAGACAACTACAGGAGTTGCAACTGGTTTTGAAACTGGTGTTGACACACTGTTTAAAACACTGGGTGTTATGGAAAACTTAGATTGTTCTTTTTGAGAAACAAAAGAAATACCACTAATTTTGTTCCATTTGTTATAAGCAATTGGTTTGATTTCCGGATGATTTTGTTTCATTTTTTATCTACTCTCCTCAGATAGTTCTAATGTTTCAAGAGAATCATGAACAATTATGGGTTCATGCAAAGGTTTTCCATTGTTCAACACTGTTGGAATCACTCCTAAACCTTAATTCAAGTGTTAGTTACTCATATGTAATAGGTAGCTTATTATGGCCTTTATGTTTGTTTAAGGTCTAGCTTATGTAGAAGGCCCATAAGCTTAGGCCCATGTCCAATAAGGAAAAGGGAAGGAGTGGGAGTGTTGCCCTAGCTCCTTGCCTATAAATACTCTTGTATAACCCTCACTTGAGGGTTGGTTGTTCAAGTTATTTTCTTTCACATACATCTACGCCTAATCATGCTACTCATATCGTGTGTGTGTGTGTGAATCTTGTTCAATCGCCTCTCTATCTCTTTCATTGAAGCTTGTGTTGTAAATCTAGTGACCTAACAGTGGTATCAATCGCCAACTAGTTGGGTGAATCGTTATTGCTTTTGAAGTAAGTTTTTAGTCTTACGCGTAAAGGTAACGTGATATTTGGTTCGCTTAAAAACTCGTTTTTTACACTTTTTAATCCAAGATTCTTGTACTTTCAACGTTTTAAGGTGTTAAAATACTTGTTTTTGGCAAAAAGTTTCAACCTTTACGCGTAACCCGTTTTAAGGTGTTAATCTAAGTTTTTAAGCTTGTTTTTGTTCGTGGGTGTCGTTCTACGTGTAACCCGTTTAGCTGTTTTGGTTCATCAAGTTTCACACTTTTGTGTTATTTTGGTGATATTGAAGCTATTCCATAACCAAAATCTGGTTTAGAAACAAATCCCTAATATTACGCGTAAGTTATTCCTTGGTTTGATCTTCGTTTTCGTGGTTTACTCCGTGTTTTCTTGCTTGGATAAGTCTGAAAATACGTCGACTTTGGATATCTTTTGCACTGTGATAGTGTAAAAGATCATTTGGGCAAAACCCTAAACTTACGCCTAAGCATAAAGCTTACGCGTAGAAATCCTACGCATAAGATTCATCTTACGCATAAGCCTAGTCTTACGCATAAGGTAATCCTACGCCTAACTTTCTACGCCTAACTTTGTGTCTACGCATAACTTTAGAGTATTTTCCCTACTTACGCGTAAGCTATATCTACGCGTAACTAGTGATTGTTACGCGTAACTTTGGTGTTTTTACGCATAAGTCCTACTTGGTTTATTGTGATTTCTACACCTAAGAACACTTCATCAACAAAGGTTCATTCAACTACAAAGATCCATTTTTACCAACACAAGTTTTTCAACATGTCACAACCACCATACTCTAACTATTTCCCTTACACTTATTCTCAACGTCAACAACAACTAACTCCACAACATCAACAATGGAATCAACAACAAGCAATTTATCAACAACAATTTAATCAACAACATACTCCACAACTTGGAGCAATTCCTCCACCACAAATGGTTCAAACACCACCAAGTCTTCAAGTTCAACCCTACACAAATGACTTCAATCAACATCCATCAAGGAACACTATGAAGGAACCCACTTGGTTTGCAAAGATGTGTGAAGCTTTAAGCAGCCAACAATCAATTCATGAGGCTGGATCACTTGATAGACCTCCAATGCTCACTCCAGGAAACTACGATCAATGGGTGATAAGGTTCTTTAGGTTTTGTGATCTGAAGAAGCCACATGGAAAGTTCTTAAAGAAGGTTATCTTGGAAGGTCCATTTCAGATGCCTACTGTCATTTTACCCGGCGATCCAAATGCTAATCCACCAAGAGATGAACAATCAAACATTGCTACTGTTGCAGACCTGAATGCAGAAGAACTTCTACACTATGAAGCTGATGAACTTGCAATGCAATATATCCTCTTAGGATTACCTAACCCAATTCTTCGAAGTGTTGATGCTCAAAAGACTGCAAAGGCAATGTGGGAACATATTCATCTTCTTATGGAAGGATCTGCACTCAATCAGGAGGACATGGAATCCAAAGTTTACTTGGCTTATGAAGACTTCATGATTGAACCTGGAGAGACACTCGAGTCTTATCATCATCGATTCTCAGACATCATAAATGATTTGGATAAACAGAACATCATCATGCCAAGAATTGCAGTTAATACTAAGTTCCTGATTAGTCTTGGTCCTGAATGGGAGAAGTATGTCATTTTTCTCCGTCAAGCGAAGAACATGCATCATTCTACATACGGATTGTTGTATGATTACTTGAAACCTCATGAAAAGGAAGTTGATAGAGAAAGGATTCTCCGTGCTCAAATTGCTTCACCTTCGTAACCGGAAAATCAACAACTTGCTTTATATGCTCAAAACAGTTATTCTCCTCAACCAGCAACTCAACCAACTGCTACAACCACACCATATGATCCTTCACAGCCTCAATCTCAACAAAATCAATTGGTTCCATACAACAACAACAATGGTCAAGCACTTGTCAGTGAAGCTAATGAGGACTCTGATCTGTTCGAAGCATTGCAACAAGGATTTGCTATGATTGCTAATGCTTTTAGCCGTTATACTAACAAATCCAACAATCGCATTCGTTCCTCATCTAACACAAGGAATCAAGCTGCTGTGACCAATGGACGAGTTGAAGTTCAGAATCGTGGTTATGGTCGTCAGATGGGCGGTGGTCAAGGGTTTAATGCTGTGGGTAGGAATAACAACAGAGCTCAAGTGGTGGAACACGGAAATGCTCAGAATGGGTTGAATGGTCTTCGATGCTACAACTGCAATGAGAAGGGACACCTGGCTAATGCATGCCCAAAGCCGAGGACAAGGGGCAGTGCTTATCACAAAGAGGCTCTTCTTTTGGCTCTTAAGGATGAAGCTGGTGGAACTCTCACAGACAAAGAACAGAGTTTTATGGCAAATGCAGACTCAGATGATGATATGGAGGATTTGCAGGCCAATTCAGCTGTTATGTTGATGGCGAATATGCATGAGTTACACATCCGTGACACAGGCCCAGTGTATGACACTGATGGCTTGTCTCAGGTACCCGAACAAACCATGTTTATCTCTGATCTCATATCTCCGCCAACATCTGAATCTGGCAAGGCTCAGAATGTTCAAAATGAGTCATTCACATCTCATTCCGACGATTTCCAAATAGACCCCGTAGTCACATTTGACGATCAAGATGACCTTATGGTGTCCTTTGATACTCAAATTGACTCCGTGGTTATACTTGAGGATCTAAGTAATGATCATGTTGTGAATCACGTTGAACACGCCGAACTTTTGCCTCATCCAGATTTTGCTCGTTTAATACAAGACCAACAAACCATAGTGGAAGAATGTCGTGCAATTAATCAGGACTTGAAAAGTAAAAATGCACTGTTAACCAAGGACTTTGAATGTTTACAAAAGGAACTCAACTTTTTCAAAACTCAAGAAAAACGTGAAAAAGGTTTTGAAGCAGCCTTTGCTAAATCTCATCAAAACGAAAAACACTTAGAAAGACAGATGCGTGATCTTGCCGCTTCGAAGAATGCTTTGTTGTCTGAAATAGAACAACTGAAACATGAACATAAAAAGCAAATTAACGCTCTCACCTTGGAAAATCAAAAAGCTAAGGCTGAGTTGTTAACTTGTCAAAAACAGTTCTCTGCATACAAAAAGCATTCAACGAAACGAATAGATGGTCATCTTGAAGAAATCATCGGCTTGCAACACAAACTTAAAGAGTTTAAAACTGTTGTTTACAAACATGGTGAGTCAGTCACAGCCATTGAAAAGTTTACTTTAAAACCAAATCCAAATGGCTATGGACCAAATCTTGCTGATTACAAACCTATGCTTTCAACCAAAGCATTCAAACCAAATCCTGAAGTTTCCACTGCAAAATATAAAATTGATAATTCTGTTATGAGTGTTGTTGAATATCATCGTCAAGAGGAATTAGATGCAGAAGACGAGAGTCGATCAAAATTAGAAAATGTTGTTTACAACAAACCTTTTAATTATAAAAAAGCGGTCACTTTCGTCACACCAACGGATTCTTCTAACACACCAAGGATTATCATAAAAACGTCTGAGTCTTCTAATGTTAATCCCAAACCAGATTATGCACAAACTTATGGTCCTTTACCTTCCATCAGTGAAGTAAACTCAAAACCTGAAAATCGCAAAATACTTAGATATTTTGACCTTTTCATGGCTGACCTCAAAACTTTACAACATAAGATAGAATATCATTCTGAAATCAAAGTTCAACACTTTCAATCGCCTCTAGCGCGAGAACAAAGAGACATTTTTCAGAAAAATCTTTTACCAAATGTTAAAATTTTGAAAAGTTGTGCATTGTCTTGGGAAAGGGACTTTCATAAGGAACTTGGAATGATGAAGGTCGTTTTAGAGAAAACAGAAACAACTATTTCTAATACTAAACATAAAAAGAAACTGTTAAGAAAAGATGTTGATCGACTCTTGGAAGATGTCATCTGTGCTGATGTCCATAATGTTGTGCTATTGAATTCTTTGTCATATGCATTTGATTATATCTCTGCTGATACTGTTGATTTTGTGGTAAATGTTGAGAACACTGATAATGTGCTTCAGATCGAATCCTTAAAAGTTGAAAATAAACGATTGTCACACGAACTTTCAAGTGCAATACGTCGTCTTAATTGGTGTCAAAAAGATATTCACGATCAACAACTTGTTTTTCAACACAAAATCGCCCAGTTGCGTACACAATCTTCTGATCCTAAAATTGAGCAACTGGATGATCAAAACGTGTCTTTTAAGTGTCAAATCTCAAAATATGAACAAGAACTTGTAAAAGTTAAAAAGGAATATGGTGTCATATTTGATTTACTAAAAAAGACTCGTGATGAAGCATCAAATGAACTTGATCATTATCTTGCACACACTAAAGAAGTTATGCATTTTGCTGGTAATATTCGTTCTGAAAATCAAGATCTGATTCACATTATCTTCAACTTAAGAGAAATGTTAGGCAAGTATGAACAACTTCCTCCTACCGTAATTAAGAGAATAGCACCAGTAACACTTAGTAATCGTGAACCTAGAATCACTACTGCCAAATCACAAGTTGCTAACGTGCTTCCTTCTACTGAAACAGGAATAGTTGTGTCTTTTCCAAACGTCCGCACTTCACAGCCTAGGAGCACTACATCGAAGAATAGGAAGTTGCGACCTAAGAAAAGATCAATAAAGAATGCTAAAGTAGAAGAACACCCTAGGACTATGAATAAGACTCATGTTGCTTCCACTATAGATATTGCGTCTGAAAAATGTAATAGAAATAGTGATGTAACTAATGCTAAACCTTTAAGCACTTTTGATATTCAGTCTGATGCACCTTGTGTTATTTGTCGTAAAAGTATGAATTATGATTGTCATGATAAATGTGTTGCTAAAGCTATCATCTCTCGTTTAAGGAATCCTAAGAACCAGAATACCTCTAGGCCCACTAATCTTTCTAAGTCTGTGCTTGGTAGACCGCCCTCTTTAGATTCTAAGAAACGCATTGCTGTCCCTGTAGCTTCAGTTTCACCTCCTAGGAATGTAGTACCACCTAGTGCATTCACTAAGACTAAAGCAAATTGTTGAAACAGACAAAGACCTTGATAGATCTTGAGCTCGTGGATCGTTATGTATGCCTATGTAATCACAAGCACCATAAAAGACAATCTCTACTACTAATGTTTATCAGCGGAATATAAACACAAGTAAATAACTAAGAACTTCTTGATCCTCTATGGATCTTTATATTAACTAAAACTGAGTTTTTCCAATCGGTACATAAACCTTTCTAATGTGTTCCTTTTATAGATAAGGAACCCTAAACAATATCGCTAAACCGTTTTCCAAGAAACGTATAATCATAAAACTAAATAAGATATACACAATCACTTCCTAATAAAGCTCATGTATATCCACACTAAATAAACTAAATACGGAATAAACACTTCCGCAGAATCAAACTAATCACTATTATTCTTCAGCAGAATAAGTCTTCGGCAGAATCCACTTCACTTCAGCATAAACACTTCGGCATTAAGTTCAGCAGAATCCAGACTTTCACATAATTCCCAACAATCCTCCCCTAAACTGGAATTTGACTTGTTAAGTTCCAGTTTCTTGATAGATCTTACAGCACCAGAGGATTATACACGAACAACAGCAACAGCAAAGAATCCAAAGAACATCTCTATGATGAAGAAACTCTGAAACTCCATATCTTTGCAGCAACAAATGACAAAAGGTACATCAAAACAAATTAGTTTCATACTATTCTCATCACATCCAGGTGTGTTAACTCCTGTGAGAGGTGAATCATTGAAAATAAATGGATTTGATGTCTCTTTACCAATAGCCATCACTACTGGAGTAGCCATATGTTTCAGTTCGTAAACTATGGTACACTGATAACCATCTGATTTATTAGCAAACCAGCAACCATATAAACGGATTTGAAATGTCTTTACCTGTAGCCGTTTGCTCAGGACTAGTCAATTCTTAGAATTGGTGAATTAAGAACCAAATATGGAATGCCACTGCCTTTACCACATGCCATATACAAGTGGGCTAGCCAATTCTTGGATTCCAAATAGGAATAAACCATGGTGAATTGAAAACCATACAACACTCAGCAGTAAAGCATAGGTGATTGCATACCTTATGATTTTTAGCAAATCATTACAGCTATCAACAGATTTGATGTGTCTTTACCAAAGCTGTACCCTTTGGACTAGCTAACTCTTTGACATACCCAAAAGGATATCAGGTGAGTCAATAACCAAAAAAAAATATACAACAAACCTGCAAGAAAAATTAGAGAAAACCAAAAGCATTTTTTTTTTTTTTTTTTTTTTAAAATAAGAAACAAAGAAAACAAAAATTACAAAAATATTACAATCAAGATGAACCTTTTCGTGATAGAAGTTGATTCTTAATCAAACCAACACATTGAGTAGCATGAAGGTCATCATTGCCAACCGGATTAGGAGGCACCTGCAACTTGTGTCTCAGCAATCTTTCCATAAAAGTATCAGATAAAGGATAAAGCTTATCTGATAGCATGCACAAAATCATCCCACATGTAGTCTGAACTACATGAACACAAGGCAGAGGATAAAACCTCCAACAATCAATCTCCCACTTATGAGAATTCTTCCAAATAGAATATCCTTTACCATTTGGAGAATTAGAATCAAACATAACCTGAAGATCTCCCAACAGATATAAACCAGAACCAGTTGCTGGATGAGACTTATAATACTGAAGAACATGATCATACAGCATTTTCAAATCATGTCTATTTACTAAATGAAGAATATCCTTCAAGAAGTTAAACTCAATTTCAGTATTATCCAGCCTATAAACAGTGTTAAGCTTTCCAGCTTTCCAATCAACCAAGACCACATGAGTTCCGTCAGGAAAATCATCAACAGTTCCAGTGGTAATAAAGGTAGACTCATCAGCCTGGAGATCTAAAGTAGTATCCCCTGAACTATGTTTCTTAGCCAATCTATCCGAACTTCTTGTAACCAAACTCTGCTTTCCCACATCAGCAATGTTATCAGTATCAAGTTGTAGATCAGTTTCCTGAAGCAAAGAATCACTTAACTCCACACTTGACAACATTTCAGAAGAAACCAAAGAAGTTTCAGCAGAAACATCCATAGCAGAAGAAGTAATAACATCAGAAGATGTATCAGAAGGAACAACTGAAGATACCACCGAAGGCAAAACATCATCAAAACTATCTACAATTTCAACTGTTCTCTGTCTCTTGGCTGCAGGAACATCAGACATGTTTTCTACCATATTATGTTTTCTAGTTATGTTTTCTACCATATTATCAAAGATATACTTAGAGAAATTATAAGTCAAACCCTTAGATAAGCAAACAATACCACATCCCATTTGTGTTGAAAACTGATCCCATCCTCCAGACTTATTGCTCATACACTGTAGCAACGTATGAACCAAGAACCTCCACATAGGACAAAGCTTGTTTTTCAACCACATATCTGTCCTAGAACTTTGATATCCAATTGCTCTAAGCCCTTCAAGTACCATCGTAGAATCAGAATGATAAACTCCATTCTCATCATCCAAGCGAAGTTGTCTTCTGATCAATTCCTCTGTCACCACATATACTTGTCCATCAATACTTGCAACTATCTCAGTATCTCCTCTCTTTTCTGCCGACGCCCAAAATTGAGTAATCAAAGTTTCATATATAGCATCAGGAGAATGTGTCAATGCATATACAATCTTTGATCTTAGTAAGAAAGAAATCATCGGCCTATAAAGCTCATCTCCTCGAGCAGATCCAAGAAACGCAACCTTATTATGATCATGTTTGAATTGAAGTGCCATGAGAGTTTTTGAAGATTAGGGTTATGGTATTTTGCACAAAAGGAAGTGTTTTTAATGAGAGTAATAATCGAATTACTTATTATGGAGCGAAACTATGCCGTAGAGAATAAATAGAAAATATCCCAAATTTGGTCAAAGGTTGACCAAGGATGACGTGGACTTCTACTTTTACTAGGATTTACTTATAACTTCGGTAGAAACAGAAACGATTCTGCTGAAGTAGAATACTCAGTAGAAACAGATGACTTACTCACGAAGCTTCATTAAATATCTTTTTACTGTTTCACCCACACGCATTAATTCTCTTACCACTTGAAATCGGCTATAAAACAATCCCAATGCACATAGACTTTTTCATCAAAAATCCCCAAATAATATTTCAAACCCTAATTCCTTCAATCCTTCAAAATTAACCAGAATAACCATGAGTACCAAACCTGAGATCATAGATCTCACAACAACATCCTCATCATCATCCTCATCATCTAGTGAAGATACCAATTCATGGTTTCACTATTTTCCAAAGCCATATCCACTACCAAAGAAGTCACCCTTTCTCTCCTCATCAGAAGATGAAAGTGTTGAGAAACCAAGTGTATCTGCTGAAGATTCTGATGAATCCTATAATGAGGGAACATCTTGCTCCCAACCCTCAGCACCTAGGCCTCAACGAAGGCCACGGGCCAAAAATCCACCACTCCCTATGGGAAGAAAGGTGGTGCTTGGTCTCTTTGCATCATGTTTTGGTGCATCATCACATATCGTATCGAGGAAAGGAAAAAGGAAAATGATGTAAGTTGATGTATGATTGAAAGAGTAGATGATGCGCAGATGAAAATCTTTCAGTCTCATCTCTCTGCCACAATCAGCTTCAGCTTCTTCGTTTGCATCAATCCATCCTCTCCATTTTGATCCTTAGCATCTGTTAGGGTTGGTTATGCTTTCACAAAGGCATAGCCAGCATTTAGTGCCAAAAGATGTGAGTGATCGTGCATATCCAACAGCTATTAGTGTGAAAGATGTGAGCAGCCATACTCATCGTGCTCATCTTTAGATGTTGGAATAGATGATATGTAATAGAATAGGACTATTAGATCATGTAGACGCTTTTGATGTTGCTAGTACTCTGTAATCTGTAAGCTGTAAACTGTTTCTTGAATGAATGAATGATCTATTTGCTTCTGTACTTCTTTTGATTGAATCATATAACTTCAGTACTTCAACTTCAGAGGAAACAAATAGCACACTTCAGCACAATGAATTCAGTGGAAACCAGCTTAAGCTTTCTTGACCATATCTCAACTGATCAGAGACAACCATTCTGCAAAACAAACACAGAAACATACACAAACCAACAAAGAAACACACTAAACTTACATTAGCAGGTTAGAGTTAGTTAAAATCAACCAAATATACAAAATTACTTAGCAAAATGCAAAGTTATACACAAATCCTCCCCTGAGGCATATGCCTCCCCTGAGGCCTATGCCTCCCCTTAAACTTTGCAGTTAAGGGTTAAGCATGCAAATATGGACCACAAGGTGTTGAAACCTTGGTCCTTCAAAAGCCTTTGTTAACAGATCTGCCACATTATCATCAGTATGAATTTTGACCACATTTATCAAATTTTTATCATATGCATCTCTTATAAAGTGGTGCCTGATTTCAATATGTTTTGTTCGACTGTGAAAAACTGGATTTTTAACAATGCATATGGTACTTTGATTATCAATAAAAATTGTTGTGTTCATGAAATTATACCCATAATCCAACAACTGATTTTGAATCCAAAGAACCTGTCCACAGCAATTAGCAGCAGCCACATACTCTGCTTCAGTAGATGAGGTAGCCACAATAGTTTGTTTCTTGCATTGCCAAGAAATCAATCTCTTTCCAAGGAATTGGCAACCTCCAGTGGTGGACCTCCTATCCAGATTAGCACCAGCATAGTCACTATCACTATAAGCTTCCAACTTAAAAGGAGACTCTTTTGGGTACCAAAGACCTAGAAAAGGTTGGCCTTTAAGGTACTTAAAGATCTTCTTAACAGCATTGAGATGGGAAGTCAGTGGAGTAACTTGATGTCGCGAACAAACACTCACAGCAAAAGTAATATCAGGCCTGGAAGCTGTTAAATACATCAAAGACCCAATCATAGACCTGTACAAATGAACATTCACAGGTGGATCAGCTTCATTATTGGTCTTTGACTTTGGAGCTTCATAAGGTGTAGTGGCAGTCCTTACACCCTCCATACCAAACTTCTTCAAGATGTCCCTCACATATTTGTCCTGACTTATAAAGATACCATCAGGTTTCTGCTGAACTTGAAGACCCAAAAAGAAAGTCATCTCTCCCATTGCACTCATCTGAAACTCTCCCTTCATAAGCTCCTCAAACTCCCTGCACCAAGCTTCCTTTGTGGATCCAAAGATAATGTCATCCACATAGACTTGCACAAGAATAATGTTAGTGGAATTCTTCTTTAGGAAAAGAGTCTTATCAATTGCACCTCTTCTGTAACCATGCTTCAGCAGAAATGTAGAAAGCCTAGCATACCAGGCTCTGGGTGCCTGATGTAGTCCATAGAGAGCTTTGACCACCTTATAAACATGATTCGGATGATCTGGATCTTCAAATCCTTTAGGTTGAGTGACATACACCTCCTCTTCAATTTCACCATACAAGAAGGCTCCTTTAACATCCATTTGATAGACCATAAAGCCCATATAGGATGCATAAGCTAAGAAAATCCGTATAGCCTCAACTCTTGCCACTGGTGCAAACACTTCATCATAATCTATCCCCTCCTCTTGTCTATAACCCTGTGCAACTAACCTGGCTTTGTTTTTAATGACAACACCTCTAGCATCTCTCTTATTCTTCAGAATCCATTTTGTCCCAATAGCATACTTACCATCAGGTAGTGGTACCAATATCCAAACCTGCTGATTTTGAAATTGTTGCATCTCATCCTGCATTGCTTCAAGCCAACTTGAGTCTTCAAGAGCCTGAGTAACACTGGTTGGTTCCACTTGTGAGAGAAAACAAGCAAACAGACAATGTTGATAGTCTGTGTGATTGTCTCTCTGCTGATTTGAGACATAAGAGACAAAAGCCACCTGTCCATATTTAGAACGCGCCACAGTACCTCTTGTTCTAACAGGTGCATTAGGATCACCAATAATATTAGACTGTGGATGAACATTGTTAATCCTTGTAGTAGTGGTGGTGTTGACATCAATGGAAGAATCAAGATTAGTCACAGTAGGTTCAAAGTCAGTATCATAGGAAGGTGTGTTGAAGATGCCTGCTTTAGGTTGATGATGACCAAGATCTGAAGGTTTTGGAAACCTTGTATAGGGTTCACCAAGATCTGTTGACACTTTAGTGAATGGAGTAGAGTCAACATGTCTTTCAGCCGAATTGGAGAGGTGAGGAGAAACAGATTCCCTTTCAGCAGAATTGGAGTTTCTGCCGAGTGCTTCATTTGAACCTTCTTCAACATTCCTCTCAGCATCTAAATTGGCTGCATATTCTTGTTTCTTCAGTCTGGCAAGGTCCTCAGCATAATAGAATTCATCTTCACCCACATCAGTATAATCTTTAGAAGTGTCACCTACAAAATTATTAGGAGAGAAGGAAGGCACTACAATGGGTTGTTCATCATCAGACCCACTGTCAGAATGAGCATCCAAAGTGTCTGAATGAGGAGTTGGAGATGCTTCAGAATCTGCATTTTGATCAGCCTTATGTCTAGCATAACCCAAGTAATCAGTCAAGTAGTCAAGATCAAATGACCAAACATGACCCTGGCCTTGAACATTAGGCTTGTCTTCAAGATACCTCAGATTCAATGTCTCCTCAATCTTCTTTGCAGATACATTGTAAACTCTGTATGCCTTACTATGAGCAGAATACCCCACAATGTAGCCATCATCAGCTTTCTCATCAAATTTGCCCAAAGGATCACTGGTATTTAAGATTGTCACCTGACAGCCAAACGGTTTAAGGTAATGAATAACAGGAACTTTTCCAAAGAGAAGTTCATATGGTGTTTTAAGATGTGGTCTAGTAATGGACACTCTATTGAGTACATAACAAGCTGTACCAACAGCCTCAGTCCAAAACATGGTAGGAAGTTTAGAGTCTGCTAGCATTGATCTTGCAGCTTCTATTAAGGTTCTATTTTTTCTTTCTGCCACCCCATTTTGTTGAGGGGTTCTTGGAGTGCTATAGTCCCTTTTGATTCCCTTTAACCTGCAGAGTTCTATTAGAATGGCATTTTTGAACTCTGTACCATTATCACACCTAATTCCTTTCACCTTTTTGTTCAACTGATTCTCAATAAGGGTAATGAAGTCTTTCAATATGTCAGAAGTTTCATCTTTGGTCCTTAGGAAGAATACCCAACAAAATTTACTAAATCCATCAGTGATCACCAGACAAAAATATTTATGATCAATGCTTCTCACTTTAGTTGGACCAAACAGATCCATATGAAGCAGCTGAAGAGGTTCAGAAATAATGGTTACTGCTGTAACAGGAACTCCTTTATATGAGGCTCTGTGCTGCTTTCCTTTGTTGCATGCAACACAGTTATGATCATTGGTGAACACTTTGGCAGGAAGACCTTGAACAAGGTCCAGCTTAGAGAGCTGGTTGATGGTCTTGAAATTGACATGTGCCATCCTTCTGTGCCATTTGGTGGACTCATCCACAGATGCTTTAGCCACCAAACATGTTAAGTCACCTGCTGGTTGAACATTAGTTAAGTTGAATGTATAAAGATTATGACTTCGAGGAACCTTCAGTAGAATTGAAGTATCTTCTGGGAGTTTGAAGTCTTTAGACAGCACAAGACATTCATCCTCTGTGAAGAGTACTTTGTTCTTAGTGTCACAGATTTGTGAGACTGAAAACAAATTGAAGTGTTGAAGTTCCTTGACATAATAAACATTCTCAAAGTCCAGCTGAGGTGTTTTGATGGTCCCTTTTCCTGTAATTCGTCCATCACTTCCTCCAAAGGTTACATTGCCTCCACCTTCAATAGGTATAAAGTTATGCATCATGTCCCTGTTTCCTGACATACTTCTAGAACAACCACTGTCAACAATTCCAACATCTTTATGCTTAAGGGGATGATCCTACAACAACAAAAATATACAAAGAATTAGTACACTATGGAGGCTCAAGTCATTGCTGACTTGAACCTGCCTTGTGGATCATATGAGTTGTGCCATGTAGAAGTATAAGATCCACTATTGTTCTTGGGTTTCCAATGAAACTTAGGTCTCTGTTTATTCCAAGAACAACCTGCTGAGGTCTTGACAGCAGTATCCCAGTACCCTCTCCCATCTGTCATAGGGTTAACATATCTAGGCCAAAAACCATTTTTAAAATATTCACTGGTTGGTTGAACATATGGTTTTCCAAAAGATCTTCTCCAAGGAAAAGAAGTATTATAATTAGCAGCTTGTGCAACATAAGGTGGTATATCATTAACATTGGTCCACATTGGTCTAGATTTCCTAGAATCACCACACCTATTCATTCTTTGCTCATGAAAATTACAATCCTTAATTAAATGAGATTTACTTCCACACACAAAACATTTCTTCTGAAGAGAAGATTTATTCAAACCAAAAGAAGTATTCTTACAAGCAGAAGTATTCAAACCAAAACCATGAAGAGAATTGTTTTTAACAGTATTATTATGCAAAGAATTAAAAAGCAAGTCTTCAGAGGCAACTGTCTTGGAAGGGCATTCCTTGGCAGCAACTCTGTCATGCTTATTGGTAGTCTTGGGTGCAGGCAGGGGTGAAGACTTGGGAAGGTCAGACTTGGGAAGGTCAGACTTGTCATTTGAATCACACTCTGTAGACCCTTGCTTGGAGGACTTGTCACTGTTAACACAAGAGACAAAGTCATTAGAAGAAGTATTAGGGTCAGGCAAGTCTTTTGACTTTTTGCCATACAGATGGTATGATCCATCAAAGTCATTAATAGTGGAAAGGTCAATTGGCATGTGCTCACCTCTAATTGGTCCACGAACAGCATGTAGGTCACCTTCTTTCACAAAATTTGCTAGGCCTGCTGGTGTAGATCTACGTGTGTCATCCCTAGCTTCTAGGCCTACATATTTCTTAAAACCTAAAGCCACTGTAGAATTGGGAGCTTGACTGCTATAAATGAGACTAGCCAACTTACTACCATTCATCATCCACTCATTATTCCTAGCAATTTCCTCCTTAAGTTTCTCCTTAAGCTCTAGATTTTCTGACTCTACATCTGCTCTTAACTTCTCAGACCATTTTAATTCATTTGAAGCACATTCGAGATCTCTTTCTAAAACACCTATTTTCTCACCATAAGCTATTTCATTCTTCTGTAACCAAACCTTTTGTCTTTCTAGTGTTTTTAAAGCCTGTTTATAAGCTTCTACTTCCACATAGCATTCATTATATTTTGGTTCCATAATATCATAAGCTTGTTTGAGTTCATTATAACGCTCACTACAACCAAACAAACAGTTTTGTACCTGAGAGATGCCCATCAAGGCAATCTGATCATGCCTATCCTCTGAAGTACAGCCTGCAATCAACCCAACATTATCAGGACCATCATTATCAGACTCCTCATGTTGCTTCCAGTCCACATTGCTATCCAGAGTGACCAAAGCAGTTGATCCCTTTGACGTTCCTGCCTCATTCTGATACTGCTGATAAGAGGTGTATCTTGTCTCATCACCAGCTTTCCTGTCCTTGCATTCTCTGGAAAAGTGACCCATCTGTTGGCATGTGAAGCATTTAACCTTCCTCTTGTCAAACCTTGCTGGATCACGCCCTTTGAATCCAAACCTTCTTCCAGCTTTTCGCTCAAAACTTTTGATGTCCATGGAAAGCATAGCCAACTGCCACTTCAGCTTCATCTCTTCAAATTCAAGTGTGTCCACTTGATCAAAATCCTCATAAGCCAGATCCTGCTGAGGATCATAATCAGCAAAGAAAGATCCAAGAACATCTTCCATAATTCCACTGGATCTAGGAAGAGAGCTTGATGAAGGAGCAGCATTAGATAATGATGGATATGAGCTTGGAAAATAGCTTGACTTTGGAGTAGAGGCTCCAACAAATGCAGTATGAATAGCAGTAGAAGATGATCGAAAAGGGCTTCTAACATCATGTTCAAGAGCTTTAAGTTTGTTATACAGCTCATCAAAGGTCATCATGTCCAAACCGCCTTTAGCTTTTAAAGCTATGCTCACATGTAGCCAGGATGGAGGTAAGGACCTCAGAAACTTAGAGTTACAGTCATCATTATCCGGCTTAGCCTGTAGCTGATTTAACTGACTTAAGATCTTGTGAAACTTATCATAGCCCTTGTGAATTCCTTCCTCTTCAGAGATCTGAAAGTCCTGAAACTGTTGTCTAAGCATGGACTTCTTCAGCCTTCTCGACTCCTCATTCCCTCCGAACTTCGCCTTAATAGCTAACCATATATCCTTGGCGTCATGCATGAAGTGAAAATCACTCAAGTGATCCTCAGGAATAGCTTGCAGAAGAATAGTTCTGACCTTTGTTTCTCTCTGAACTGCCAGTAACTCTTCAGCAGTTTTGGGAGGAACATTAATCATGTTCCCTGCAGCATCCGTGGTAGTTCTCTTTAAGCTGTTCCCCTTCAAAATTACCTGCCATAGATTCCAATCGATGTTGGAGATCCAGTTTTGCATCTTCATAGCCCAAAGATCATATTCCTCCTTCTTAAGGTAAGGAAACTTAGCATTGCTATTAGACAGACTTAGTTGCTGCAGATGGGTGGAGTTTTGGTTGTTGGTGAGTTCAGTATCAGCTTCTGAACCAGGCATGATGTTTTGTTATGGTTGTATGGGTGTTTACAAAAAGCTTGTCCTTAGTATCGTAGAGACTCTCACGAGGCTCTGATACCACTTGTTGAAACAGACAAAGACCTTGATAGATCTTGAGCTCGTGGATCGTTATGTATGCCTATGTAATCACAAGCACCATAAAAGACAATCTCTACTACTAATGTTTATCAGCGGAATATAAACACAAGTAAATAACTAAGAACTTCTTGATCCTCTATGGATCTTTATATTAACTAAAACTGAGTTTTTCCAATCGGTACATAAACCTTTCTAATGTGTTCCTTTTATAGATAAGGAACCCTAAACAATATCGCTAAACCGTTTTCCAAGAAACGTATAATCATAAAACTAAATAAGATATACACAATCACTTCCTAATAAAGCTCATGTATATCCACACTAAATAAACTAAATACGGAATAAACACTTCCGCAGAATCAAACTAATCACTATTATTCTTCAGCAGAATAAGTCTTCGGCAGAATCCACTTCACTTCAGCATAAACACTTCGGCATTAAGTTCAGCAGAATCCAGACTTTCACATAATTCCCAACACAAATACTAGTTGGAGATGGCATAAATGGATATATAACACACTGGGATCTAAATGGATACCTAAAGCTATTGATGTGTGTATGTCTACTATAACTGCTCCGGAACCCTCTAACATTTCGGCTTCTACATCTACTTCTATTCCATCTGTGTCGTCTGTGTGTAATGCAGGTGATACATATCATTCATTGGATTGTTGATAGCGGATGTTCCCGACACATGACAGGCAACCTTAAACTGTTATCAAACTTTATTGCAAAGTTCATTGGCACTGTTAGATTCGGGAATGATCACTTCGCAGCTATCATGGGCTACGGAGACTATATCAATGGGAACATCGAAATTAGCAGAGTTTATTATGTGGAAGGCCTCGGTCACAATCTGTTTTCAGTAGGTCAGTTCTGTGATGGAGATTTGGAGGTTGCTTTCAGGGAGAAATCTTGTTTCATTCGTGATCTACAAGAAAACGACGTTATGTATGGCTCGCGTAATTCCAGTCTTTACACTATCTCTATGCAAGACATGGTTGCTTCATCTCCCATTTGCTTACTTTCAAAGGCAACATCAACAAAATCATGGCTATGGCACCGTCGTCTCTCACATCTAAACTTTCAAACCATCACCAACCTCGCTCGACACAAACTAGTTGAAGGACTCCCACGATTTCGGTATTCTAAAGATCACCTTTGCTCAGCTTGTGAACAAGGAAAAAGCACTCGTGCTCATTTTCCTTCAAAGGTGGAACACAGCTCTCAGCATGTGCTTCATATTCTTCACATGGATTTGTGTGGCCCGATGCGCGTGCAAACGATCAATGGAAAACGCTACATCTTAGTAATTGTTGATGACTATTCACGCTGGACTTGGGTTTACTTTCTTCGAAGCAAATATCAAGCTTCACAGATGATCATCACCTTTCTCACGAAAATACAAGTTCAGCTACGAAACACGGTTCGACAAATCAGAACAGACAGAGGCACTGAATTTGTTAACCAAACTCTTCGTGAATTTTATGAGAAAGTGGGAATTCAGCATCAGGCATCTATTGCACGTACACCAGAACAAAACGGAGTTGTTGAAAGACGAAACCGAATGTTAGTGGAAGCTGCAAGAACAATGTTAATCAATGCTAAACTTCCAGATTACTTATGGGCAGAAGCTGTATCTACTGCATGCTATACTCAAAACCGATCTATGATTACAAAACGCCACAACAAAACACCTTTCGAGCTTGTCCACAACAGAAAACCGAATCTCAAACACTTTCATGTATTTGGATCTCTTTGCTATCCGAATAATGATCGTGATGACTTTGGAAAGCTCAAAGCCAAAGCTGACATTGGAGTATTTATTGGATATTGTGATAATTCTAAAGGTTTCCGAATCTGGAATCGTCGAACAAAGGAGGTTATGGAAACGATTCATGCTCATTTTGATGAACTCACGGAGATGGCTTCTGAGTATAACAGCTTGGAACCCGGTCACAACCGCTTAAACTTCCCCCAAACCCCATCATCAGCTGAAACAAGCCCCCAGCTCACTCGTCAACAAATGGAACGACTATTTGCTCCTCTGTTCAGTGACGATATTGATGAACGTGCTCCAGGTGTATCCGCTGTTTCCGCTGCTCAACCTGATAATACTCTTATACCTGATACACCTGCTACAACAACTACTGTTGAAGAAGCACCACCAGTTGACTCTACGACAACAATTGAACAAACCGCTTCCAACAATGATGAACCGGCTGATGATATTCTGAATGAAGTACCCCCACCTGTAGATTTTGATCCAAATGCGTTCTTTAACCCATTTGCTAATGAGACTGCTGCACCTGATGTCGCAGAATCTTCAACAAGCCATTTAAATCCTCAAAATCTGCACAATGTATACCAACATCAACCCTCCACACATAGATGGACAAAAGACCATCCTCTAGTAAATATTATTGGCAACCCGAATCAACCAGTCGTTACGAGACAACGTCTTCACACAGACGGTGAACACTGCATTTATGCACTCACTGTCTGCCAAACTAAACCCAAAAACATTAAGGATGCAATGACAAAAGGTAACTGGATTGAATCCATGCAAGAAGAACTCAACCAATTCAAACGTCTTGAAGTATGGGAACTGGTTGAAAGACCAACAGGGGTCTACGTCATTGGTCTCAAATGGATTTGGAAAAACAAATTGGATGCTGAAGGAAACGTTATCAGAAATAAGTCACGTCTGGTGGCTAAGGGTTATCGTCAGGAAGAGGGTATTGACTTTGATGAATCTTTTGCTCCGGTTGCTCGTCTTGAGGCTGTTCGGATATTTCTCGCGTTCGCGGCTCACATGAATATGACAGTCTTTCAGATGGATGTCAAAACTGCGTTTCTAAATGGACAACTAAAAGAAACGGTTTATGTCAGCCAACCAGAAGGATTCGTTGATCCCGCGTTCCCGAACCATGTCTACAAACTAAACAAAGCTCTGTATGGTCTCAAACAAGCTCCTCCGGCATGGTACGATAAGCTATCATCTTTCCTCATTGCCAATAATTTCACCAAAGGTTCGGTTGACCCTACTCTTTTCATACAATATCACGAGGCACATATCTTAATTGTTCCAATTTACGTGGATGACATCATTTTTGGGTCTACACATAAAAAGTACTCAATCGCTTTTGCAAAACTAATGAAGAAAAATTTTGAAATGTCCATGATGGGTGAACTTACGTTCTTTCTAGGACTACAAGTTCATCAATCACCTCGTGGTATTTTCTTGAGTCAGTCCAAATATGCCCTTGAATTGTTAAACAAATTTGGAATGAATACCTGTGACACCTATGCCACTCCAATGGCACATACCAAGAAGCTAGATGCTGATTTGCATGGGAAATTGGTTGACCCTACAAAATACCATAGTATTATTGGGTCTCTCATGTATCTAACAGCTAGCAAACCTGATATTTTCTTTGCTGTATATCTTTGCTCCCGTTATCAGTCGCGACCAACTGAAACCCACCACTCTGAGGCTAAAAGAATCCTCTGATACATCAAGGGAACCATTAATTTGGGGATCTGGTATCCGAAGGATTCTGGTTTTGAACTAATCGCTTTTTCAGACGCTGACCACGCAGGATGCTTAGATTCATGGAAAAGTACTTCAGGCGCGTTACAATTTCTTGGTGACAAACTGGTGTCATGGCAATCGAAGAAGCAGGATTGTACATCGTTGTCCTCAACTGAAGCAGAATATGTAGCCATGTCGGCGTGTTGTGCTCAAATCATTTGGATGAGAACACAACTCAAAGACTATGGTTACGTATTTGACAGAATCCCGATGTACTGCGACAATCAGAGTGCTATTGCGATCTCGTGCAACTCAGTTCAACACTCGAAATCAAAGCACATCGATCTTCGATATCATTTCATCAAGGATCACGTGGAACAGGGTACAGTTGAATTATACTTCGTGGGTACAGAATACCAATTGGCAGATCTTCTCACCAAAGCCTTGCCTCCCGCTAGGTTTAATGAGTTGGTCCACCGGATTGGTATGAGGTGTTTGACTCAAGAGGAATTGGATGACCTCCTAAAACAGTTTTAAAAACCTGTCAAACACCAAAATCTCTTTTGTAAATATTTTTTTCAAAAACAAAATACAAAATATAAAATCTGATAAAACAACAAAAATATTCTTCTAATCTATTTTTCTTTCAACATGGCAAGTACATTTCTTTCGTCAACACTTTAATCTTTCAAAATTCAGTATTTTTCCGATCAAGTGTTGAGGGGGAGAAAATAATCACTTAACTGTTTCAAAACATCTGTGTACTTGCATGTTATCATATCCCGGTTGTTTCTTTTAACAATGGTGGTAAATTTTTCTAGTTCAATGACACTCCTCGGACTAAAATTTATAACCTGTCATTATTTTCTTAAGTCAAGGGGGAGTGTCGTCAAAGTTCTTTCTTAAAATCTTTCGTTTGGTAACCATAATGGAAATTAAATGGCTTTGGATGGAAAAGGAAAAGGTGAAGGGACTAAAACTGCCAAAATCTCAAAGTCATTTTAATAAAAACATCTCCACCTAACTTACCCTTCACATTTATTACTTACACCTAAAAACATCCTACGCCTAAGATTCGTTCAACAAATCCGTGTTTCAGATCATCAATTTGTAAGTGATTTCGTGTTTATAACAAGTTTTTAAGCAATGGTTTTGAATTTTTCAAAAATCCAACGGTTTAATCTTGAGATATTATCACTTTTGTGTCTTACGCGTAAGCGCAAGAACACCAAATCATGAAAGGGTGTTTATGGTTAAAAGGGTTGTGTCAAAATGTTCTTAAAACATCAATGATACTTTTTTAATCATCAAAACGCACTCAGAAACACGAATTGAGTGTATTTGAAAACTAGGGTTTATGCGTGGATTTGGTTTTTCCAAATGAGAACGTTTTTGGCGAAAAATATTCTTGTATAAGGTTATTATCAAGTTGAATTGATTATATCCAGGCCCAGATTACACCCAGAAACACTAATAACTAATAAAATGAAAATTAGGGTTTTGTGTTCATACGGTTTGGGTACTTTTGATGTTAAAACTTGACCAAAACAACTCTATATGCTTCCTAGAACTCCCAGAAACACTATGGTGCAATTCCTATGGCTAGAAATCATATTCGTAATTCTTAAACTCTAGGGTTTTGACTTACGCGTATGACTTTCTGCGCGTAAAATGTTGAGCAAGCTTTCATGCCATAATCTGTTTTAGAATGAATATATGTGATAAGATTGATGATATGATGATTTTATTTCAGGCTTGCTACTCGTAAAACTTAGAATCAAGGTCTTTGTTACTCTACGCATAAGGATCACCTTACGCGTAGACAGTTATGCGTAAGAGAAATCCTACGCGTAACTATTACGCGTAAGGTTCTACAATGGGACTACGCGTATCCTGTGAAGGATATGCGTAAACAGTGACTCTACGCATAAGGTCTACTCTTACGAGTAAGCCTTACGCGTAAAGTTTTTATACGCCTACGCGTAAGCTGTACGCATAAAGTTACTCTGTTCCTACGCGTAACATTTCTTATGCATAAGACAGATTCCTACGCGTAAGCTTATGCCTACGCATATAACCCCTGTTTACGCATAAGCTACTATTCCTACGCATAAGCCTTGATCAAACCTTTGTTTTGAATTGTTACGCGTGCAAACTTGTAAATAAATGAATCATAATGTCACGAATTCAATAATGTCACTAATAAACTTAATTGTTTGATATGTTGTGAACTATAAGTGATAACATAAACTTTAAAATTTAAAGTTAACTCACGAAACGTTTCATGATGTCATTGGACTATTGGACAAACAAGTGACTTAGGACTCGTAACAATCATTAACACAATACATTCAATAATTAGACAATAAAAACCTTCTGTTGACTAACATTATGTCTTTCGATATGTTGGTTCTTTTGGCTAATGTTATTTCATATCACGACATGGCTGCTCAAATGAATGTGGATGCACCAGAAGTTCTTACAATTGCTGACATCTTCCCCAATGGCTATCCAAGAAAGATTGTAAAGAACAATCTCAGAGTTGACTTTGAAACCCTCACATGCTCAGAATCTTCTTGCTTGATTGCTGTGGATATTCTTAGGAATCATCCGTACCAGAACATGCTCTCACACTCTGCTACTGTACCGGAGATCTACATACAACAATTCTGGAATTCAATGCAGAGGATCAAAGGTCAATGTGCGGTGACAGTGACGTTAAATCATAAACAAATCACCATCACACATGCAGATTTACGGGCCGTTCTTCTTATTCCTGATATCGAGCAAACTGACTTCTATGCCACACCTACTGAAGAGACAGTTCTG
This sequence comes from Chrysanthemum seticuspe, assembly GCA_019973895.1. Classification (NCBI taxonomy): domain Eukaryota; kingdom Viridiplantae; phylum Streptophyta; class Magnoliopsida; order Asterales; family Asteraceae; genus Chrysanthemum; species Chrysanthemum seticuspe. The sequence goes on along the minus strand of BPTQ01000003.1, from coordinate 17,614,085 downwards.
CAATTCTTTATGGATATTGGCTATGATGAAGCTTCAAGAAATAATCACTAAGCATTCTCATGTGGAGCTTAAGAACATTCCTCAACCGTGGAGAACCCTCTACATCATCATCACCAAGTCAGTCTCTGGTCGTGACAGTGGCTATGAGCATCCCAAGCTCATGGAGCTACAAATCTTTTGGTCATTAATCAACAAGAAGGACATCAAAATTGAAGCTCTGATATGGGATGACATGATGTCATTTCTCAAAAAGCTTGGCTCAAAGATTCCCTATGTCAGATACACAAAGCTGTTGATCCAGAGAGCACTTGGACTTCATCCTGATATTCCCAAGAGGCTCAATGACCCTGATAATCACGACATATTGACTGAACCCATCCTATCAGTCAGAATCAAGGAATCGTCAACAAAGAAACAGGGTGTTGTGTTACCTGATCACCTTCTGACTAATGAAATCAAAAAGCTCGAAACATACAAAAGGTATTTGGTAGCAGTAAGAGAAGGCAAAGTTGGTCATCTCGATGAGAAGTCTTCTGGAACACCTATACGGAGAACCAGAAGAGGCAGTGCAGGAAGTGTTGCAAGCACTGAAAGTCAAAGGAAGTTTCCCAAAAGGAATCCTCCAAGAAAAAGGATTGTTCCTGCTAAGGAAGTTGTTCCTATTCCCATTCCCAAATCTGAACCGCAAAGAGAGCTGGTGGACGAAAGCTCTGAAGATACACAATCAGACGAAGAGGTCTTTCACTCTGAAACTGCAACCGTTACTAATCCTTCAGTAGCCAAACCTCCAAGTCCTCCAGGTGACCTAGGAAAAGGGAAGACTCCAGTACTTGTACCTTATGATGAAAGCTCAAGCTCAGATGAAGAGCAACTGGATTCATCCTACAGGAAGAAGTTCAAATTCATTAGACTCCAACACGTTGCTAAATAATTTGCTAAGGAACAAATGGGTGGCCCCGGAGGGTCAAGTGGTGGAGTTCTACCAACACCAGGTCCTGATGCGGTTAATCGACCCGATAAGGGAACTGGTGCCACCACTTTGGAACAACAACAAAAGCTCGTGGAAGAGTCTATTAAGTTTGGCATTGAGGAACCAGAAAAGGAAAAGACTGAAAAGACTTCTGGTGATGAAACAAAGACAGATGAACAACTAAGTCTGGAAATGAAGAAGATGTTGAGTATGATAAGTTTCTTCTAGATAGTCCTGCACGGTCAAAGGAAGAAACTTCTGAGCCACCAAAGGACCCGGAGTCTCCTCACATCTCATCATCATCAGATTCATCTTCTCATTCTTCACCACCACCATCAAAGAAATCAACCAAATCATCATCCAAATCAGTAAAGAAGCCAACTCCATCTTGGATCTCTCATTCTAAGAATCGAATCGTTAAAGCTGTCAAATGAGTCAGAAAGAAAGATATTCTCTACAGAAAGTTGAATTTCTTCGCTGATCAGATAACGTATCTTCATGATGAGAATGACAAGATGAAAGTTGAAAGGGAGTATGTACAGAAGCTTATGAAGGATGATCTTCAAGGAAGCATGGACGAAATGATCAAAGGATACTCTCACAAGTTCCTTATGGAGGTCGTTCCGAAACTGACAAAGGAGATGTATACCAGACAACTTTATCCAAATCTCTTACATTTAGCCAAGCAAGCCATGAAATCAACTCCGATGAATTTGAGCATCAATCCAGTTGAATCCACAATCTTCTCAGATGATGAATTGGTGAACCGGCTAGTAGCGCAAATGTCGAATCGCTCTGCAACGTTTGCCTCATACGAAGCTAAACTGTTTTAAGCTCTGCTGGAATACCAACTCAAGTCATCATTCAGAGAAGAAGCTGAAAGGCCGAAACGTCCAAGAGACGATGATGACAAGGATAAGGATGAAGACAACGAGCCCAAACGCCCGAAAAAGTCTGGTGAATCATCTTCTATGCAACCTCCACCCCAACAGACTCCAGCACAACAAAGGTCTCCTCCTCCCTCTTCTGCAGTTAAACCTCATGATTCTGAGCTACCACCCCAGACTCAAAAAACCGGTGATCACTTTGAGTATACGGGTGGTGACGATGAGGAATACCATGAGCCCCAACAACAACCCGCCTCTCCTGACAAAGTTAAGAAACCAGACTCTTCATCTAGGCATCAGAAAAAGAAGAAGAAAACGCTTAAGGCTGACGTCGTATCCTGGCTAGATGAAGATGACACCGATGAATACGACTGGTTTTCTACACTTGTTAATTCTACTCCCTACCCAGCTAAAGGTCAAGAGATTACAGAATGTAGTACATTGGAGCATGCAAAGTTCTTGCAAGAAAAATTCCGAGTGAAGAAGATGACGAAATCCGAGTTGAAGCGAATCAAGAATGAAGCATTTCAACTTCTAAAAGACAGCTCGGAAAGTGCCATCGAGGTCGAATATCACCTTGATAATATTGCACGAGCCATGTCTAACAACATGGATTGGCTTAACCCAGAAGCAAACATCGACTTCACTAAACGGGACAACCCTCCATATTACACAGACTGGTCTAAACCTCTCCCTACAATTGGCCAACCTGATCAGCCTAAGATTCCATTCCGAAATTTCTTCAACAAAGACTTGGAATTTCTTCTACACGGTGGCGATGGTTCAAGGAAATATGCTACATCTCTGACACTTCCATTCCCGGCAGCCGAATACTCAAACTGCATAGCCATCGAGGAACGAGCTAACCACATGTTTTCCAACAACGTGGCTGAGTATGACCGTGATGCAATGTATGGGATTCACCATTGGCCGGAATGCCGACGAATCTACTACAGAAGCTGCCAGGTTCAGAAGTCTCAACATGCAGTGTTCAGTACTAAAAGTATCGTTGCCATCAAACACGTTGATCTTTCATCCAAACGGGACTACACGTTTCTCAAGAATATTGTGGTCAAAAGACAAGACGAAAGAGATTATGCATTCTCTAAAGCTGACTTTGAGAATTTGTCTATCAACGACATTGAAGACATGTACCTTGCCAAAGTACAGGGTCGCATGAGACAATTTTCAACCGAAGTACAACGTGAATTCATCAAGTCATTGCTCATCTTCATCAGACGCATAGTCATCAAAGAACGTGTAGAAGATCTCCAGCTTGCAGTTGAATCTTATCAGACCCGTGTCAACTTCACTCCACCACAGCTAGATCTTCCCGACATCAACCAGCTTTCACAATACACCCTTATCAGCAAACCATTCGGCGTCGTTTACCGCAGTGAACTTTAAAGAAATTGCTTAATGGCGTGTAGAGATCTTCACAAGTTTGGGGATCACACTTTGAAGATGGTTAGGGACGGATTGGCTTATCGGTTGAAGGACATACATCAAAATGTTGGGTCTCCTAAGCGATGGAATTCTCAGGATAGAAGGGATGTAAAGAGGATCATCATGATGATTGATGAACGGTTGTATCGAAGGGATCAGTTCAGAAGATTGGAAAGCTATGTTGGAGGTCGACCCAGGATTAACATCACCGGCTTTCAACGCCCGGTTCACACTCCTGGCAACATCTCTGGACTACCTGGTACCTCTTGAACTGCTTCTTTCATCATAAATTTGGATGTATGATTGATTATGTCAGTGGCTTGTGCACATATTACAGTGTACAACCCGTACTTGTAAATAAAGGACCCTGTGGTACGCTTCAGTGCCACAACCCTTATAAAAGGAGCGAAAGCTTCTTACTTTTGAGTAAAACCTATCAAACCTTTCACTTTTCAAGGTTTTGCTCAAAAGTACAAGTACTTTCCCTTATGATTTTCAAAACCTCAACCGTTTATATCACTTGTTGAGGGGGAGTATTTGACTTAAACCTTTGTTCACAAATTGTTCACAATGGTCATTCTTCCCGTAACACTCGAAATGGTCATATTTATTCTCAACTTTTCAAAAATAATATTTTATATGCCATTTTTGAGGGGGGGAAAATACGTGATAAGAAATATGTTGTTTGTTTTGCTATATGAACTCTCGTGTGAAAAGACTTCAACCCACGAATTGACGAGATCATAACTGTTAGTAACTCGAAAAGACTTGTCCGGGACGGGTAATAATTTCAAGCTAGTTCACTAGTGATGTAAACGTGTCTCGCAAAGGACTTGTCCGAGTAGAACGTACCATTCGAGAAACTATTGGTAGACATGAACCTTGACGGGTTTGACAACCTTTCGGGGTTGTCCTCATCTTCAAGATAGTTATTAGAGTTAGTTGTCACCTAAAAGCTGATAATGCAACTCTTTAACTATGCCACGTAACCGTGTCTCGCGGGGGAATGTCTATCTTGAGTCGATCAATTCAAAAGTGCGCGCTCTTTCCTCACTGTGCAGATTTCTGTCTAAACTCTAAAGCACATGTGGAGGGGGAGTATTTCTGCTAAAAGATAAAACTCTCACAGTGGTTCAAACATGTTTTCATTTACAAACCCTTTGAGAGATTTTCTTGAAAATGGTTTTATGGCAATGGAGTTATAAGGTGATTAAGGTTAGGAATAACCTTCCTATGATCCGCCAGAGCCGGAGGGATCTACCCAAGGACACTACCAATAGTTAGAATTTAGAAGTCCTTAGGTATGATTGTAAAAAAAGGAGAGAATGAGAATCGGAGAAAGAAGGAGTTGAAGAATTAAAAAGAAATGCAAAGAAAAGGGTGAAAAGAAATAGCCCTCCAGATTACTCAACTTAGGGCAGACACCGGGTTCAATTCATATGCTACTGGTTGTCACTAGATGACACCGGTATAGAAGATTAAAAGTCGTCATGGACCCAGTGACGCATGCACTAAACCTTCTTAATCACTCAAGTTTCTCTCAACATAAGCTTGTTTCATTCTCACAAGGAACCCTACGTAAACTATCGGCTTTCTCTTAGAGATTGGTGGTATTGAAAAAGGAGACCCTCTCCCTAGTCTCCGCTCAGGAAACCAAACCGCACTATTGAGTCTAGAACCACGAGATTCATCAAAAGATCTCGTAGGTACACTTGACATTTCATCACTTGACGTTCAACAATAAGAATTTCAGTGGTACATTATCGAGTCCTTCACAGATCTTAGCAATCTGTCGAGAACATTTATGAGAGGTTCACAACTGTGATCCTCAGTGATTGAATGGAAACTCCTGCCAGGGTCAACATCAAACAACCCTGGCAGCAGGTCGCTTCGGCAACTCCCTGTGGATTGCGCTTAGTGGTCTCAAACGGTCTACAGCCGTGAGGTGATGCTTAGGTGTACCTCAGCGACTCATCTGAATCGTAGGTGTACTTCGGTACATCGTGTTATCTCACTTGTAGGACTCCGATTCAGGAACGGCCTTTGTGAGAATTAGAGTTGTGTTTTCACACTATGCTGTTAACGCTCTCGAAGTTCAAACTTGTAAGTGCTGGAATCAGCTTATTACTAACCGTTTTTATGTTTTCTCTTATGGAAGCTCTGGAGCAGAATGATCGTGCAGATTCTTCTCATGCTCACGCCAACATCATCACTAATGGAAGTTCTATCCAAAAGCAACACAACAGTCAGAATGATTCTTCGCCAAACCAAAGAATCTACAAAGTTAAAGACATAAAGAACTTCATCAGTACTGATTTCCAACGTCAAAAGAGCGTGTGAGCATGTTGAAGAATGATGTAGAGACACTGGAGCAGCGAAGCAGACCTGAGGCAGAATTGATGCAGACAACAACAACATACTATCACTTTCATCACAAAGAACAAAGATCAAAGAACAAAGTTAAAGATGACGTCAAAGCATAACTGTTCAAAGAAAACTATCTCTCTACACTGGGGAGATTGTTTGAATCAAGGCAATTCTTCTCACAAGAAAGAAGAATGTCAGAAGCCGTCAAAGCTACTATTACATCAACGCCTTCACCATTTTTTTCATCACCAACACTTGAGGGGGAGATTGTTGGAATCACTCATAAACCTTAATTCAAGTGTTAGTTACTCATATGTAATAGGTAGCTTATTATGGCCTTTATGTTTGTTTAAGGTCTAGCTTATGTAGAAGGCCTATAAGCTTAGGCCCATGTCCAATAAGGAAAAGGGAAGGAGTGGGAGTGTTGCCCTAGCTCCTTGCCTATAAATACTCTTGTATAACCCTCACTTGAGGGTTGGTTGTTCAAGTTATTTTCTTTCACATACATCTACGCCTAATCGTGCTACTCATATCGTGTGTGTGTGTGTGTGAATCTTGTTCAATCGCCTCTCTATCTCTTTCATTGAAGCTTGTGTTGTAAATCTAGTGACCTAACAAACATATTCCGTTCTTTCTGAGCTTTCTTGAGGAAACAAGGAGGTGTGTTACCAAGAGCCATTTTTTTAGTAGTATGATAATACGGATTAACTTGATTAATCAGCATATTGGTTGATTTGGCTGAATGACCCGTTGTAACAAGCAAATTTTCCAAATTTTTTATCTTCTCATTTTGAAAAATCAGTTATCAACTTCTTCTTCTCTTTTTCAAGATCAGAAAACGTTGCTTTTTGTCTAGAAAGATGGTCATTTAGATCAGAAATTTCCTTGATTAAAGATTTTATTTTCAAGTTCAAATTCACATCAAGTGTGTCATACTTGATTTGCAATTGTTTTTCTCTTAAAATGGAATTTTGATAACCAGTTTCTAATTCTGACTCTTTGTTTTTATGAAATTCAAAAGCTTTTGCGTTCTCCTTGTAACTCTCAAGCTCAGTGGTCAATTTAGCATTCGCGGCCTTAACTTCGTGATTGACCGTTTTAACTTTCTCGATTTCAATGCCACAGTTATTGATTAATGTTTCAAAATAAGCATGTGTTTCCTCATCAGTCTCAGTATTTTGTGCCACACAGCCTCCACTAGGATCCACATCTGGAGTTTCAGAGTTAGTATTGCTACAACTCGGATTGTCCATGTATGTATCATAAGTAGGTGCAGATGTCACAGAATGCTGTTCGTCATGAGTAAACACATTAAATATGACATTCATATAGCATGGATCAATGATTGGTACCTCAGATATTGCGTTGGCGTCATAGATAGGAGGTGCGTCAGAGTCGGTGTCGTACTTAGTCTCCTGAAGATTTGCCATGAAGATGCAGTACGCATTGATTTCCTCTAGGTCTTCCAAATCATCCATAATAGCCATAAAGTCATGTTCCTCAGCACTCAATTGAAGTCCAGATTTTTCCTTTTGTACCAACATGTTAGCTTTCTGAAGATACGCAAGATCCTTCTTTTTCGGCTTAGTTGGACAATTCCTTGCCATGTGACCCACTCCTTAACAGTTATAACACTTAACCTGTTTACCCTAATTCATATTTCCATAATTCCCAACGACTGGAGCTGTAACATTCCCATTCTGATTACCACTGCTCTATTCCCAACATTCTGTCCCATCTGATTTCCAACATTCTGACCCAACTGATTACCCTGATACGGAACCGCCTGATTACCCATGCGAAATCCAGTAGCATATCCCTGCTGATTCCCAGTAACTCCAACCATTTGTCCTTGATTACCCATATTCAAACCCGACTGTGCAATTTTCCTGTTGCGAGTGTTTGATGAAATCCTTTGGTTGTTGTTAGTTGGTGTGAAATAGCGACTTCTGAATGCTTTACCCAAGATGTTACTCTTAGGCGTAAACAATATCTTACTCATAAGTATTAATTCTTATGCGTAAAACACAGTCTTAGGCGTAAGATTGAAATCTTATGCGTAAAAACTTGCTTACGCGTAAAACAAGAATCGTATCTCTCTAGCTTATCCAAGCTAGTGAGATTTCACAAGTCGAAGTGTTCCACAAACTTATCCAAGTGAGGGAAGCACTAAGTCACCGTTGTTGCACGAAGATTCTTAACCAAATGCTTATGCGTAAAAAACTAGGGTTTTGACTTTTGCTTACGCGTAAAAAGAGGGTTTTGACTTTCTTTTCTTACGCGTAAAAAATGTCCAGTTTTCCAAACGATTTCTTATGCACAAACAGCTTCCAAAACACTCAAATACCAAGAAAGTTTTGACCTTTTTCACCCAAAGTGCTTTTTCTGCTTATGCGTAGAAACGAACAACCAAATAAACACGAGATTAAAAATGAAGAAAAACACTTAAAGCTTCGAACTTTTTCCAAAAACTAGAATCTTTAACACTCTAAAGACCTTAAAACATAAGAATCTTGAAGATTTTAGTGCAAAAATTAAAGTTTTATGGGAGACAACTTTGAGAACGAAAGACTACGCGTAACACTACACAAAAAAAACTTCAACCAAAAACACTCCTAAACCATTGTTAGGTGATTGATACCAATTGTAGGACCACGTTTTTACACCAACCTTAAGCGTATACCACCTTATCACAAGATGAACACCCGTAAACCAAACACTCTAATATGCGTAGAAGATAAAGAAAGAAAGATGAGAAAGATGGTGACTCTAATTCAATGTTATGCGTATGAAATAAGATGAAAGAAAACTTTTATATCTTGAAAGAAAAGACATACACAAAACACACTCAATCACACCCCTCAAATGAGACTTTGAGGGGTATTTATAGTACAAGTACATATGCCCTAATGGGCTTTGGGATGGGCTTGGATTGGACTTGGATTGGATGACAACTTATACAAGGCTAGCTTAACATAACTTCTAGCCATTTAGCTTAGTCCAATCCACGAGCCCGTTGACTATTCTAGTACGATATCTAACACACGTTACAAAGTTCCTAAATGTGAATGACCATCACTTCTAATAAAAATGTTACGGCTAACACATATCATTATAGTGATCCTCTTTTGTAGCAAAGAAGATTAAGTCATAGTCAAGCTTCAACAAATAGTTGAAAGTCTTGTTTGTTTGTTGTTGTATGATCTAGTGTTGATTCATACATCATTGTTGTATCAAACCATCATAATCTTGTGAGTGTGAGTGGTTAGTATTTTAGTCCTTAAAATACATTGTGTGTGGGAGTGGCTGTACCCTTGAAAAGAACTCGAAATCTAGCTTAGTGTCGAAAATAGTGTGTAAGCGAAGTATAAAGGTTTCTCCGCCGGTGAAAGGAGCTTGTTGACTAGTGAAGTTAAACTCTCGAGTGTCAGACTCGGGGAGTGGAGTTGGGCAAGGAAAAAGAGTCCTTGTAGACTGAACTACTATAAACAACTTGTCTTGGTTTGATTGTTTCTTTTCTTATCTACTCTTTATATATATATATATATATATATATATATATATATTTCTTGCATATTGATTATTACTCACTAACATATCTAAGATCAATTTCAATTGATCTTTCAATAAGTTTCAAAATAAAGTTTTTAATCGGTAAACTATTCAACCCCCCTTCTAGTTTTCCACAATTGGTACCAGAGCCTCGTTGCTCAAGAATCTCTAAAATATATTGTATTTTTTAAACTTGAAACGATCCATGGATTCCGAAAACTTTAAAGAAGGGCAATCTATGCAAATACCACCACTCTTTGAAACCAATGGATTTATCTATTGGAAAAACCGTTTTGAAACATATGTAAAATCAAAAGATATAGATCTTTGGTTTGTTATAATTAAAGGAGACTTTAGTTCTACTACAAAAGATATTTCTGTTGATGATCAAAAGAAATTAATTGCTAAAAATAATGAAGCTAAAATGATGCTTTGCCTAGAAAAGAATATGAAAGAATTTTTATGTGCGAAACCGCTAAAGACATATGGGAATCTTTGATTATTACACATCAAGGAAATTCACAAGTCAAGGATAACAAAATTGATCTTCTTGTTCAACAATATGAACAATTTGTTATTCCTGAAGATGAAACCATTGATTGTGGCTTTGCTCGCTTTAATACTATTATTACATCTCTTACATCACTTGATGAATCTTTTCGTAGTAAAAACTTTGTCAGAAAATTTCTTAGAGCACTCCATCCGAAGTGGAGAGCTAAAGTGACAGCTATTGAGGAATCAAAAGATCTCTCAAAAATGTCACTAGACGAGCTAATCGGAAACCTCAAAGAACACGAAATGGTGATGGAGAAAGATTCGGAAATCATCAAAGGAAAAAGAGAGAAAGTCAAATCCGTTGCTCTAAAGGCAAGAACGGAATCAAGTGATGATGACGAATCTTGCTCCGGTAGTGAACATGAGGAGTATGCCATGGCCGTTAGAGATTTCAAAAAGTTCTTTAGAAGAAGAGGAAAGTTTGTAAGGCAACTTTGAGTAGAAAAGAAGCCATTCCGAAAAGACCGGGATGACAAAAAGGGTAAAGGTGAAAGAAAGTGTTTTAGATGCGGTGATGCAAGTCATCTAATAGGAGATTGTCCCAAGCCACCTAAAAGCAAAACTTAACTAGCTTTTGTAAGTGGTGCTTGGAGTGATAGTGAAGATGATGAAGAATCAAGCAAAGATGAGATCGCTCTAATGGCACGTGAATCGAACGAGGTACATTCCGACTCATCTTATTCTTCTATTGATGATGACACTTTGCAAAAACAATATAATCAATTGTGTGAGCTTAGTTTAAAAATCTTAACTAAAAATAAGTTTTTAAAGACTAAAAAAGAATTTTTAGAAAATAAAGTCTATGAGTTAAAAGAAAAGGCAAAACGATTAGAAAATGGAAAAGAAAATGACGATGGTTGCAAATCATGTCAATAGCTTAGTCTTGAAATAGAAAAACTAAACCTCACACAAGAAGTTCTAATCGAACATAATTCTAAATTTAAAAGGTTTAACAAAAACATTGCTTGTGCCGATGAAATCGTTAGAATTCAAAAAACACCAGGAAACATGAATGGACTAGGATTTGATGAAGTATTAATTCCAAAGAGTCAAACCAAAACTGTCAAAAAAGACAAACAAAATGTCAAGACTGCTGCAGTACAGCACAGACCAGACGGACCCAAAAATAGGGTTCCGTCCATTGTAAAGTTTGGTGCCGTGGGGACTGCAGCAGGACAGAATGTTTGTAATACGGACCGTATTGAATTTATCAAAGTAACAAAGAAAACCAAGGATAATGTTAAACTAAAACCTGCTGTTACATCAGGAGTAGGACTTGCTAAAAATGAATTTAGATCTAAAACTACTCAACAACGATATAAAACACCTATTGCCAAAATCCCATTTCCTAAAAGCAACCACAACATACAGCCCAACTATTAACATATCGGTTGGAATCAAAACTTCCCTAGACCATATCAAACTCCAGATTACATGCCATGGAACCCTTACCCATCATTTCCATATATGAACCAAGTAAATGGTATGTTTAACCCAAACGGACCCATGAGATATTGGGGACCAAACGCTTAATTTATTTGTGTCTTAGGTATGCTTGAAAGTTGGATTAGAACCTGATGAATGGATAAAAGATAGTGGATGCTCACGATACATGACGGGCAACAAAAACCTCTTCTCTACATACTAAGAGTATGACGGAGGTAATATCACTTTTGGTAGCAATCTCAAAAGCAAAATCATTGGAAAATGTACGATCGCTCATAACTCCCGAACTATTGAAAATGTTGCTCATGTCTATAGGTTAGGATTTAACCTACTTAGTATTAACCAATTATGTGATAAAAAGTATAAAGTACTATTTGAAGAAAATGGTAGTAAAATACTAAAAGATGGTATCACCATAGCTAAAGGAGTTAGGAAAAATAACATATACGTCATGAAAATAGATAAAACATCTAATGAAAAACTTTGTCTAACAACCTTAGATGATAACTTAACTCTTTGGCGTAGACGCTTTGGTCACGCTAATATGAGACTTATCCAAAACCTATCTTCAAAAGAGCTAGTTAGAAATTTACCAAAACTGAAATATGACCAACACTTTTGCGACGCTTGCAAAATTAGTAAACAAACTCATAGTAGCCACAAGGCTAAAAACATGGTGTCCACATCTAAGTGTCTAGAACTTTTGCATATGGACTTGTTTGGTTCATCCGCTATAAGAAGCTATGGAGGCAACTTTTACACTTTGGTCATAGTAGATGATTACTCAAGGTTTATTTGGACATTATTTTTGAAAACTAAAAATGAAGCTTTTGATAAATTTGAAATTCTTAGCAAAAAAACATCAAAATCAATTAGGTGTTAACATTGTGTCTATCCGAACGGATCATGGTCGTGAATTCGACAATGAAACACAATTTGGAAGCTTTTGTGATACAAATGGTATAACACATAACTTCTCGGCTCCTCGAACACCTCAATCTAATGGAGTTGTAGAACGCAAAAATATAACTATTTAAGAAATGAGTAGAACAATGCTTAATGAACAAAACATTCCTCAAAAGTTTTGGTGTAACACCATTGACACTTCTACATATATTTTAAAGAGTCTTAATACGTCCTTTCCTAAACAAAACACCATATGAATTATATAAAGGCAAAAAGAAAACTTTAGGATATTTTAGAGTGTTTGGATGTAAATGTTTCATTCTTAATACTAAAGACTATCTCACCAAGTTTGACCCAAAGTCTTATGAAGGTGTATTTCATGGTTACTCACAAACTAGTAAAGCATACATTGTCTTAGACAAAGAAAAAATGAGAGTCGAGGAATCGTTGAGCATAATATTCGACGAAAGTCCACCTCCCTCTAAGTTCAAACTCAAGAAAGCATTATATGGACTTAAGCAAGCAGCAAAAGCTTGGTACGATCGACTTAAGACTTTTCTAGTTGAAAACAAATATACCATGGGATTAGTAGATAATACTCTTTTTACCAAGAAAAAGGAATCACACATTATCATAGTTCAATATACGTTGATGACATCATATTCGGATCAACTTGTCAAGAGCTATGTGATGATTTTTCTAAAATCATGCACGATGAGTTTGAGATGAGTATGATGGGTGAGTTAAACTTCTTTCTAGGACTTCAAATTAAACAACTAGAAGACGGCATATTCTTTAACCAATCTAAATACATAAAAGATATGCTTAAGAAATTTGGTCTTGAATATTCAAAACCAACTAAGACACCCATGTCTTCGGATACTAAACTCACCAAAGATGAGGAAGGTGAATCGGTAGATAACACTAAATATAGAGGAATGATCAGTAGCCTACTCTATCTCATGGCTAGTACACCCGATATTATGTTTAGTGTTTGTCTATGTGCTCGCTTTCAAGAAAATCCCAAGGCATCACACTTAGAAGCCTTAAAAAGGATATTTAGATACATTAAGGGAACGACATGTTTAGGATTATGGTATCCCAAAGGAACGGGTGTAGAAACTATTGTGTATGCTGACTCGGACCATGCCGGTGACTAGGTCGATAGAAAAAGTACTAGTGGTATTTGTACTTTTGTTGGACATTGTCTCACCTCATGGTTTGCAAAGAAGCAAACCTCAGTCGGAAAAGCATGTCAACAAGCTCTTTGAATGAAGCAAGCTCTCGTGGATTACGGAATTTATCTCAACGATATCGTTATACTTTGCGACAACAAAAGAGCTATTGATCTCATCAAAAATCCCGTCCAACATGCTCGTACGAAGCATATTGAAATCCGCCATCACTTTCTTCGTGACAATGTTCAAAAAGGAAACATCTCAATTGAGAAAGTATCCTCCGAAGACAACATTGCCGAAATCCTAACTAAGCCTCTCAAACGAGAACCATTTAATCTTCTTAGGCTTGGTTTGGGGCTAATGGAACCAAACATGTAGTTAAAACATAGTCAAAACCTTAGAACAAACAAAACAAAACAAATTAGTTTATGTCTGCTACTGTTCCCACGGCACCAAACAACAACAAAGACGGAACCAATTTTTTGGTGCCGTCTGGTCCGTAGTGACAATAGTAGCAAAAATACCACTTACAAAACATCTTCTTCCTCACAACCCACTTTACCAAAACGTTTCAACAATACACCTAACTCATTGTTGACACTTCCTCACCCATTAATCACTGAAGATAACATCATTGTAAGTATCCTAACTACATTACTTCTTTTAATTCTGAGTCTAGGATTCTAATTTGTGGACAAAATGATTACATAGGGATTATGTATATTCTTGTACAAAACATGGATTCAATTGGAAAATTGCATAACTAATCATTGAAATTAGGTACTACATTGTCACATTGCATAAACCAATCATATTTCCCACTAATTAAAAGATAATGACTATAAGACCTTATTTTAATTAAACAAACACCCCATGTCAAAATTTTGAAAAGATTCTCACTTGTAGGAAAATAATTTTTCATTATTAATACAAATAGAAACGTAAATTTTCATCACTTGCATAATGCTCTTGAATACTAAAGGTAATGCATAACTAATATGCATTCCCAGGTATATTCAAATGAAGCCACATTGAATTAGGAGCATTTGGGTTATCTCATACTAATAACGCTACACGCGTCGTTCGGGGGCGAGCAAGTTTTTCAACACCCTAGGCAGTGAACCTAATCATTGTAGTATAGTATTAGGGTAAGCCACGGGAATTGATATCGTTCTTTAGGGGAATAGGAATGCTAGTGAGAAGTTACTACGCTAAGGTTGGGGTTAAGGAGGATTATTATCTTTTTTATGTTTTTTAGGAAATGGAAAGGTCCCAATCTCGGGGTTTGGATTTGGGGGTTGGTATTTCTACCGATTACTCTACTTGTCTAATTATCTAATCTAGTGGGTAGTCTATGTCTAATTATTGTGTGCTCGTATGATGATTTAAAGATGTGTTTACTTAGGTTTTATTACTCCTTAATTATCTCCTATTGATGGTTGAATTGTCACGTCCTTATTCTTAATCGCGTTGTGTGTCTAAGGTCGTAGGGTATGCGTTTATCCCTAACTCTTTGAAACTACCAAAGGTTATTGCCTACAAAATCTCAAGAATTTGTAAACTTAACACTAAGGTACTCTTCGGATGGTTTAGCCAACAATGACTCTAGGTACTATAAGTTAAGGTTCACAAAGATTAATCAAGCATTAACTACACAACGGATGACCTATCGCAATACTAGATCATTAACAATTAAGATAAGAGACAACCAATCAATATTCAATAATTAAGTTTCATATTCCCTAAGCAAAAACACAAGTAAATTAGCCGAACATGGGAAACATGCAAGCATACACACAATTAGTTGAAGACATACTTGAATTAATGAAGTAAAACACTTATCTTGATGTAAGATAGGGTATGGAACCCTAAAATACTGTACAAGACAGCCTTGGTTCAGTTTAGGTTTTTACTCCAAAGACTACACACTGAAAACTAAAAAATTCGGATTCTATATATAAGATTACAAATGCGACGGCGTCACCCTTTGATTTGTGACGCCGTCGGGTTGCCTTTATTAGGGTTTCGTCTTGGCCACGTTAGTCTTGCGACGGCGTCACCTTATGCTTGTGACGCCGTCCCCTTCAGTCTCTGACATCGTCTGGATCAAATCTAGGCCGTCTGAGTTGCGACGCCCTACTCTTTTAAAACCTGAAGTTGTCACTTGTAAATGGGCAATTTGGCTACTGAGCCATCACAAAAGTTGTCCAACGGCATCGCTAGTTTGTGCCTGACGCCATCCCCTTCAGTTCCAGTAGCCTGAGTGTCTCGATTCTTGAATTTGGTCATTTTCTTCGTATATTCGTGCCTTTTCGTCCGAATAAGTGTCATTCCAGCATTTTGCCTTCAAGATACCTAAAAAGTGAAAAGTAATGATATTAAGTAATAACAGATACAAAAGTGATCAAATAAGGGCTTAAACGACCCCTCAAAAAGGTACATTTTAAAACATTATCAAATATCCCTACACTTGGTATTTGCTTGTCCTCAAGCAAATGTGCTTTTAGCCAATCAATTTATAAGTTAGAGGTTATGAAGCATTAGTTTAGAACGATTCATAACACATATAAGCCCCGCAAAAGTCATAACAAGCACGGAAATTACATACTAGCACCTCACATGGGGTGTTTGGATACTTACATCTCTCGGGTGTATATGAAATATAACAAGTTGGAAATAGAAGATAAACACTCATTAACCGGTCCTAGTACATAGGTTACCATAGGCTTGAGACTAGATCAAACCTCCATCGCTTTGGCGTAAGCACCTAGGAAAGACTATCCACGAGGTCTTTTAAAGGGTTGTAATGATAGGCTTACGGTAGGGAAACAAAGGGTTTGGTGGGATAGGCTATTCAGTGGTGGCAAGTCAAAAATATTTATGTTACAAGCATGCGAAGAATGGCGTTGCTAAGCCTAGACTCGACACTCTAGACTCTAGATAACTGAAATAAACATACATAAATTTAAAGATAGATGTAGGATGGTAGCCCGTATGTTTTTTCTTTCAACACTCTATTTTTTTTTCTTTTTCTCTTTTTCTATTTTTTTCGATTTTTTTTTTGTTATACACTTTTACTCTACCATCCTCTATGATAACATCAAAATGATAGGGATTTATAGGCACATCCCTACACTTGAGTTTTTATTACTCTAACACTAATTTGACCCGAATTGAAAAGATCAAAACACTTGGAGTACATTATTATGCAAATAAAGGGAATTTGAATTTAACGTTCCTTCCCGTCATCTCATAAAATTTAACTTTTCCCATGAGTCCCAATCGTCCCAAAACTGTGTACAAAGGATATGACTCGACTTAGCAACTTATGCAAGCAACTAGATAATTGAACTAAGGGTTAAGTGTGATAACAATAATGCACTAAAAGTGAGTGCATACAAGGTAGGCTAAGGCGATTTGGGTGTACATTTGGGGGTGGATTGTAAACAATGCTCTTCATTGATATTCCGAAAAACCGAAACATCATGAGAACAGCGAAAAGGATAGGCTCTGAGGGGTTAACTAGGGGTATCGTGTACTAAAGATGAGTACAACGCAAAGGTCTGGGGGAATTACTCAACCGATGTGGAAGAAGTAATTATATTACGGGTATCAAACAAGGGTTATCCTAATGCCTCTTATCATTTAGTTATTCCTAACTACACAAGTGTAGTCTTACTAGCGATCACGGGATGCATCACAAAACAAGTTCTAGAATCTATTATACTACCGGTTCACACTCTAAGCATCAAAGATGAATGCTTCAATTCCTACTAATCTAAGGGTGATCCTCATATTTTGGGTGGAATTTAAGTGGTAAAGGGTTTTTGTGCTAGTCATATAATTTCCTATCCATGAGACGCTTTATTAAGACTAATGGCCCACTCCTATATGTCATGAAAAAATTTAAATTTGGTGCCAAAATTACCCTAACCGACATTTTCTCATGGTTTATTACACAAATGCAATTGGACAAAGCAAATAATCAAGGATAAGCATAGTTTCAAAGTTCCCGTTTTATTTTCCCTCCCTACACTTAAACTGAACATTGTCCCCAATGTTCCCCGAAAGTATCAAAGTTATGCTAATGGAAGGTAATTAACAACGAAAGAAACTAGTACTCTCCTGATTAACAACGAAAGTATCCGTGTAAAGTGGTGGTTACATCTTTCTTCAAGAAGAAAGTTTGCGTGAAAAACTCCTTCTCATCTTATGTATCTTCTTCTTTGTAAATTAAACCTGCACACTTGAAGAAAACAAACGAAACCTTCACGTAAAATCGGCGGTAATAATATATATAGGACTCTACTAAACTAGGATATAATGCTTGTGGAATGGATGTTTACAGAATTTCTGGAAAATTAAGACCTGGAAAATTCCAAAAACTTATAAGTAGCTCAGAAAACGAGAAAAAGTAATCAGTTGTTTCTGCTCCTTCCTGACGCCGTCAGGTTGCGATCCTGACGCCGTCAGGTTATCCTGAAAAAAACTGGTCTGCGATTTTCTGGAAAAAATTCTGGAAAATTTACATCTTTAGAATCTGGAAAAATTTCCTGCAAAGTATCCATTATGACTCGATACAAGCATTTGACTCGAACAAACATACATGTATATCTTTTAAATAATTGTAATTCTCATGTTCACGTTTCTTTTGAAAACGTGTGTAATCCTCTCTACACTTATCCCTTATGTAAAATACCTTTATATGTAATTAAGACGAGGTTAAAGACAAAATAAAGCATTTTTACAAATTCAAACATGAGAATAAACAATTAATAAAAGATATACGACACACAAATGAAAATGAAAAACAAATACACATGGGTTGCCTCCCAAGAAGCGCTTGTTTTTGTTCGAGTCACGAGCCTGACTCTACCCTTATTTAACGGATAAAGGGGAGGTTTTCCCTACACTTAAGTTTAAGTGTGAGTGATAGTAGCGATACACACCCTTAGGGTAGCAATTTTCCACGTGAGGTGAAGGGGTGTGTGAATGGCTTCTTTCATCCTAAAACTACCCGGACTAAATTGGTTGATGGGTGGGTCGGTTCCTCTTTTGTCTCCTAGATGTATATCTAAGGATGCAAATAAAGATTGAGGTTCCGGTTCATCAACACTAGGAAATTCCCTAGAACTAAGATTAAGACTGAGACTACAAGTATTAAAACCTATATTCTCTAGTTGCGTTTGGTTCAAATGTTCTACCTCCATTGGGATTCCTAAAGTCTTTTCTACTACTTCCGGGTAAGTCACGTGCGGTGTGTATGCCTTAAATGATGGTGAGACTTGTGGGATACCTTGTGGGTCTAGACTTTTAACCTTATCCTCAATCACATCTACATCATCTATATGCTCGTCATGTATTATTTCCTTAGGTCGTGATGTAACCAAATCTAGTAATTGATCCAACTTATGGTTTAATGCTAGGTTGCTTACCATAATATTTTCACAAATTTGGTCAGTTCTCCTAAGGGCCTCACTAAAAATAGTTTCTAAACATGGAGGTTGTTCACGAAAGTCTATCCTAGGTGAAGGCTCATACGAAGCATAGGTTTCACTAGATGAGGTGTTTTGTGGGCTTGATGGAATGGTGAAACCCTCAAAAGGTTCATGGACTTGGTTACATTCTTCCCACCATCTTGAATAATCCGCTTCGGTAATATCATATTTTTTCATGAAATAACCTAATCGCGGATATAGTGGATTCGCATTCTCCATAATGGTGAACGGAATAGTCAATGGACAAGTTTTACGAACAAAGGCACAAAGAAGGGGGATAGACTACAAGGAAGCTAATAAAAATAAAAAATCTCACTTGATAGGAATCTTGTGAGTAGACCTAAACGAGATATAAATCAAGCCTAAGCAATAACTATTCCCCAGCAGCGGCGCCAAAAACTTGATAACGCTACACGCGTCGTTCGGGGCCAAAGGAACTTCCTTTTCGTCGAGCAAGTTTTTCAACACCCTAGGCAGTGAACCTAATTGTTGTAGTGTAGTATTAGGGTAAGCCACGGGAATTGATATCGTTCTCTAAGGGAATAGTGTCGTTAGGCTGAAGTGTATGTCGATTTAAGTCTAAAGGTGAGGGATGATTATTTTTGTATTTTTATATTTTATGAATCTCGGTTTTGGAGGGGAGGGTGGAATTAGTTGCTAGTCAACTATCCCAAAAGATACTAACTAAATTATGGGTCTACCAGGAACGTGAAGCGTATCTACTTATGATGTATTACTCTTTGCTAGCTATCCAATTCTACCTATTGAATTGTCACGTCCTATTGATGGTTGAATTGTCACGTCCTTATTCTTAATGCGTTGTGTTTTCTAAGGTCGTAAGGTGTGCATTCCCTAACTCTTTGAAGTCACCTTTAAGTGTAGTAAACGAAATCCACTAAGTCATTCATAAACTAACTTTGAGGTTATCTTTGGGTTTAGTAAACGAAATCCACTAAGTCATTCATAAACTATCAAAGATTTGTCAAGTATTAAACACAACGATAGCCTAGTCGCACTCCTAAGCCAATTACAATTAAGATAAGAGACAACCAATCAAACAAGAGACAGTAGGATGCAAGAATTATAAACTAAACCAATTAGACTCATTGAAATTGTCACACCCCTAATGATGAAGATAGACACAATCATCACTAAGAAATCAATAAGATCTAATTAATTACATACAAGTTTCATATAATCATAAGCAAACACTAGGTGAATTAGCCAAGCATAATTAATGAAGAGCAAGCAACAATCATGATAATTGAAGACATACCATAGGATTGGATTAACAAACAAACCATTACACGATGTTTATAGAGTGTTTGAAACCCTTTAAGTTGCTGGAAAAACACCTATCTAAACCCCAGAATCGGACTTAGGGTTTAGGGCTTACAAAAAGTGAAGTTATAATGTTATATTTACAGGCAGATTTTCTGTCGGCAAAGAGTGACGGCATCACACCTATAGAGTGACGGCGTCACGACCATTTTTTCACCAAACTGTAGATTTTCTCATTCCGATTGCGTGGGCTTTTGAATCACTTAAATCCGAGTTCGTATGCAAAAGTTATGGCCAAAACAGTATCAACTACTTCGCGCGCATGTTGCAGCATGTGACGGCGTCACCTTATGCCCGTGACGCCATCGGCTTCATCTTCTGATGCCGTCTGGATCAAATCTAGGCCGTCTGAGCTACGACGCCCTACTCTTTTAAAACCTGATGCCGTCACTTGTAAATAAGCAATTTGGCTACTGAGTCGTCACAAAACATGTTGCGACGGCGTCGCAGTTAAACGTTGGCGTCGTCCCCTTCAGTTCTAGTAACTTGAGTGTCTCGATTCTTGACTTTGGCCATTTTCTTCGTATATTCGCGCCTTTTCGTCCGAATAAGTGTCATTCCAGCATTTTGCCTTCAAGATACCTAAAAAGTGAAAAAGGAACGATATTAAGTAATAATGGATACAAAAGTGATCAAATAAGGGCTTAAACGACCCCTCAAAAAGGTACATTTTAAAATCTTATCAATATGTATAGCAACTAGTGTTTACATAATATGGAAATGTACATATATACTTGGTATATATTGTAATGGGTAATGTAATGGGTAAAAATCTAAGTCCTTGATCCATTGACTAGGTACAATGAATGTTGTTGGGTAAAACCCAAAGTCTATGACCCATACCCTTGGAGCTTGATCCATAACCCATGACCCATTGCATGACATCATGTGTTAGGAATTAGAAATTCCAGGTATTAAAGAGTCGGTCACCTCAAGCATATGTAATCGTTAGGAAGCTCGTAGTCGTAGTTCTTTTTAGTTAAGTAGTATTTAGTTAAGTAACACCGTGGAGGACGGACGGGTCTTTTCCCACTGTATGCCTGATCCACAGCCCGAGGTGTGGCGTTTTATGTAAGACTATAAATACTCTCTACCTTCCAAGGTAGAGAGTTGGAGCTCATAATAATATCTTTCACTTTCTCTCACTAAGTTCCCTAAACCTCTAACTTTCTCTCTCTAGAATTCCATTTATACGCCACTTTGTGTTATGGTTTGATGTGTATGTGAAAACTAATATCCTACAATTGGTATCAAGAGCCATGGTTAGATCATATATTACACATCTTTGGATTTCTAGTGGTTTTTTAGTTTGAAAAAGTTTAGTGGTTTTTGCATCATTTGGGTGATTTCTAGTGTTAAAGTTTGGATTTTGATAGTACTTTTGTGTTTAGAATCATCACAAGTGTTTAGGTTTTGATTTGGTAAGCTTGAATCATCGTGGTTGGGTTGTTTTTGGATTGAAAAGTGGTGTTTTTGAGATTTTCTTGCTAGCGACTTGAGCCACGGATTGTTATTCTTAGTAGCGACTTGCTTTACAATTTTGTAGCGAGTTGCAGTTTTTGGAGCTAGCGACTTAGGCCTAGCGACTTAAAGTACAAGTAGTGGACTCTCCACTACGGGTAGTGACTTGGTGTTAGCGACTTGGTCAGTAGCGAGTTGCTATTTAGCGACTTGAATCTTTAGCGACTTGATTAGCGAATTGCTGCCAAATTTTTGCTAGCGACTTGAGGCTTAGCGAGTTACTTTTTAGCGACTTGCCTTTGTTTAGCGACTTGGAACTTTAGCGACTTGGTGGTATAGCGACTTGGTGCTTAGCGACTTGGTTCAAGGGTTATAGCGACTTGGTTGATTTTTACGAAGAAGAGGTTTGACCAAAGTTGACTTTTTACGTCAAAACTTCAAACGGCCATAACTTTTGATCCGTAACTCCGTTTTCAGCGAAATACCTGTCAAAACGACCGGAACAGCCTGAATATTGTGAGGTTCAATGACATGTCGTGAAACGAATTTTTTGAGGCCCAAATCCTCTCCGAAAGGAAGTTATTGAGCTTTTAAGTTTTTAGACCTAAATTTCTCCATAAAATCGTGCAACAACCAACCCAAATCACAACCAAACAACATCTCTTCTTATCCCACAAACAATCATAAGACCTAACATACAATTTTCTATCATTGTGTTAATCCATCAGTCATCTTAACACATTCCATTGGTCATTGCTTAACGGTTTGGTCTTGATTTTAGTAAAATCCCGCGAAAGATTCTATTTCTCGGTTTAAATCATAGACTTGTAAAATCCCGTGCATTCTACCACATCATGTCTTACTCTACTGACCCAGTGATTTCAGAAGTGCTTAAATTGTATGATGTTGTGGATAATAATGATAATGGATGCTACACTGAACGATTAAAGATGTTTGAATTAAACAACGAGGATGTGAGATCTTCATGTTCTGAGTACAATGAGAATGAATTGCACCTGCTACAGAATGCCATGCAAATGGAATGCAGCATTGAGCCCTATCAACTACTTCATCTGCACCTCATACAGTTGTTATCCATAGCTGGGGATCGAACATGAAGTGCTCTTTTCCGCCAGGACTTACCTACATTGACAAGAAGCTTGCTGTTGAACTTAGAGCATTTAAATCTGCAACTTACCAATGAAGAAGTTCAAAAGGATGGTTCCAGTGCAGCTCTTCAAGTAATCTACAAACAATTTCAGCCATTCATCAGTGGGGAATATTCAGCAGATTACGATCAACACTTGATTGGAATTTCCTTCAAAAAACATACTGGAATGGAAATTCAGGAATTCATTGAGACATTTATCCAACTCATGGATAATGTGAAAAAGTACATTGAGGAAACTGCACAAAAGGATGAAAAAGTAAATGAGTGTCAGGTGCAGTTGAGAGATTGTTGTGATAAGTTGGGTAATGTATCTGTGGAAGAATCGGGTGTTGCTGAATGCAGAATGTTAGAGAAAACAAATAATGATGAGTCGGACAATGCTAAAATAGAATCTTCATGCTCATGTTCACAAGAGAGAGAGGTGCACCAGTCACAACCTGTGCACGTTAATGCAGAGGAAAGTTGCATGAAAGTACACTGCATTTGTGCCTGATGATTCCTTGACCACTGAACTCAATACCTATAAGGATCAAGTTGCCATATACGAACAGCGTGCTAAGTTTGAACTTACCACTCGTGAGCAGGAGATGGATATCCAAATGCGTACAATTATTAGAAAAAGTAATTTTAGAGAAGAAGTATTAAAACAAGAGTTAAACTCCTTACAAGAAAAGCTTTCCAAAACTGCTAAGCAAAAACACGAACTTCAAGAAAATGTTAAAATGCTTAAGCAAGAATTCAAGGCTAAGGAATCAAAACTTTTGAATGATTTTTCCAATCTAAAAACTTTGAAAAACAAGCTTGAAAATAAGTTGTACGTACAAGGGAATACCATTCAAACTGCTCACATGATCACTAAGCATCGAGTCTTAAGCGATAAGCATAGCATTCCCCTTGTTAAGGAACCAAATCCAGCGGTATTTAAAAAGGCTAGAAATGCTCATAAGGTGCTTTATGATGGTAATGAAATCCTTAAGCCTAGGCAGAAACCTAGTTGCATTGAGTGCACTGAGGAAGATAAGAAATCTGATGAAGTCACTAGGGAGAAAATGAATAAGAAGTTAGAAGATCCTGAGTGTAAAAAGAATAACATAACGATCAAACCCCATAATTACACTAAAGAAAATTGGATCTCCTTGAACAAGTTTAAGCCTCAGACTCTATTAACCCCTGAACAATTGTTCTGGAAAAAGGATTTAGATAAGCAAAAAGCAGAGAATCTTGTTGTAACGAACCCTCCCCTTAGGAAAATGCCTAGAGCGACTGTGTATCCTCTGAATACACCAATGCATCTTGTTCCTAGAACAATTGCCACTAAAATCAAGACCTTAATTAGTCAATATGTTATCTTTCAACTATTTGTTGATTTTGAGAAAACTTGCAAGAAAAGGATCACACCCACTGGTATTATTGAAGGAGAAAGGAGTTTTGAGCAAACTAAAGAATGTTATTTAACTGAAGTCATGCCTTTCTTTAAACAACTAAAAGATCATTTTGAGAGTCTTAAAAAAGGAATGAATTCAGACATTAAAGAAATGGAAAAGGAATTTGATGCAATGATTGTTGAGGTTAGTGATTATGAGAGAGAATTAAAATATAATGAGATTGAGAGGAAGAACTTGCATACACTGAATGAGAATCTGATTAGTTAGAGTAATATAAAATTAAGAGAGAGTATTAGTGATTGGAGTTGTTAGTAACGTAGTTTAAGGAAAAGGTAAAGAAATTACAGACTTAAGTAAGGAAAAAATTCTGAGAGTTTTACTAGAAAATCAACAAATTTCTTTCCGTACTGAAGTCAATTTATTGTAAGAAATCAAACGAGTTTTGAGGAAAGAGGAAGTTATTATGGTCACCCACACTAGGAAAAGAACGTTCAAAAGAGTTTTAGTTGTTTATCAACTTTCTATTGTATAACTGATTAATTCCAGAACTAAAATCACCGTTAACAAGATCCTTGTTCTACGTAACCACATAAGTCTCCTATGTGTCAGCGAGATCCGTAAAAGGATTCCCCTCCCAAGCAATGTTGTTCTAAGAGACGAAAAACGAATAGATTTAGGAAAAAGGTCTTGT
>BPTQ01000003.1:17566982-17588404 GCA_019973895.1 Chrysanthemum seticuspe | reverse complement strand
CCCACTCCTATATGTCATGAAAAAATTTAAATTTGGTGCCAAAATTACCCTAACCGACATTTTCTCATGGTTTATTACACAAATGCAATTGGACAAAGCAAATAATCAAGGATAAGCATAGTTTCAAAGTTCCCGTTTTATTTTCCCTCCCTACACTTAAACTGAACATTGTCCCCAATGTTCCCCGAAAGTATCAAAGTTATGCTAATGGAAGGTAATTAACAACGAAAGAAACTAGTACTCTCCTGATTAACAACGAAAGTATCCGTGTAAAGTGGTGGTTACATCTTTCTTCAAGAAGAAAGTTTGCGTGAAAAACTCCTTCTCATCTTATGTATCTTCTTCTTTGTAAATTAAACCTGCACACTTGAAGAAAACAAACGAAACCTTCACGTAAAATCGGCGGTAATAATATATATAGGACTCTACTAAACTAGGATATAATGCTTGTGGAATGGATGTTTACAGAATTTCTGGAAAATTAAGACCTGGAAAATTCCAAAAACTTATAAGTAGCTCAGAAAACGAGAAAAAGTAATCAGTTGTTTCTGCTCCTTCCTGACGCCGTCAGGTTGCGATCCTGACGCCGTCAGGTTATCCTGAAAAAAACTGGTCTGCGATTTTCTGGAAAAAATTCTGGAAAATTTACATCTTTAGAATCTGGAAAAATTTCCTGCAAAGTATCCATTATGACTCGATACAAGCATTTGACTCGAACAAACACACATGTATATCTATTAATTAATTGAAATTCTCATGTTTACGTTTCTTTTGAAAATGTGTGTAATCCTCCCTACACTTATCCCTTATGTAAAATACCTTTATATGTAATTAAGACGAGGTTAAAGACAAAATAAAGCATTTTTAAAAATTTAAACTAGAGAATAAACAATCAATAAAAGATATGTGACACAAACAAGTAAACAATTAAGCATGGGTTGCCTCCCATGAAGCGCTTTTCTTTATTTATGAGTCTTGTAGCTAGACTCGAAGTCATACCCCTACGTGGTCTCGTTTTTCATCCTCAATGAAAATTCTATCATGTTGAAAAAAAAATTATCGACTCTATACCTAGGCCCTAGGGTCAAACAATCCCTATAGTAAAGTCTCCTTTTCTCCCACATGAAGGGCATACCTTTTTCAACATCGTCTTCGCTTTTTTCCTCAAAAGCTCTAATGTTGTCTCGTTCATAAATAGACCAAGAGCCATATCCACTCGTCTTCCAAGGCATTCTATAAGTGATCTCATCTTTCCCATTTACAAATCTAATTCTTCCATCATATTTGTTATAGCTCAATTGAGATTTCTCAACGAACGGTTTTCCTAGAAAAACATGGGACAAACTATAGTCAATGACGCACCCTACATCTTCTAGGACCACAAAATCAACTAGGTAGGTGAAATTTCCTATAAAGACGTGTACATCCTTGAATCTTCCCACAAAATTGCAAATCCCACCTGGATACTTAGGATCTCTCCTAATATTAAGTCGATCATTCATGATGTCATTGTAAACGGCTGATGACATCACATTAATGGGAGATTCCGTATCTATATAAGCATGCTCAACATTCCTATAGCCAATCATACAAGGGATTTTGATGTTCCAAGGATTTCCTCTCCTAATCTTTGGACATATCCTAATGATGGGTGATCGAGGATTGTCGACTATGTATTGATGGTATGCAACTTCCTCCTTAGTGGGGTAAAGGTTGAAGTAAGCACTATCTTCCTCATTCTCATTCTTACTCTCTAAACTATTATCCGAACTACTGCTAATCATAGAGCCAACAATAGAAGCGCTAACCACCTTCTCAACAGCATCCCTAACTGTACTATCAAATACCTTTTTTAAATCCTGAAGGTCGTTTTTTCTACTAACAAAACGGCTACGGCGGTTGTGTTGGGTTTTGAGTGAAAGTGGTTTATTTGGTGATGGGTTGTCGAATGGTGGTTGTTTATCACCTTCCATGATGAAAAGTGATGGGGTTACGAACAAAGGTCACGAAGAAGGAGGATAGACTACGAGGAAGCTAAAAATAGGGAAAAAGCTTACTTGATAGGAATCAAGAAAGGAAACCTAAACGAGGTGG
This sequence comes from Chrysanthemum seticuspe, assembly GCA_019973895.1. NCBI lineage: Eukaryota > Viridiplantae > Streptophyta > Magnoliopsida > Asterales > Asteraceae > Chrysanthemum > Chrysanthemum seticuspe. The sequence goes on along the minus strand of BPTQ01000003.1, from coordinate 17,586,310 downwards.
ACTCCTAACTAGCTATTCTATTCCCCGGTAGCGGCGCCAAAAACTTGATGATGCTACATGCGTCGTTCGGGGTCAAAGGAACTTCCTTTTCGCCGAGCAAGTTTTTCAACACCCTAAGCAGTGAACCTAATCGTTGTAGTGTAGTATTTAAGCCACTAGAATTGATATCGTTCTTTAGGGGAATAGGAATGCTAGTGAGAAGTTACTACGCTAAGGTTGGGGTTAAGGAGGATTATTATCTTTTTTATGTTTTTTAGGAAATGGAAAGGTCCCAATCTCGGGGTTTGGATTTGGGGGTTGGTATTTCTACCGATTACTCTACTTGTCTAATTATCTAATCTAGTGGGTAGTCTATGTCTAATTATTGTGTGCTCGTATGATGATTTAAAGATGTGTTTACTTAGGTTTTATTACTCCTTAATTATCTCCTATTGATGGTTGAATTGTCACGTCCTTATTATTAATCGCGTTGTGTGTCTAAGGTCGCAGGGTATGCGTTTATCCCTAACTCTTTGAAACTACCAAAGGTTATTGCCTACAAAATCTCTAGGATTTATAAACTTAACACTAAGGTACTCTTCGGATGGTTTAGCCTACAATGACTCTAGGTACTATAAGCTAAGGTTCCAAAGATTAATCAAGCATTAACTACACAACGGATGACCTATCGCAATACTAGATCATTAACAATTACGATAAAAGACAACCAATCAATATTCAATAATTAAGTTTCATATTCCCTAAGCAAACACACAAGTAAATTAGCCGTACATGGGAAACATGCAAGCATACACACAATTAATTCAAGACATACTTGAATTAATGAAGTAAAACACTTATCTTGATGTAAGATAGGGTATGGAACCCTAAAATACTGTACAAGACAACCTTGGTTCGGTTTAGGTTTTTACTCCAAAGACTACACACTGAAAACTAAAAAATTCGGATTCTATACATAAGATTACAAATGCGACGGCGTCACCCTTTGATTTGTGACGTCGTCGGGTCGCCGTTATTAGGGTTTCGTCTTGGCCACGTTAGTCTTGCGACGGCGTCACCTTATGCTTGTGACGCCGTCCCCTTCAGTCTCTGACGTCGTCTGGATCAAATCTAGGCCGTCTGAGTTGCGACGCCCTACTCTTTTAAAACCTGAAGCCGTCACTTGTAAATGGGCAATTTGGCTACTGAGCCGTCACAAAAGTTGTCCGACGGTGTCGCTAGTTTGTGCCTGACACCATCCCCTTCAGTTCCAGCAGCCTGAGTGTCTCGATTCTTGACTTTGGCCATTTTCTTTGTATATTCGCGCCTTTTCATCCGAATAAGTGTCATTCCAGCATTTTGCCTTCAAGATACCTAAAAAGTGAAAAGGAACGATATTAAGTAATAACGGATACAAAAGTGATCAAATAAGGGCTTAAACGACCCCTCAAAAAGGTACATTTTAAAACCATATCACATGCCTTTTGCCAAACACCCCCCACTAAAAACCATTTTATGCATAAAATGAGTCGAGATAACCGCAACTCCGAATCGTTTTCATATAGGCACACACTAGAACCAAAACACTAAGTTTGTTTTTATTTTTAACATGTAAACTCTTGCTCATAGGAACAACCATGGTAGCCGCAAAATTCTATGATCACAAGGAACTCTTAGCTACATCCCTAAACACCACAAAACCAAGGGCCTCTCCAAAGAACAAGTCGAAATCTTTAAGAGTCTAGAGCAAAGGTACTTCCATGAGGGTAGGACCATTCACTCCTCCTTTGTCAACGGAACTAATCTCCGTCAAGAGCTTGCCACCATTAACTTCGATTGTCTCCTTGACATCGATGAACCCATCTGTCCTAGGTTTGTTTTAGAATTATATGCTAGTGTTACATCTTTCACTATTGAGGACGATGAAATGGCTCTTAGGTTTAGGATCAATCAAACCGACTACTCCATCTCCCTAAACCAATTTGCTCAAGTGCTAGGAATTCCTAACCGTAGTACATGTGTCTACTCGGATAAGTGGTCACTAACTATCCTTGATGCAATCAATGACCGCTCTCTTCCCTACCAAACTCCTTTGGCGGATAAGGATGTCATTCCTGAGGACCTTTTTAACGAAAGGGCCGCTCCAACCCGTGTCACCCGAAAGGGAAAGGAAGTAAACCGAGATCCATATGGTATGGAGCTTAATGAGCTTAAACCCAAATTTAAGAAGTGGGAGGAACTCCTTAGAGCCAATGTCATTTGCACTATAGGAAATAGAGACCATATCAATGCTTGCCTTTGTCACATGCTTTACAACTTGTCCACTCGTCAACCATTCAATCTAGCCTACTACATTGCTAGGAGAATGGTAGATATTCCAACTCAAGGATCGGTCGCTCTTCCTTACGGGATGCTCCTCACCGGTATCTATAGAGCATTTGCACCCATTCCACCAAGCCCAAAAGGGTTGAAGCTAGACTATGCTCTCATCCCTCATATATTTGTGCCCTTGAGTGACGAGCGAGTGGCTACGACTAAAGGCAAAAGGGCAAAACCTCCAACTCCTTCATCATCATCATCAAATAGCTCCCAAGATGGTCTCCCAAATTCTCGTCTTCCACCTCAAGAGTACTATGCATATCTCCCTGAGATTGAGAATGAATCAGTAGAGTTCAAGCAAACCAAGGGGATGTTCAAGTGCCTTGGTAGGATGATGACAAAGATTTACAAGAAGTTGGATAAGTGAGGTTTATTTAAGGGAGTGTTTGGAACAAGACAAAAACTATGGTGTATGATACAATTTGGTTGTTTTTACTTTGTAAGATGATAAAATAACTTAAAACAATGTTGTATGCTAACCGGTTTATGCAGGGGGGTAGCATAAGTGTGTTATCAAATTTTACCCATTTTCACTTTTATGTAAAAATCGTTAGCCCTTGGTCAAAGTCTATGCTCCACTATGTTTGTATATTTGTTATCGACTTTTCCTAACTAGAAATAATTAACGTCATATATTTTAAGCAAAATTTCAGGTTTCGGAAAAGTTCCCAATACGTAAAAAAGGGGGTCTGTGAAGATTTTTGGTCTCCACGGACCAGACGGCACCATTTATTTGGTTCCGTCTCTTATACATTTTGGTACTGCCATACCTGTACAGGCGGACCAAGCGGCACCAATTTAAGGGTTCCGCCTGTGTAAATAATTGGTGTCGTGGATCCTACAGGTAACTTTCTAAATTTCTCTTATTTCAACATTCCAAATTACCATACATTGCTTCTAGGATAGTTTTAACTAGTTTTTACCCATATTAGAACTAGTTTAACACACTTAGGCATATAGGATATCCATTTCCCACCAAAATTCAAAAATTTCAAAAAATCACCCAAGGAACCCTTTCTCATAAAGGAAGGAACCAAAAATTTGGTTCCTTGCAATCCGTGGGTGATCTGATTCTAATGATCCCATAATCATTAGAACACATTTATTACAAATCTTTGTCACTTCACTCCATCCTCCTTGTATGGATTGACTTGGGTGATATGACTAGCATTAAACCCATTTCAAAATCATTAGGAACCTCATCTCTTCTATGGTTTAACATCAAATCAAACACATTTCTCCATAATTTCACAATCCTATAAATTAAGAGCTTCTAAGATGATCATCCTCACACTTTCTCAAATCTTGTCATCTACTAGCAAAACCTTAAGCTAAAATAACTAAGTCTTTTCCATCAACCAAGCCATGCAAGAGAACCGCTATAATTAGCGTAAGACCATGTTGCTTTGTCAACATAAGCTTCTCTTCCGAGTCCTCTCCTTTAACCATCTCATCTCCCATAAGAGATGAGAACTTCCTCACTTTGGCTACCCCTACACCACCTCCAAAATCACCTATCATTGTCACTACTCCACCACGAACACAGACTCCTATCACTAGCTCACCACCACCGGCTCCTATCCAAACATCAAAGTCACCATCACCTCCAAAATCTCCAACACTCATCCCATTAGAGCTTTTCTCTACACAACCTACATCTCCAAATCCATTTTTGGAAGACTTGGAGGACTTGCCTCCTAGGCCCAATCAACCACCGCCACTACCATCCTTTGGTACTATTGAGTGAATAGCTCATGAGTCTCCACGTCCATCATTTGACCCAAATGCCCCGTTATGGCCAAAACCTCTCCTTTTCCATCCTATCCACAAGGAAATTCATGGTCCTTTGTATGGGGATCAACCACTACCTACAACATCCATGCCTCCTCATTTAGAGGACATTGAGGAATCCATGTGGGATGATCACCCCACTAAAGAAGAGATTGAAGCCGAGCTCAATCATCTCCACCAATTTTCCAATATGGTAGATTCTCATCTTAGTGAGACCATGCAAATGCAAAGTGCTTTGCTAGCCTCCGTAATTACCACTCCAATCACCAACACCAACAACTCCACCATTCCACCACTACAAAATCATGAACCATACTACCCTCCTAGCCACGGTTGCTCAAATTGTTAGCGGACCGTCCACATTACCGAAAGGACCCGGGTGATGGTCCATGAGCTTCAAGATGAAATGAGGTTCATCCTCAATCACATCCTAGAGCTCATCAATGCTCTTGCTCATCCACCACCTCAATATGAGGCTCCTAGCTTATGTCTTTTAAGAAATTTTTATTTTCCTAGGATTTTCTTTGATTTTCTAGGATTATTTTTATGTACTAACACTTCATTGTGTTCCCTTTTCATGATTTTCATATCATAAATAATTTTAACAAATGATTGGTGTTTATTATACAGTTGTGGATTGTTACATGGTGTTTGGAAATGCTTATGATGATGCTTATTACTAATAAAAAAATTTAACTTTTTCACAATCCATGTATCTTTCTCTTGGCACTCAATTTAGGGGGAGCATTGGTCAAGGGGGAGATAATGGCTCGGACTCATTACATATTCCGTCTCGCATCTTCTTTTTGTTGAGACAAAAAGGGGGAGAAATATTATAGAACTTGGACAACTTTTACTTTTATAAAAAGTCAACAGCATACTTTGACTTTCTTAAAAGTCAATATCACATCTTGACTAATGAAGACTTTGACTTTCAAATAAAGTCAACTGCATACTTTGACTTTCTGAAAAGTCAACATCATGTCTAAATTGGACATACTAGCATTATCATCTTCATCTAAATCTTTCAAGTTCTAAAATTAATTTCATATTTATATAACTCTTGTACAAACTTTACATCTTTTATAAAAATAAAATTTATGTTTTGTCCTCAACAAAAAGGGGGAGATTGTTAATACAAATATCATCATTAAACGTTATTTATATTTTATGATCTTTACCTAAGTTTTGTTAACGACAAAAGTAAATTTAATTTTTATAAAGCTTAAAGCTTGTCAAGTTTAATACAAGTTTTTCAAACAATATCTTCATCACTCAAGCATTTACATTTTGATTAATCATATTATTGATATGACTCTAAACCATAATGTATGTGAACATTTTTTAGATCAAGCATGTTTTAGTTTCTTAAGACAAAACATTACATATGTATTTACATTTTAACATATTTCTAAAAATAGAAAACAACACATGACATCATGTAGTGCATCATTGAAAACTCTAGATATTTTGTGTAGATTTAGACTCTACATATCTTACACAATCTTGGATAGATATGGTTGACTTTGGAAAGATTTTGGTGATCATGTTGTCAGACCCCGGCGGCACCAAATATTTACACGGGCTGAACCCTTTTGAGGGGTCCGTGGTGCCTGCTGATCATTTTGGCTATAAATAGCAAAGCCAAACCAAGTTGTATCTCATCCCTTTCAAGCATATTCACATACATTCCTTCTCTCTAACATTTCTAACTCAATTTCATATCATTATAGTGATCCTCTTTTGTAGCAAAGAAGATCAAGGCATATTCAAGCTTCAACAAATAGTTGGAAGTCTTGTTTGTTTGTTGTTGTATGATCTAGTGTTGATTCATACATCATTGTTGTATCAAACCATCATAATATTGTGAGTGTGAGTGGATAGTATTTTAGTCCTTAAAATACATTGTGTGTGGGAGTGGTTGTACCTTTGAAAAGAACTCGACATCTAGCTTAGCGTCGAAAATAGTGTGTAAGCGAAGTGTAAAGGTTTCTCCGCCGGTGAAAGGAGCTTGTTGACTAGTGAAGTTAAACTCTCGAGTGTGAGACTCGGGGAGTGGATTAGGGCAAGGAAAAGAGTCCTTGTAGACCGAACCACTATAAACAACTTGTCGTGGTTTGATTGTTTCTTTCCTTATCTACTCATTATATATATATATATATATATATATATATATATATATATATATATATATATATATATATATATATATATATATTGCTTGCATATTGATTATTACTCACTAACATATCTAAGATCAATATCAATTGATCTTTCAATAAGTTTCAAAACAAAGTTTTTATTCGGTAAACAATTCAACCCCCCTTCTAATTTTTCACAGCCTTGTTTAAATGCTTCATGCTTGGTTTCTCATTCTTCACCACCTTTTATCGTCCAGGGAAAGGGATGGGTGGTTGATATAGTTCAACCACCGATTTTGGTCTAGGCCATTCTTCCATAAGTGATGTCCAAAACCTCTTAAGCCTTTCTGAGTCATTGAGATTCAAGTTCCTAATTTCTTCCTAAAGATCCATCATAGGAAGGTCATCAATGCTTTCTATGTTATCATTGAACTCCATATCATGCTAACTGACTCTGGAATTTTTCATCTCATCATCATGTGGTTGTGCATCATCACATATAATAACATCAAACTCATTACCTTTTTCCACCACACTCTTTTCATTTGGCATGGCAATAAGTATGCGTATAATATTACAACAATATTCTTCAATACGCTGTACTGAATACATAGTATCTTCATTATGCTTCTGAAACGCCTTTTGATAACTTATGTCTTCCATCTCTTTCCTAGTTAGTTCTTCACCATTTATAAAGTTAGACAAGGTTTCATTGAAGATAAATACCAATTTTTGCGGTGGTGGATTTAGTGGGTAGGTCGAGTATTGGTAAAATTGAGGTGTGTTATCGTAACCATATGAATCATAATGAGAATACTCATCATGATATTCATTAAAATCTTTGTTCCAAATTCTAATAAAAATGCCATATTTAAACGGCGACAAGACAGTACTCAAAAATACATTGAAAGAGCTTTTGGTGTCCTCTAAGGACGTTGGCATGTTATAAAACAACCTGCACGTGCTTAGACTATCAACAAGTTAAGGAAAGTCATTTACACGTGCATTATATTGCATAACATGATTTTGAAAGATCAAAAATTTACGATATCCAAAAAAAGCGAGATTTATATTTGTCCTAAAATTAATTTTCAATAGACATGGATCGAGTTATCCGAAGTGCTTCGGAGGAAAGCCAAAGGACTCTGTGATAACAGCCGCAAGGCTTCAATGCTTCAATAAAATATTATTGAGCATGTTTGGCAACAACATCTACAATATTTGGAACACCAACAAAATATTTAGTTTCTTTATAATTTGATGTATTCTTTTGTTTTTAATTTCTTGAGTTTCGGATATTTTTTTTCGTATTGTATTTCGTATCGTATCATATAGTATTTTAGTTTGTGTATTAATTTTAATTAAATGAAATGAATTTAGTTTGTTTGAAATTAAGACTAAGTATGATCCATTACAAAAGTAAAGCAATTAAAATCAGTTTTAAACAAGATAAAACACAAAGGATTTTTCAACGTTTATATTCTTTATTAAAACGAATCAAAAAGAATATATTACCCAAGTGCTTGCGGAACAGCACTTGGGATTGAATGACAAGTATGGGTGTGCACTCCTCACTAAGCTTAGGCTAAGTCTAAGTACAACTATCAGGAACCACTGAGCTATCTCAGGGACATAGTCGTATTTGGAGGAGTGAAAGTTTCTTGTGTGTGTTTTTCACAATTAATGCACAAGCTTAACTTTCACTCCTACCTTATGGCTATTTATACAAGTATGATTTTAACTATATCCTAAAAGAAAAACTGACAACAGCTATAGAGACAAAATACTGATGCACCCTTTCTTTCCTTATCTCAGCACCTTTCCTAGCCTTCTCATCCCTTCTCTTCCTTAGAGCAAGCATTTCAGCATCCTGTGCAGCTTTGAATTTCAGGCCGGCTTATCCACTTTCCAGTTTCTTAGGATCGATCCCTAATTTCTCAGCCTCTTCATGAACTACCTTGACCAGGGCATCTTTGTTTTTTCTTTCTTCCTCAGCATGTTTCTTGACTCTTTCTTCCTTCTCTAGATAGGCGCTCAACTGGTCTGGAGTCAGTAAGTACTTTTTGCCATTTATCTCAAAGGGGATCTTGACAGGCTCAGGCGTTATCATATTGCCTTTGCCTTTTTCCTGAGAAGGGACTGATGAAGATGTTGTTGTTGTTACTGGTGGAGTTGTTGTTGTTACTGGTGGAGTTGGTGGTGTTGATACTGTTGGTGGGATTTGGGAGATTGACATTGCTGGAGTTGGCTCCCCTTCAGTGTGAGAAGGAGTTTCTTTAGTTGTTCTCTCCCCCTCAACTGTTGCTTGACCGTCAGTGATAGCAAGAGTTAAATGAGGCACTGAGGGTGAGGGAGCTGCTTGACCCTTGAAAGCCTGATAAATTTCATAAACCATGGACTTGATCTCTGAGGTGTCTTGTTGAATACCAGTTACTTTCTCCCCAAGATTGGCCTGAGAGATTTTCATAGCTGTCATTCTAGGCCCGAGATTCCAGGCCATAGAAGATGAAGACTTAGCCAAATCCGCAATATGCTTATCCAAGGAACACAATGAAGACTGAATTGCTTCCATTGAAGAGTTGAGACCCTAAGCATTAGAATTGTTGAGCTTGGTGATCAGTTCAGTGAGGTTTGAAGAGTTATTCATATACATCTCCGTAGCCTCAAGCACCTTGGTGTTTAGTGCAGGGTCTTCCTTAACTAATTATTTGCTTTCATCAAGCTTGGTGTGAGAACCCTAAAAAGCTTTGAGGAACTTCTTCAGATGCTCATCCATGGTGTCAAGAGATTGATAAATGATTTCCCTCTGTTCACCATTATCTTTAAATTTTTCAACCACTTTAGCTTTAAGATCTCCGTAACTTGCAGCAGCCTCCACATGCTTATCCCATAGATCATCAGTAACACAAGCATACAACTTTTGAGTGGCTTTCCTTAGAAACTTCAACAATTATCTTTCAGTGAGGGAAAGAACATTATAAAACTTCTTTAAATCTTCAGGGCAGGAAGATGCTGTAGAGTCTGAAGAGGCAGACGAGTCATCGTCAGGCTGAAAGGGTGACTCTTCAGTCTCTTTTGGATCAGGTTGATATTCTTGTTCAAGGGGTTGAACATCAGAGTCCACTTTTTCACCAGCAGCAAATTCTTCCTCCTCACTGTCATAATCAAGTTCTTGTTCAAACATTAGTAACTCATGAACATCAGCAACACTTAGAAGGCCAGAGGGGGTTATGGGTTCCGTATCAGCGGGTGGTTTTTGTCCTTCTGAGTCTTTGTCCCCCAAGGACCCTTCAGAAACTGATGGGTGTTTCCTAGTGCCTTCGCTAGGGTCAGACTTGGTGATGAGTTCCGTATCAGCGGGGGTTTTGGATCCCTCTGAGTCTTTGTCCCTTTGTGCCCCTTCAAGCACTGGTGGGAGATTCCCAGTACTATCCCTAGGGAAAGTGGCAGTGAGATCCCTATCAGTGGGTTGTTTGTTTCCCCCTGAGATTTTGGGATCAATGGTTGTGCCCTCAGACAAAAGCGTTGTTTTGCGAATGTCCTCATCAGGCGATGTGGAAGGCGCTCCTTTACCAGCGGGTTGTATGTTTCCCTTTGGATCTTAAAGAGTAGTAGATGGGACCAAGGGCACTGACTGTGATGTATCAGTGTCCTTTGTTGTCACCGTGATTGATGTTGTTTGGTCTCCCTTGGGTGGCTTATCAATCTGGTGCTTTTTATGCCTCTTTGGCTGTGTTCTAGAAGCCTCAGGGCCCTGAGACTTGGGTTTGGTCTTAGTCCCAGTTTGAGACTTCCCCTTTATCTTTTTAGGAGCAGGGTTTGTAGACACTAATTCCCTCTAGTTGTTTACAACAACCATATGCGCAGTCAATTCTATATCAGTGACTAAGGATGGGTTTTTTTTGAAAATTTGATGGACTCAGGTGGCAGGTAAAGCACCAAATTGAAAATCCTGAGTATAATTACAACCCAGTAACTCTTGCAAAGCACAAGAGACAAACTTAGGGTATGAAACGTATTTCACCCTAGTTTTGATCTGAAGCTTGGTTACGAGATCACTGTAAATGATCTCTCTAATGTCGACAGTGGTCCCTGTCATCAGGCAGTAAGCCATCATCAACTGAATAGAGCTAATATGTTCAGTGGATGAGTGGTTCCCCCCGAGAACCTGAATCACAAAAGTGAACAGGATCTTCCAAGCCACAGGAAATGAATTTTTGGTGATAGGGGTCTTGTCCAGTAACTTGGGGTCTAAAGCAATTTTTGCTAACTCAGCCTTAACAATGGCTGGGTCAGGGTGAGCAACATATTCTCCATTATTATAGTCAAGCCCTTTTGAAGACAAAAGGTTTTGTAGTCCAAATTAATTTGTTGTTCCCCATTTAAGACCTAAAACCTGATGAGAAACTCCCTGAGGGGTCTTGGCTTATTCTCATCAATGGATGGTGTTGGGTCAAAGGCCACAGCTGTGTCCCAAAACTCCTTGAGTAAGTTAAGGTACAGTGTAGAGGGTGAACTTATCAAGGCCTTTTTTAGTGGGCAGTTAAACAAAAATTTCATGATTCCCTTATAGGCTAGGACATCATTGGGGTATTCAAAATTACCTATAACATTGTTGGTTTTGAATTCAACACTTTCTAGACCATCCACCCACTATGGTGCGAACATGACGCTTTGAGTTCTTGCCATATGCATTTAAAAAAAAATTAGGGTTTTGGTTTTGACAAGAATAGTCAAAGAGAGTTATTTTCTTTTTTTTGAAAGTTTGAGATTTGAAGAAACCTTTGAATGTTGTTTGCAAAGATGAAAGAGAGTTTTTTTTCTAAAACCAATTTAGAACAAAGCACACACAATTGTTTAGATTTTGAAAGAATTTTGACAGAGTTTGATTGTAAAAAATAATTATGTGTGTTTTTTGTTTTTGAGAGGGGTATTTATATAGTGGTGAGAGGGTTAATTTTGCACATGTGAGGATTTGTAAAGTTTTTTTTGAAAACGTTTCATTTTCCTCATTAAATGCATCCACTCTATTACCCGTAGTTTTCTTCCCGGATTTTAAGGGAACAGTTGCAGAGCACAGTAAAAGTGCATTTGCAGAGATAAAAATATCCTTAGGATATTTGTTATGAATGTAGGCATTAAATTCCAAGTGGGATAAGGTGAGAGGTAAAGGGACCCATGACATGGATGACAGAAAGGTTTAAGAGACATATATTCCTATATTAAATTGGCTTGTTTACCAACCTATGACATTAAGTAACTGAAATACTTAGAGCATTTAGTTACTCATTTAATATGTTCTTTATCCAATGTCAGGGACCCTGAATAAGTCTTACTCATTCAGTGAGAATATGTGTTTTTGGGATTTTATTCAGGGACCAGGAACCTTACCAAAGAGAACTGTTGGGATTGGTTTTGATTATCAGGTTGTTATTAACTTTCAATGTCAAGCATTCCCAATTCTGCTTTTAGTCTCATGAACGTAAGGTTCATCCAAGGTTTTGGTGAAGATATCAGCTAGCTGATATTCAGTAGGGATGAAATGGAGTTCTATGTCTCCTTTTATGATATGATCCTTGATAAAAGGATATCTGATTTCAATGTGTTTTGTTCTTTAGTGGAGGACAGGATTTTTGGAGATAGAAATAGCACTGGTGTTATCACGTAAGATGGGTACCGTCTTGTAATAGATGTCATAGTCACTGAGTTGACTTTTCATCCATAGCACATTTGCATAGCACCTTGCAGCTGCCAGTTATTCAGCTTCAGCTGAGGACATAGCCACTGATTGTTGCTTCTTAGGACTCCAACAAACAAGTTTTCCTCCAAGGAATTGACAGGACCCTGAGGTACTTTTTCTATCCATGTTGCAACCAGCATAGTCAAAGTCAGAGTAACCTTTGAGGTCAAATCCTAGACATTTAGGGTAGTAAAGTCCAAGACTTGGGGTACCCTTCAGGTATCTGAGGATTCTTTTGGCTGCAGTGAGATGAGATTCCTTAGGGTCAGACTGATATCTTGCAATCAAATATACAACAAATTGTATGTGTTAGGTCACTAGTTTTACCACACAAGCTTAATAGAAAGAGATATAGGCGATTGAACAATAAATCAAACACACACACACGATATGAGTAGCCGGTTATGCGTAGAGATGTATGTGAAAGAAATGAATTGAAAAACCAACCCTCAAGTGGGGGTTATACAAGAGTATTTATAGGAGGGAAGCTAGGGCAACACTCCTAGTTCCCATCCTTTTCCTTATTGGACTAGGCCTAGGCTTATGGGCCTTCTACATAAGCCTAAGGCTAATACCAAACATAAAGGCCATAATTAAGCTAACTATTACATGTGAATCACTAACACTTGATTGAGGTTTAGGAGTGATTCCAACAATCTCCCCCTAAGCGTTAGTGATGAATGGATATGAACGGTGAAGGCGTTGATGTAATAGTAGCATTGACGTCTTCTGACATTCTTCTTTCTTGTGAGAAGATTTGCCTTGATTCGAACAATCTCTCCAGTGTAGAGAAATTGTCTTCTTTGAACAGTTCTTCTTTTGACGTCATAATTAATCTTTGTTCTTTGATCATTGTTCTTTATGATGGTAGTGATAATATGTTGTTGTTGTCTGCATCAAGTCTGCCTCAGGTCTGCTTCACTGCTACAGTGTCTCCACGTCATTCTTCAACAAGCTCATACGCTCTTTGACGTTAGATTTCAGTACTGATGAAGTTCTTTAAGTCTTTAACTTTGTAGATTCTTTGGTTTGAGGAAGAATCATTCTGACTTTTGTGTTGCTTTTAGATAGAACTTCCATTAGTGATGATGTTGGCATGAGCATGTGAAGAATCTGCACGATCATTCCGCTCCAGAGCTTCCATAAGAAGAAAACATGAAAACGGTTAGTAATAAGCGGATTCCGGCACTTATAAGTTTGAACTTCGAGAGTGTTAACAACATAGTGTGAAAACACAACTCTAATTCTCACAAAGGCCGTTCCTGAACCGAAGTCCCACAAGTGAGATAACGCGATGTACCGAAGTACATCTACGGTTCAGATGAGTCGCTGAGGTACACCGAAGCATCACCTCACGACTGTAGACCGTTTGAGACCACTTAGCGTAATCCATGGGGAGTTACCGAAGCGACCTGCTGTCAGGGCTGTTTGATGTTGACCCTGGGAAGGAGTTTCCATTCAATCACTGAAAATCACAGATGTGAACCTCTCATAAATGTTCTCGACAGATTGCTAAGATCTGTGAAGGACTCGATAACATACCACTGATGTTCTTATTTTTGAGCATCAAGTGATGAAATGTCAAGTGTACCTAAGAGATCTTTTGATGAATCTCGTGGCTCTAGACTTAATAGTGCGTTTTGGTTTTCCTGAGCGGAGACTAGGGAGAGGGTCTCCTTCTTCAATATCAGCAATCTCTAGGAGAAAGCCGATAGTTTACGTAGGGTTCCCAGTGAGAATGAAACAAGCTTCTGTTGAGAGAAACTTGAGTGGCTAAGAAGGTTTAGTGCATGCGTCACTGGGTCCATGACGACTTTTAATCTTCAATACCGGTGTCATCTAGTGAAAACCAGTAGCATATGAATTGAACCCGGTGTCTGCCCTAAGTTGAATAAACTGGAGGGCTATTTCTTTTCACCCTTTTCTTTGCATTTCTTTTTAATTCTTCAACTCCTTCTTTCTCCGATTTTCATTTTCTCCTTTTTATAATCATACCTAAGGACTTCCAAAATTCTAACTATTGGTAGTGTCCTTGGGTAGATCCCTCCAGCTCTGGCGGATCATAGGACGGTTATTCCTAACCTTAATCACCTTATAACTCCATTGCCATAAAACCATTTTCAAGAAAATCTCTCAAAGGGTTTGTAAATGAAAACATGTTTGAACCACTGTGAGAGTTTTATCTTTTAGCAGAAATACTCCCCCTCCACATGTGCTTTAGAGTTTAGACAGAAATCTGCACAGTGAGGAAAAAGCGCGCACTTTTGAATTGATCGACTCAAGATAGACATTCCCCTGCGAGACACGGTTACGTGGCATAGTTAAAGAGTTTCATTGTCAGCTTTTAGGTGACAACTAGCTCTAATAACTATCTTGAAGGTGTGGACAACTCCGAAAGGTTGTCAAACCCGTCAAGGTTCATGTCTACCAAGAGTTTCTCGAATGGTACATTCTACTCGGACAAGTCCTTTGCGAGACACGTTTACATCACTAGCGAACTAGCTTGAAATTATTACCCGTCCCGGACAAGTCTTTTCGAGTTACTAACAGTTAAGATCTCGTCAATTCGTTGGTTAAACTCTTTTCACACGAGAGTTCATATAGTAAAACACAACATATTTCTTATCACGTATTTTTCTCCCCCTCAAAAATGGCATATAAAGTGTTATTTTTGAAAAGTTGAGAATAAATATGACCATTTCGAGTGTTGCGGGAAGAATGACCACTGTGAACAATTTGTGAACAAAGATATTAGTCAAGTACTCCCCCTCAACGAGTGATATAAACGGTTGAGGTTTTGAAAATCATAAGGGAAAGTACTTGTTCTTTTGAGCAAAACCTTGAAAAGTGAACGGTTTGATAGGTTTTACTCAAAAGTAAGAAGCTTTCGCTCCTTTTATAAGGATTGTGGCACTGAAGCGTACCACAGGGTCCTTTATTTACAAGAACGGGTTGTACACTGTAATGTGTGCACAAGCCATTGACATAATAAATCATACATCCAAAGTTTATAATGAAAGAAGCAGTTCAAGGGGTACCAGGTAGTCCAGAGATTTTGTCAGGAGTGTGAACCGGGCGTTGAAAGCCGGTGATGTTAATCCTGGGTCGACCTCCAACATAGCTTTCCAATCTTCTGAACTGATCCCTTCGATACAACCGTTCATCAATCATCGTGATGATCCTCTTCACATCCCTTCGATCCTGAGAATTCCATCGCTTAGGAGACCCAATCTTCTGATGTATATCCTACATCCGATAAGCCAAACCGTCCCTAACCATCTTCAAAGTGTGATCCCCAAACTTGTGAAGATCTCTACACGCCATTAAGCAATTTCTTTGAAGTTCACTGTGGTAAACGACGCCGAATGGTTTGCTGATGAGCGTATATTGTGAGAGATGGTTGATGTCAGGAAGATCAAGCTGCGGTAGAGTGAGGTTGACACGGGTCTGATAAGATTCAA
The DNA here is from genome assembly GCA_019973895.1 of Chrysanthemum seticuspe. Classification (NCBI taxonomy): domain Eukaryota; kingdom Viridiplantae; phylum Streptophyta; class Magnoliopsida; order Asterales; family Asteraceae; genus Chrysanthemum; species Chrysanthemum seticuspe. The sequence goes on along the minus strand of BPTQ01000003.1, from coordinate 17,570,819 downwards.
CTGCAAGCTGGAGATCTTCTACACGTTCTTTGATGACTATGCGTCTGATGAAGATGAGCAATGACTTGATGAATTCACGTTGTACTTCAGTGGAGAATTGTCTCATGCGACCCTGTACTTTGGCAAGATACATGTCTTCAATGTCGTTGATAGACAAATTCTCAAAGTCAGCTTCAGAGAATGCATAATCCCTTTCGTCTTGCCTTTTGACGACAATCTTCTTGAGAAAAGTGTAGTCCCATTTGGACGAAAGATCAACGTGTTTGATGGCAACGATACTTTTAGGACTGAACACTCCATGTTGAGATTTCTGAACCTGGCAGCTTCGGTAGTAGATTCTTCGGCGTTCCGGCCAATGGTGAATCCCATACATAGCATCTCGGTTGTACTCTTCCACTTGGTTGGAGAACAAGTGGTTAGATCTTTCCTCGATGGCTATGCAGTTAGAGTAAATTGCTGCCAGGAATGGAAGTGTCAAAGATGTAGCGTATTTCCTAAAACCATCGCCACCGTGTAGAAGAAAATCCAAGTCTTTGTTGAAGAAATATCGGAATGGAATTCGAGGCTCATCAGGTTGGCCAATTGTTGGTAGAGGTTTAGACCAGTCGGTGTAATATGGAGGGTTGTCCCATTTGGTAAAGTCGATGTTTGCTTCTGGGTTGAGCCAATCCATGTTGTTAGACATAGCTCGAGCAATGTTTTCAAGGTGATATTCGACCTCGATGGCACTTTCTGAGCTATCTTTTAACAGTTGAAAAGCTTCATTCTTGATTCGCCTCAACTCAGATTTCGTCATCTTCTTTATTTGGAATTTTTCTTGCAGTAACTTAGCATGCTCCAATGTATTACTATCTACCAGATCTTGACCTTCAGCAGGGTAGGGAGTGGAATTGACAAGTGTAGAAAACCATTCAAATTCCTCTGTGTTATCGTCATCTAGCCATGATAGGACGTCTGCCTTGGGCGCCTTCTTCTTCTGTTTCTTAGGCCTAGATGAGGGTTCTGGTTTCTGTACTTTGTCGGGAGAGGCGGGTTGTTGTTGGGGCTCATGGTATTCTTCATCGTCACCCCCCGTATACTCAAAATGATCATCGGTTTTCTGAGTCTGGGGTGGTGTCTCGGAATCCTGAGGTTTATCTGCAGAAGAGGGAGGAGGAGATCTTTGTTGAGCAGGAGTCCTTTGTGGTGGAGGTTGCATTGAGTACTGAATGGAAGATGATTCACCAGACTTCTTTGTACGTTTAGGCTCTTTATCCTTATCTTGATCTTTGTCTTCGTCGTCTCTTGAACGTTTGGGCCTTACAGCTTCTTCTCGGAATGCGGACCTGAGTTGGTATTCCAGTAGAGCTTCAAACAGTTTAGCTTCGTGTGAGGCAAACGTTGCAGAGCGTTTCGACATTTGAGCTACTAGCCGGTTCACCAATTCCTCATCGGAGAAGATTGTAGTTGATAAGGTTTTAAAAGGTACCATTTTGAGGGGTCGTTTTAGCCCTTATTTGATCACTTTTGTATTCGTTATTGCTTAATATCGTTCCTTTTCACTTTTTAGGTCTCTTGAAGGCAAAATGCTGGAATGGCACTTATTTGGATGAAAAGGCGCGAATATACGAAGAAAATGGCCAAAGTCAGAATCGAGACACTCAAAGCTGCTGAAAACAGAAGGCGACGGCGTCACTGCTTAAATGCGACGCCGTCGGAGGATTTTTGTGACGATACAGAAGCCAAAAACCCTATTTTCAAGTGACGACGTCGGGCTTTAAAAGAGTAGGCCGTCGCTACTCAGACGGCCTAGATGCGACCCAGACGGCGTCAGAAGCTGAAGAGGACGGCGTCACAGACATAAGGTGACGCCGTCACAAGGTTAACGTGGCCAAGACGAAACCCTAATGACGGCGACACGATGGCGTCACAAAACATAAGGTGACGCCGTCGCATATGTAATATTATATATAGAATCCGAATTTTTCAGTTTTGCAAGTAGTCTTTTGGAGTAAAAACCAAAAACCGAACCAAGGGTGTCTTGTACAGTATTTTAGGGTTCCAAACCCTATCTTACATCAAGATAAGTATTTACTTCATCAATTAAATTATGTCTTTGATTATTTGTGTGTATGCTTGCATGTTCTCCATGTCCGGCTTATTTATTTGTGTGTTTGCTTAGGGAGTATGAAACTTAATTATTGAATATTGATTGGTTGTTTCTTATCTTAGTTGATTAGTGATCTAGTAATGCGATAGTTCATTCGTTGAGTACTTAATGCTTGATTCATCTTTGTGAACCTTAGAATATAATTACCTGAGTAGTTGTAAGCTAAACCATCCAAAGAGTGCCTTAGAGTAAGAGTTTATTATCCCTAGTGGGTTTTGTAGACGAGACCCTTTGGTAAGTTCAAAGAGTTAGGGAGAAACACATACCCTACAACTTTAGACACACAACGCAACTAAGAATAAGGACGTGACAATTCAACCATCAATAGGAGATAATTAAGGAGTAGTAAAACCTAAGTAAACACATCTTTAAACTATCATACGAGCACACATTAATTAGACATAGACTACCACCACCTTAGTTTAGATAATTAGATAATAGTAGAGTAATCGGTAGAAATACCAACCCCCCAAATCCAATACCCGAGATTCGTACCTTTCAATTTCCTAAAAAACATAAAAAAGATAAAAAATAATCTTCCTCAACCTCAACCTTAGCATAGTAACTTCTCACTAGCATTCCTATTCCCCTAGAGAATGATATCAATACCCGTGGCTTACCCTAATTACTACACTACAACGATTAGGTTCACTGCCTAGGGTGTTATAAAACTTGTTCGAAGAAAAGGAAGTTTCCTTGACCCCGAACGACGCGTGTAGCGTTATCAAGTTTTTGGCGCCGCTGCCGGGGAATAGAATAGCTAGTTAGTAGTCCACCTCGTTTAGGTTTCTTTGCTTGATTCCTATCAAGTAAAATTTTTTTTTCATTTTTAGCTTCCTCTTAGTCTATCCCCCTTCTTCGTGACCTTTGTTCGTACACCCATCACTTTTCATCATGGAAGGTGATAACCCACTACCATTCATCAACGTACCACCAAATGACCCGCCAAGAGCCCGTACTCTTGGTGAATACTTGAGACCAAGCCACCTAGGCTATAGGAACACCATTGAGCTTCCCGATCAAGCCCAAACTACGGCCCTGCGATCCGACACCATCCGGTTGGTGCAAAACGGATGTGCATTCCATGGACTTCGTTCCGAAGATCCAAATCAGCATCTGAGGGATTTCCTCAAAATTGTCGATTCCATCGACCTTGATGCTACTACTCGAGAGACCACGCGCCTGCGTCTCTTCCAATTCTCTCTACGGGACCAAGCTAGTAATTGGCTTGAGCGACTTCCCGCCGGCTCCATCTCAAGTTGGGATGATCTTACCTCTCGCTTCCTTGCTCAATTTTTCCCACCGGGGAGAACCACTAAGCTTAGGAATGACATCTTGATGTTCCAACAACGTCAAGGTGAATCTCTCTACGAAGCATGGACCCGATTCAAGGACTTACTTCATAAAGTCCCTCATCACGGCATTGATCTTTGGCTCCAAGTCCAAATCTTTTATGATAATGTCAACTTCCCCACTAAGCGATTCATTGACCAAGCGGCCGGTGGAAAACTTAGTGATCTCACCGCGGAAGAATCATGGGGTATAATAGAGGACCTTGCCCTCTACGACAACGAAAGTTGGGATGACCCCCGTGAGCTACCTAAAACCGTCAAGGCAATCTCCTTGCCTTCCATCGACTCACAACCTTCCGACCGTAGGATGATCGAACTTGAAGATCAAGTTAAATT
>BPTQ01000003.1:17323165-17564510 GCA_019973895.1 Chrysanthemum seticuspe | reverse complement strand
CAGATGAGGAAATTTCGGGCTGCGGCAGAGAACTTTTATGCTCAAAACAGAAGACTGGGCAGCGTTTTAGGATGCTTCCGCAGCGTCAATTCGTCACTGCGGCAGCGGAAGATAAAAGTCGTCGAAACTCACAGAGCTAAGACTGAAACCGGTAAAAGAAGCATATAAGCGCGGAAAAGCAGGTTTATTCACGGTAAGGTCGTAAAACGGAAGTTCTCTGGATTTTTCACTTTTCCTTGCTATAATTCGTTATTGCCTATGTTTTCACTAGTTTATTCCCGATTTAGCTGGGGAGTTTTACCATGGAAAATTTTGGAATAGTTTATAGGGATGTGAACAATAAACGAACAGGAGTTCGTTTACACGAAAATCGGTTAATTAAATATTCAATCCCCAGTACTTCGTAACTAAGTTTTGCCAGGTGTTGTGTATATTAATGCTTCATGACCCCTAACTTATAAATTAATTGGCTAAAAGCACATTTGCTTGAGGACAAGCAAATAACAAGTGTAGGGATATTTGATAAGGTTTTAAAAGGTACCATTTTGAGGGGTCGATTTAGCCCTTATTTGATCACTTTTGTATCCGTTATTGCTTAATATCGTTCCTTTTCACTTTTTAGGTCTCTTGAAGGCAAAATGCTGGAATGGCACTTATTTGGACGAAAAGGCGCGAATATACGAAGAAAATGGCCAAAGTCAGAATCGAGACACTCAAAGCTGCTGAAAATAGAAGGCGACGGCGTCACTGCTTAACTGCGACGCCTTCGTAGGATTTTGCGACGGGTCAGAAGACAAAACTCGTATTTTCAAGTGACGACGTCGGGCTTTAAAAGAGTAGGCCGTCGCTACTCAGACGGCCTAGATGCGACCCAGACGGCGTCAGAAGCTGAAGAGGACGGCGTCACAGACATAAGGTGACGCCGTCACAAGGTTAACGTGGCCAAGACGAAACCCTAATGACGGCGACACGATGGCGTCACAAAACATAAGGTGACGCCGTCGCATATGTAATATTATATATAGAATCCGAATTTTTCAGTTTTGCAAGTAGTCTTTTGGAGTAAAAACCAAAAACCGAACCAAGGGTGTCTTGTACAGTATTTTAGGGTTCCAAACCCTATCTTACATCAAGATAAGTATTTACTTCATCAATTAAATTATGTCTTTGATTATTTGTGTGTATGCTTGCATGTTCTCCATGTCCGGCTTATTTATTTGTGTGTTTGCTTAGGGAGTATGAAACTTAATTATTGAATATTGATTGGTTGTTTCTTATCTTAGTTGATTAGTGATCTAGTAATGCGATAGTTCATTCGTTGAGTACTTAATGCTTGATTCATCTTTGTGAACCTTAGAATATAATTACCTGAGTAGTTGTAAGCTAAACCATCCAAAGAGTGCCTTAGAGTAAGAGTTTATTATCCCTAGTGGGTTTTGTAGACGAGACCCTTTGGTAAGTTCAAAGAGTTAGGGAGAAACACATACCCTACAACTTTAGACACACAACGCAACTAAGAATAAGGACGTGACAATTCAACCATCAATAGGAGATAATTAAGGAGTAGTAAAACCTAAGTAAACACATCTTTAAACTATCATACGAGCACACATTAATTAGACATAGACTACCACCACCTTAGTTTAGATAATTAGATAATAGTAGAGTAATCGGTAGAAATACCAACCCCCCAAATCCAATACCCGAGATTCGTACCTTTCAATTTCCTAAAAACATAAAAAAGATAAAAAATAATCTTCCTCAACCTCAACCTTAGCATAGTAACTTCTCACTAGCATTCCTATTCCCCTAGAGAATGATATCAATACCCGTGGCTTACCCTAATTACTACACTACAACGATTAGGTTCACTGCCTAGGGTGTTATAAAACTTGTTCGAAGAAAAGGAAGTTTCCTTGACCCCGAACGACGCGTGTAGCGTTATCAAGTTTTTGGCGCCGCTGCCGGGGAATAGAATAGCTAGTTAGTAGTCCACCTCGTTTAGGTTTCTTTGCTTGATTCCTATCAAGTAAAATTTTTTTTTCATTTTTAGCTTCCTCTTAGTCTATCCCCCTTCTTCGTGACCTTTGTTCGTACACCCATCACTTTTCATCATGGAAGGTGATAACCCACTACCATTCATCAACGTACCACCAAATGACCCGCCAAGAGCCCGTACTCTTGGTGAATACTTGAGACCAAGCCACCTAGGCTATAGGAACACCATTGAGCTTCCCGATCAAGCCCAAACTACGGCCCTGCGATCCGACACCATCCGGTTGGTGCAAAACGGATGTGCATTCCATGGACTTCGTTCCGAAGATCCAAATCAGCATCTGAGGGATTTCCTCAAAATTGTCGATTCCATCGACCTTGATGCTACTACTCGAGAGACCACGCGCCTGCGTCTCTTCCAATTCTCTCTACGGGACCAAGCTAGTAATTGGCTTGAGCGACTTCCCGCCGGCTCCATCTCAAGTTGGGATGATCTTACCTCTCGCTTCCTTGCTCAATTTTTCCCACCGGGGAGAACCACTAAGCTTAGGAATGACATCTTGATGTTCCAACAACGTCAAGGTGAATCTCTCTACGAAGCATGGACCCGATTCAAGGACTTACTTCATAAAGTCCCTCATCACGGCATTGATCTTTGGCTCCAAGTCCAAATCTTTTATGATAATGTCAACTTCCCCACTAAGCGATTCATTGACCAAGCGGCCGGTGGAAAACTTAGTGATCTCACCGCGGAAGAATCATGGGGTATAATAGAGGACCTTGCCCTCTACGACAACGAAAGTTGGGATGACCCCCGTGAGCTACCTAAAACCGTCAAGGCAATCTCCTTGCCTTCCATCGACTCACAACCTTCCGACCGTAGGATGATCGAACTTGAAGATCAAGTTAAATTCCTCATGAGTGCCTACGAAAATCCTAAGTCTTCACACCATGTGAACAAAGTTTCTTCCTCGTGCGAGCCGTTTTGTGATCCTCATAACACGCGCACTAGCACCCGATCCCCCGAACATGCTTCCGTTGACTACGCATCCTTGCGTATTAATGGAGCGGGAGGAAGATTCCCTACAATACCCGGACCTAGGAATTTCAATGAAACCCGTGAGGCATGGAAAAGCAAGCCCGACTTCTACTGGGGACAAACCAAAGAATTCACCTCCAATGATTTCTCATGGCCCCCACCTAACGGTCCTAACCAACAAAACATCGAAGGGATGTTGCAAAACCTAGTTGCATCCCAAGAAACCCAAATGGCTAAGCTCTCGGACAGCTTTAACCATCAACAAGCCGAGATGGATAGGAAGATAGACAACCTTTTGAAAGCCATAACTAATAGTGATAGCAAGGTTAGTGCTATCTCAACTCCCGAACCTTCAGGTATAGAGATTAAGGATCCAAGCAAGCTAACTAAGCACGTTCAATTCGTCAATACCATCGCCTTAGTGAAACCTGATAGAACAGATGACGAAGAGGACCATACGCTTTTGAATAATGTAACACCCGAGGAAGTAGATGAAGTAGACATTGACTATTTCAACAAATTTCCTACGGAAGAAGAACTATCTCGCCACCCTCACTTAGTGCATGACCTCCGTTACATGTATGTTAGGAAAAGCCCTAGAATCAAGTTTGGGGACCCTTGGAATCTTAACATACCATGTTGCATAGGGCACCTTTTTGTGGCAAAGGCCTACATTGATCGCAAATCCCCAATCAACATAATGACGAGCACCTACTACAATTGGATAATGAAGAAGCCTATCCCAACTAGGCAAGACCCCGATAATCCTAGGGATAAGTGCAATTTTCTTGGTAGAATTAAGGGATTTCCCGTCTATGTAGGTAGTTTCACGTTCCCTACGGACTTCATAATTGTGGATGATATTAGCACGGCCATAGACCCTAGTTTGTCCCACGTTATTCTTGGAAAACATTTCATAGAAAGCACCGGGATGACCTATGACCCCTCGTTAGGAGTAGTGCGATTCAAGGATGAGACCGACGACATAGCTTACCAAATGTCGTTTAAGATTGAGAAGTTTTCATCACTCTCTAATGATGAAAAGGAACTTAAGCTGTCGGTCTATTATACTAATGATAAGGATAGGGAAAAGGGAGTAGATTATGTTATGGCTAAGATTTTCGGGTTCTATAAGGATTGTTTGAACTTAGGACCGAAATATAGGACCGAGTGGGGAGAGGATGAACTCTTAGAGAGGTGCATCATAGGACACTTCTACAACATGGAATCCCCCGGTAGAGACCGTCAAGAGGGCGGTAATGAGAAAACGTAGGGGCACGACTACGAGTCTAGCTACAAGACTCTTAAATAAAGAAAAGCGCTTCGTGGGAGGCAACCCATGCTTAATTGTTTGCTTGTTAGTGTCATATATCTTTTATTGAATGTTTATCCTCATGTTTAAATTTGTAAAAATGCTTTATTTTGTTTTTAACCTCGTCTTAATTGCATATAAAGGTATTTTACATAAGGGATAAGTGTAGGGAGGATTACACACATTTTCAAAAGAAACGTAAACATGAGATAACAATTAACTAAAAGATATATATGTTTGTTTGTTCGAGTCAAATGCTTGTATCGAGTCATAATGGATGTTTTTGCAGAAATTTTTCCAGATTCTAAAGATGTAAAATTTCTAGAAAATCGCAGACCAGTTTTTGTCAGGATAACCTGACGGCGTCAGGATTGCAACCTGACGGCGTCAGGAAGGAGTAAAAACATCATATCACTTTTTCTCGTTTTCTGAGCTACTTATAAATTTTTGGAATTTTCCAGGTCTTAATTTTCTTAGAAATTCTGTAAACATCCATTCCACAAGCATTATATCCTAGTTTAAATCGAGTCTTATATATATTATTACCGCCGGTTTTACGCGAAGGTTTCGTTTGTTTTCTTCAAGTGTGCAGGTTTAGTTTGTCAAGAAGAAGTTACACAAGATTGGAAGGAGCTTTTCACGCAATAATTCTTCTTGGAAAGGATTTAACCACCACTCTACACGGATCCTACCGAGCTAATCAGGGGAGTATTAGTTTCTTTCATTTTTAATTACCTTCTTTCATCATAACTTTGATACTTTCGGGGAACATTGGGGACAATGTTCAGTTTAAGTGTAGGGAGGGAAAATAAAACGGGAACTTTGAAGCTATGCTTATCCTTGATTATTTACTTTGTCCAATTGTGATTGTGTAATAAACCATGAGAAAATGTCGGTTAGGGTAATTTTGGCACCAAATTTAAAATTTTTCATGACATATAGGAGTGGGCCATTAGTCTTAACAAAAGCGTCTCACGGATAGGAAGTTATATGACTAGCACAAAACCCTTTACCACTTAAATTCCACCAAAAATGTGAGGATCGCCTTAGATTAGTAGGAATTAAAGCATTCATCTTCAATGCTTAGAGTGTGAACCGGTAGTATATTAGATTCTAGAACTTGTTTTGTGATGCATTCCGAGATCGCTAGTGAGACTACACTTGTGTAGTTAGGAATAACTAAATGATAAGAGGCATTAGGATAACCCTTGTTTTATACCCGTAATATAATTACTTCTTCCACATCGGTTGAGTAATTCCCCCACACCCTTTGCGTTGTACTCATCTTTAGTACACGATACTCCTAGTTAACCCCTCAGAGCCTATCCTTTTCACGGTTCTCGTGATGTTTCGGTTTTTCCGGAATATCAATGAAGAGCATTGTTTACACCCCACCCCCAAATATACACCCAAATCGCCTTAGCCTACCCTTTATGCACTCACTTTTAGTGCAATTTTTTGTTATCACCCTAAACCCTTAGTTCAATTATCTGGTTGCTTGCATGAGTTGCTAAGTCGAGTCATATCCTTTGTATACAGTTTTGGGACGATTGGGATTCATGGGAAAAGTTAAAGTTTATGAAATGACGGGAAGGGAACGTTAAATTCAAATTCCCTTTGTTTGCGTAATAGTGTACCCCAAGTGTTTTGATCTTTTCAATTCAGGTCAAATTAGTGTTAGAGTAATAAAAACTCAAGTGTAGGGATGTGCCTATGAATCCCTATCATTTTGATGTTACCGTAAAGGATGGTAGAGTAAAAGTGTATGAATTAAAAAAAAAAATATATATATATATATATATATATATATATATATATATATATATATATATATATATATATATATATATATATACATATAAAAATCGAAAAAAAAATAAAAAAAAAGAGAAAAGAAAAAAAATAGAGTGTAAAAAAAAACATACGGGCTACCATCCTACATCTATCCTTTAAATTCATGTTTGTTTATTTCCGTTACCTAGAGTTTTAGAGTGTCGAGTCTTGGCTTAGCAACGCCATTCTTCGTATGCATTTAACATAGTGATTTTTGACTTTCCACCACTACATAGCCTATCCCACCAAACCCTTGTTTCCCTACCATAAGCCTAACGTTACAACCCTTTAAAAGACCTCTTTGATAGTCTTTCCTAGGTGCTTACCCCAAAGCGATGGAGGTTTGATCTATTCTCAAGCCTATGGTAATCTATGTACTAGGACCGGTTAATGAGTGTTTATCTTCCATTTCCTATTTGTTATATTTCATATATGCACCCGAGAGAGATGTGAGTATCCAAACACCCCATGTGAGGTGCTAGTATGTAATTTCCGTGCTTGTTATGACTTTTGCGGGGCTTATATGTGTTGTGGACCGTTTTGAATCAATGCTTCATGACCCCTAACTTATAAATTAATTGGCTAAAAGCACATTTGCTTGAGGACAAGCAAATAACAAGTGTAGGGATATTTGATAAGGTTTTAAAAGGTACCATTTTGAGGGGTCGTTTTAGCCCTTATTTGATCACTTTTGTATCCGTTATTGCTTAATATCGTTCTTTTTCACTTTTTAGGTCTCTTGAAGGCAAAACGCTGGAATGGCACTTATTTGGACGAAAAGGCGCGAATATACGAAGAAAATGGCCAAAGTCAGAATCAAGACACTCAAAGCTGCTGAAAACAGAAGGCGACGGCGTCACTGCTTAAATGATACGCCGTCGGAGGATTTGTGTGACGCTACAGAAGCCAAAAACCCTATTTTCAAGTGACGACGTCGGGCTTTAAAAGAGTAGGCCGTCGCTACTCAGACGGCCTAGATGCGACCCAGACGGCGTCAGAAGCTGAAGAGGACGGCGTCACAGACATAAGGTGACGCCGTCACAAGGTTAACGTGGCCAAGACAAAACCCAATGACGGTGACACGACGGCGTCACAAAACATAAGGTGACGTCGTCGCATATGTAATATTATATATAGAATCCGAATTTTTCAGTTTTGCAAGTAGTCTTTTGGAGTAAAAACCAAAAACCGAACCAAGGGTGTCTTGTACAGTATTTTAGGGTTCCAAACCCTATCTTACATCATGATAAGTATTTACTTCATCAATTCAATTATGTCTTTGATTATTTGTGTGTATGCTTGCGTGTTCTCCATGTCCGGCTTATTTATTTGTGTGTTTGCTTAGGGAGTATGAAACTTAATTATTGAATATTGATTGGTTGTTTCTTATCTTAGTTGATTAATGATCTAGTAATGCGATAGGTCATTCATTGTGTACTTAATGCTTGATTCATCTTTGTGAACCTTAGAATATAATTACCTGAGTAGTTGTAAGCTAAACCATCCAAAGAGTGCCTTAGAGTAAGAGTTTATTATCCCTAGTGGGTTTTGTAGACGAGACCCTTTGGTAAGTTCAAAGAGTTAGGGAGAAACGCATACCCTACAACTTTAGACACACAACGCAACTAAGAATAAGGACGTGACAATTCAACCATCAGTAAGAGATAATTAAGGAGTAGTAAAACCTAAGTAAACACATCTTTAAACTGTCATACGAGCACACATTAATTAGACATAGAGTACCACCACCTTAGTTTAGATAATTAGATAATAGTAGAGTAATCGGTAGAAATACCAACCCCCCAAATCCAATACCCGAGATTCGTACCTTTCAATTTTCTAAAAAACATAAAAAAGATAAAAAAATAATCTTCCTCAACCTCAACCTTAGCGTAGTAACTTCTCACTAGCATTCCTATTCCCCTAGAGAACGATATCAATACCCGTGGCTTAACCTAATTACTACACTACAACGATTAGGTTCACTGTCTAGGGTGTTATAAAACTTGCTTGAAGAAAAGGAAGTTTCCTTGACCCCGAACGACGCGTGTAGCGTTATCAGTAGTTTCAACTGGATTGATGTTCACATTCATCGGAGTTGATTTCATGGCTTGCTTGGCTAGATGTAAGAGATTAGGATAAAGTTGTCTGGTATACATCTCCTTTGTTAGTTTCGGAACGACCTCCATAAGGAACTTATGAGAGTATCCTTTGATCATCTCGTCCATGCTTCCTTGAAGATCATCCTTCATGAGCTTCTGGACATACGCCCTTTCAACTTTCATCTCGTCATTCTCATCATGAAGATATGTTATCTGATCAGCGAGGAAATTCAACTTTCTGTAGAGTGTATCTTTCTTTCTGACTCGTTTGACAGCTTTAATGATTCGATTCTTAGATTGAGAGATCCAAGATGGAGTTGGCTTCTTCACTGATTTGGTTGATTTCTTTGATGGTGGTGGTGAAGAGTGAGAAGATGAATCTGATGACGAAGAGATGTGAGGAGACTCCGGGTCCTTAGGTGGCGCAGAAGTTTCTTCCTTTGATCATGCAGGACTATCTAGAAGAAACTTATCATACTCAACATCTTCTTCATTTCCAGACGTAGCTTGTTCATCAGCTTTGGCTTTGGCTGCAGTTTCTTCATCAGCTTTTACCTTCTCTAACTTCTCATATTCTGGTTCTTCAAGAGTGTCCTCCACACGTGTTTGTTGTTGTACCAAAGTGGTGGCACCAGATCCCTTATCGGGTTGATTAACCGCATCAGGACCTGGTGAAGGTTGAGCTCCACCACTCGACCCTCCGGGGCCACCCATTTGTTCTTGAGCAAATTGTTGTGCAACGTGTTGAAGTCTAACGAATTTGAACTTTTTCCTGTAATTGGTTTCCAGTGGCTCTTCATCTGAGCTTTCTTCATATGGCACAAGTACTAGAGTCTTCCCTTTTCCTTTGTTAGTTGGAGGACTAGGAGGTTTAGATACCGTTGTAGTGTCATCTTTAGCAGTTTCAGAGTAGAGCAGTGCCCTCCGAGTCCTCGTCCATTAGTTTTCTCTGCAGTTCAGGCTTGGATACGGGAATAGGAACAGCTTGCTTGGCGGGAACTGTCCCCTTTCATGGAGGATTCCTCCTGGGGAACGTCCTCTGACTCTCAGTGCTTGCAGCACTTCCTCCACTTCCTCTTCTGGTTTTCCTTATAGGTGTTCCAGAAGATTTCTCATCGAGATGACCAACTTTGCGTTCTTTTACTGCTACCAGATACCTTTTGTATGTCTCGAGCTTTCTGATTTCATTAGTCAGAAGGTGATCAGGTAACACAGCACCCTGTTTCTTTGTTGACGATTCCTTGATTCTAACTGATAGGGTAGGCTCAGTCAACATATCGTGATTGTCGGGGTCATTGAGCCTCTTGAGAATATCAGGATGAAGTCCAAGTGCTCTCTGGATCAACAGTTTTGTGTATCTGACATAGGGAATCTTTGAGCCAAGTTTCTTGAGAAATGACATCATGTCTTCCCATAACAGTGCTTCAATTTTGATGTCTTTTTTGTTGATTAATGACCAGAAGATTTGTAGTTCTATGAGCTTGGGATGCTCATAGCCACTATCACGACCAGAGACAGATTTGGTAATGATGATGTAGAGGGTTCTCCACGGTTGAGGAATGTTCTTAAGCTCCACATGAGAGTGCTTAGTGATTATTCCTGAAGCTTCATCATAGCCAATATCAATCAGGAATTTCAGAACTGTCTCTTCAGTAGGTGTGGCATAGAAGTCGGTTGGCTCGATTTCAGGAATTAGAAGAACATCCCGTAGATCTGCATGTGTGATGGTGATCTGTTTTTGATTGAGCGTCACAGTCACCGCACTTTGACCTTTGATCCTTTGCATTGAATTCCAGAATTGTTGAATGTAGATCTCTGGAACAGTAGCAGAGTGTGAGAGCATGTTCTGGTACGGATGATTCTTTAGAATATCCACAGCAATCAGGCAGGAAGATTCTGAGCATGAAAGAGTTTCAAAGTCAACTCTTAGATTGTTCTTTCCAATCTTTCTCGAATAGCCATTAGGGAAGATATCGGCAGTTGTGAGAACCTCAGGTGCATCCACATTCATTTGAGCAGCCATGTCGTGATCTGAAATAACATTAGCCAAAAGAACCAACATATCGAAAGACAGAATGTTAGTCAACAGAAGGTTTTAATGTCTAATTATTGAACGTATAATGTCAATGGTTGTTACGAGTTCAAAGTCACTTGTATGTCTAATAGTCCAATGACGTCGTGAAAAGTTTCGTGAGTTAGTTAACTTTAAATTTTAAAGTTTATGTTATCACTTATTAATCACCACATATAGAACGTTTAAGCTTATTAGTGACATTATTGGTTTCGTGAAGTTATGATTTATTTATATACAATTTTGCAAGCGTAACAATTCATAATGAAGGTATGATCAAGGCTTATGCGTAGAAATGGTAGCTTATGCGTAAACAGGGGTTATATGCGTAGACACAAGCTTAAGCGTAGGAATCTGTCTTACGCGTAAGAAATGTTACGCGTAGGAACAGTGTAACCTTATGCGTAGACCTTACGCGTAGGCGTATATAAAACCTTATGCGTAAGGCTTACTCGTAAGAGTAGACCTTATGCGTAGAGGTCACTGTTTACGCATATCCTTCACAGGATACGCGTAGTCCCTTTGTAGAACCTTACGCGTAATGGTTACGCGTAAGATTTCTCTTACGCATAACTTTCTACGCGTAAGGTGATCCTTATGGGTAGAGTATCAATGACCTTGATTCTGAGTTATACGAGTAGCAAGCCTAAAATAAAATCATCATATCATCAATCTTGACACATATATTCATTTTAAGACAGATTATGGCATGAAAACTTGTTAAATAGTTTACGCGTAGAAAGTCATACGCGTAAGTCAAAACCCTAAAGTTTATGAATTACGCATATGATTTCTAGCCATAGGAATTGCACCAAACATTTTCTGGTAAGTCTTAGATGTTGTGAGAGTGTAATAACCAAGTTTTAACACCCAATTCGTGGTGAATCAAAAGTACCCAAAACTCAAGAACATTAATCCTTAATTTCTAATTCTAAATCAGTTAATGTTTCTGGGTTATTTCTGGGTTAACATATGATCAATTCATGTTTAAAACAACTTCAAACAACAATCTTTAAGACCAAAAACATTCACATTTGAAAGTACCCAAAACCACGCATAAACCCTAGTACTTCAAATTCAACCATACGTGATTCTGGGTGGGTTTTGAGTAGAAAAATGGTATCAGTGATGTTTAAGGAACATTTTGACACAATTATCTTAACACCAAAACTCACAAACATGATCATGTGTTCTTACGCATATGCGAAGAACACAAAATCAACCATACACGTAAATTCAACCGTTGGATTTGTTTGAAAATCAAAACCAATCTTTAAAATCATGTTAGAAACATTAATCCACTTACAGTTTGATGATCAAACACACGGATTGGAAGAGTGATTCTTAGGCGTAGGATTTGTTTGGTTAGGGTAATAAATGTGAAGTGAAAGTGTTAGGTGGGGTGTTTTTATTAAAAATAACTTTAAGCTTTTTGCAGTTTTGGTCCCTCCACCTTTTCCTTTTTCATCCAAGGCCATTTAACTTCCATTTTGGTTACCAAATGATAGATTTTAAGAAAGAAACTTGACGACACTCCCCCTCGACTTAAGAAAATCATGAAAGGTTATAAATTTTAGTCCGAGGAGTGTTAGTGAACCAGAAAATTTACCACTATTGATAAAAGAAACAACCATAATATGGTAACATGCAAGTACAAGAATGTTTTGAAACAGTTAAGTAGATATTTTCTCCCCCTCAACACTTGATCGGAAAAATACTGAATTTTGAAAGATAAAAGTGTTGATGGAAGAAATGTACTTGCAATGTTTAAAGAAATATAGATAGAGGAATATTTTTTGTTGTTTTTATCTGATTTTATATTTTTGTATTTTTGTTTTTGAAAATTTATTTACAAAAGAGATTTTGGTGTTTGACAGGTTTTTAAGACTGTTTTAGGAGGTCATCCAATTCCTCTTGAGTCAAACACCTCATAACAATCCGGTAGACCAACTCATTAAACCTAGCGGGAGGCAAGGCTTTGGTGAGAAGGTCTGCCAATTGGTATTCTGTACCCACGAAGTATAATTCAACTGTACCCTGTTCCACATGATCCTTGATGAAATGATATCGAAGATCGATGTGCTTGGATTTCGAGTGTTGAACTGAGTTGCACGAGATCGCAATAGCACTCCGATTGTCGCAGTACATCGGGATTCTGTCAAATACGTAACCATAGTCTTTGAGTTGTGTTCTCATCCAAATGACTTGAGCACAACACGCCGACATGGCTACATATTCTGCTTCAGTTGAGGACAGCGACGTACAATCTTGCTTCTTCGATTGCCATGACACCAGTTTATCACCAAGAAATTGTAAAGCTCCTGAAGTACTTTTCCGTGAATCTAAGCATCCTGCGTGGTCAGCGTCTGAAAAAGCGATTAGTTCAAAACCAGAATCCTTCGGATACCAGATCCCCAAATTAATGGTTCCCTTGATGTATCGGAGGATTCTTTTAGCCTCAGAGAGGTGAGTTTCAGTTGGTCGCGACTGATAACGGGAGCAAAGATAAACGGCAAAGACAATATCAGGTCTGCTGGCTGTTAGATACATGAGAGACCCAATAATACTTCGGTATTTGGTAGGGTCAACCAATTTCCCATGCAAATCAGTGTCCAGTTTCTTGGTATGTGCCATTGGAGTGGCATAGGTGTCACAGGTATTCATTCCAAATTTGTTTAACAATTCAAGGGCATATTTGGACTGACTTAAGAAAATACCACGAGGTGATTGATGAACTTGTAATCCTAGAAAGAATGTAAGTTCACCCATCATAGACATTTCAAAATTTTTCTTCATTAGTTTTGCAAAAGCGATTGAGTACTTTTTATGTGTAGACCCAAAAATGATGTCATCCACGTAAATTTGAACAATTAAGATATGTGCCCCGTGATATTGTATGAAAAGAGTAGGGTCAACCGAACCTTTGGTGAAATTATTGGCAATTAGGAAAGATGATAGCTTATCGTACCATGCCCGAGGAGCTTGTTTGAGACCATACAGAGCTTTGTTCAGTTTGTAGACATGGTTCGGGAACGCGGGATCAACGAATCCTTCTGGTTGGCTGACATAAACCTTTTCTTTTAGCTGTCCATTTAGAAACGCAGTTTTGACATCCATCTGAAAGACCGTCATATTCATATGAGCCGCGAACGCGAGAAATATCCGAACAGCCTCAAGACGAGCAACCGGAGCAAAATATTCTTCAAAGTCAATACCCTCTTCCTGACGATAACCCTTAGCCACCAGACGTGACTTATTTCTGATTACGTTTCCTTCAGCATCCAATTTGTTTTTCCAAATCCATTTGAGACCAATGACGTAGACCCCTGTTGGTCTTTCAACCAGTTTCCATACTTCAAGACGTTTGAATTGGTTGAGTTCTTCTTGCATGGATTCGATCCAGTTGTCTTTTGTCATTGCGTCTTTGATGTTTTTAGGTTCAGATTAGCAAACAGTGAGTGCATAAATGCAATGTTCACCATCTGAGTGAAGACGTTGTCTCGTAATGACTGGTTGATTCGGGTTGCCAATAATGTTTTCCAGAGGATGGTCTTTTGTCCATCGATGTGTAGAGGGTTGATGTTGGTATACATTGTGCAGATTTTGAGGATTCAAATGACTTGTTTAAGATTCCGCGACATCTGGTGTAGCAGTCTCATTAGCAAACGGGTTAAAAACGCATTTGGATCAAAATCTGCAGGTGGGGGTACTTCATTCAGAACATCATCAGCCGGTTCAGCATTGTTGGAAGCGGTTTGTTCAACTTTTGTGGTGGAGTCAACTGGTGGTGCTTCTTCAACATTAGTTGTTGTAGCAGGTGTATCAGGTATATGAGTATTATCAGGTTGAGCAGCGGAAACAACGGATACACCTGGAGCACGTGCATCAATATCGTCACTGAACAGCGGAGCAAATAGCCTTTTCATTTGTTGACGAGTGAGCAGGGGGCTTTGTACAACTGATGATGGGGTTTGGGGAAAGTTTAAGCGGTTGTGACCGGGTTCCAAGCTGTTATACTCAGAAGCCATTACCGTAAGTTCATCAAAATGAGCATGAATCGTTTCCGTAACCTCCTTTGTTCGACGATTCCAGATTCGGAAACCTTTAGAATTATCACAATATCCAATAAAGACTCCAATGTCAGCTTTGGCTTTGAGCTTTCCAAAGTCATCACGATCATTATTCGGATAGCAAAGAGATCCAAATACATGAAAGTGTTTGAGATTCGGTTTTCTGTTGTGGACAAGCTCGAAGGCGTTTTGTTATCATAGAACGGTTTTGCGTATAGCATGCAGTAGATACAGCTTCTGCCCATAAGTAATCTGGAAGTTTAGCATTGATTAACATTGTTCTTGCAGCTTCGACTAACGTTCGGTTTCGTCTTTCAACAACTCCGTTTTGTTCTGGTGTGCGTGCAATAGATGTCTGATGCTTTTCCATTGTTCACAAGCTGAGCAAAGATGATCTTTAGAATACCGAAAACGTGGGAGTCCTTCAACAAGTTTGTGGCGAGCAAGGTTGGTGATGGTTTGAAAGTTTAGATGTGAGAGACGACGGTGCCATAGCCATGATTTTGTTGATGTTGCCTTTGAAAGTAAGCAAATGGGAGATGAAGCAACCATGTCTTGCATAGAGATAGTGTAAAGACTGGAATTACGCGAGCCAGACATAAGGTCGTTTCCTTGTAGATCACGAATAAAACAAGATTTCTCCCTGAAAGCAACCTCCAAATCTCCACCACAGAACTGACCTACTGAAAACAGATTGTGACCGAGGCCTTCCACATAATAAACTCTGCTAATTTCGATGTTCCCATTGATATAGTCTCCGTAGCCCATGATAGCTGCGAAGTGATCATTCCCGAATCTGACAGTGCCAATGAACTTTGCAATAAAGTTTGATAACAGTTTAAGGTTGCATGTCATGTGTCGGGAACATCCGCTATCAACAATCCAGAGAATGATCCGTATCACCTGCATTACACACAAACGACACAGATGGAATAGAAGTAGATGTGGAACCCGAAATGTTAGAGGGTTCCGGAGCAGGTATAGTAGACATACACACATCAATTGCTTTGGGTATCCATTTAAATCCTAGTGTGTTATATATCCATTTCTGCCATCTCCAACTAGTATTTGCTTTAGTCTTAGTGAATGCACTAGGTGGTACTACATTCCTAGGAGGTAAAACTGGAGCTACAGGGACAGCAATGCGTTCCTTAGAATCTAAAGAGGGCGGTCTACCAAGCACAGACTTAGAAAGATTAGTGGGCCTAGAGGTATTCCGATTCTTAGGATTCCTTAAACGAGAGATGATAGCCTTAGCATCACATTTATCATGACAATCAGAATTCATACTTTTACGACAAATAACACAAGGTGCATCAGACTGAATATCAAAAGTGCTTAAAGGTTTAGCATTCGTTACATCACTATTTCTATTACATTTGCCAGACGCAATATTTATAGTGGAAGCAACATGAGTCTTATTCATTGTCCTAGGGTATTCTTCTACTTTAGCATTCCTTATTGATCCTTTCTTAGGTCGCAACTTCCTATTCTTCGATGTAGTGCTCCTAGGCTGTGAAGTGCGGACGTTTGGAAAAGACGCAACTATTCCTGTTTCAGTAGAAGGAAGCACGTTAGCAACTTGTGATTTGGCAGTAGGGATTCTAGGTTCACGATTACTAAGTGTTACTGGGGCTATTCTCTTAATCACGGTAGGCGGAAGTTGTTCATACTTTCCTAACATTTCTCTTAACTTGAAGATAGTGTGAATCAGATCTTGATTTTCAGACCGAATATTTCCAGCAAAATGCATAACTTCTGTAGTATGTGCAAGATAATGATCAAGTTCATTTGATGCTTCATCACGAGTCTGTTTGAGTAAATCAAATATGACACCATATTCCTTTTTAACTTTTACAAGTTCTTGTTCATATTTTGAGATTTGACACTTAAAAGACACGTTTTGATCATCCAGTTGCTCAATTTTAGGATCAGAAGATTTTGCACGCAACTGGGCGATTTTGTGTTGAAAAGCAAGTTGTTGATCGTGAATATCTTTTTGACAGAAATTAAGACGACGTATTGCATTTGAAAGTTCGTTTGACAAACGTTTATTTTCAACTTTTAAGGACTCGATCTGAAGCACATTATTAGTGTTCTCAACATTTACCACAGAATCAACAGTATCAGCAGAGATATAATCAAATGCATATGACAAAGAATTCAATAACACAGCATTATGGACATCAGCACAGATGACATCTTCCAAGAGTCGATCAACATCTTTTCTCAACAGTTTCTTTTTACGTTTAGTATTAGAAATAGATGTTTCTGTTTTCTCGAAAACGACCTTCATCATTCCAAGTTCCTTATGAAAGTCCCTTTCCCAAGACAATGCATAACTTTTCAAATTTTTAACATTTGGTAAAAGATTTTTCTGAAAAATGTCTCTTTGTTCTCGCGCCAGAGGCGATTGAAAATGTTGAACTTTGATTTCAGAATGATATTCTATCTCATGTTGTAAAGTTTTGAGGTCAGCCATGAAAAGGTCAAAATATCTAAGAAGTTTGCGATTTTCAGGTTTTGAGTTTACTTCACTGATGGAAGGTAAAGGACCATAAGTTTGTGCATAATCTGGTTTGGGATTAACATTAGAAGACTCAGACGTTTTTATGATAATCCTTGGTGTGTTAGAAGAATCCGTTGGTGTGACGAAAGTGACCGCTTTTGAATAGTTAACAGGTTTGTTGTAAACAACATTTTCTAATTTTGATCGACTCTCGTCTTCTGCATCTAATTCCTCTTGACGATGATATTCAACAACACTCATAACAGAATTATCAATTTTATATTCTGCACTGGATACTTCAGGATTTGGTTTGAATGCTTTGGTTGAAAGCTTAGGTTTGTAATCAGCAAGATTTGGTCCATAGCCATTTGGATTTGGTTTTAAAGTAAACTTTTCAATAGCTGTGACCGACTCACCATGTTTGTAAACAACAGTTTTAAACTCTTTAAGTTTGTTTTGCAAGCCGATGATTTCTTCAAGATGATCATCTATTCGTTTCGTTGAATGCTTTTTGTATGCAGAGAACTGTTTTTGACAAGTTAACAACTCAGCCTTAGATTTTTGATTTTCGAAGGTGAGAGCGTTAATTTGCTTTTTATGTTCATGTTTCAGTTGTTCTATTTCAGACAACAAATCATTCTTCGAAGCAGCTAGATCACGCATCTGTCTCTCTAAATATTTTTCATTTTGATGAGATTTAGCAAAGGCTGCTTCAAAACCTTTTTCACGTTTTTCTTGAGTTTTGAAAAAATTGAGTTGCTTTTGTAAACATTCAAAATCCTTGGTTAACATTGCATTTTTACGTTTCAAGTCCTGATTAATTGCACGACATTCTTCCACTATGGTTTGTTGGTCTTGTATTAAACGAGCAAAATCTGGATGAGGCAAAAGTTCGGCGTGTTCAACGTGAGTCACAACATGAGCATTACTTAGATCCTCAAGTATAACCACGGAGTCAATTTGAGTATCAAGGGACACCATAAGGTCATCTTGATCGTCAAATGTGACAACGGGGTCTATTTGAAAATCGTCAGAATGAGATGTGGACGACTCATTTTGAACATTCTGAGCCTTGCCGGATTCAGATGTTGGCGGAGATATAAGATCAGAGATAAACATGGTTTGTTCAGGTACCTGAGACAAGCCATCAGTGTCATACACTGGGCCTGTGTCACTGATGTGTAACTCATGCATATTAGCCATCAACATAACAGCTGCATTGGCCTGCAAATCCTCCATATCATCATCGAAATCTGCATTTGCCATAAAGCTCTGTTCTTTGTCTGTGAGAGTTCCACCAGCTTCATCCTTAAGAGCCAAAAGAAGAGCCTCTTTGTGATAAGCACTGCCCCTTGTCCTCGGATTTGGGCATGCATTAGCCAGGTGTCCCTTCTCATTGCAGTTGTAGCATCGAAGACCATTCAACCCATTCTGAGCAGTTTCCTGGTCCACCACTTGAGCTCTATTGTTATTCCTACCTACAGCATTAAACCCTTGACCACCGCCCATCTGACGACCATAACCACGATTCTGAACTTTAACTCGTCCATTGTTCACAACAGCTTGATTCCTTGTGTTAGATGAGGAACGAATACGATTGTTGGATTTGTTGGTATAACGGCTAAAAGCATTAGCAATCATAGCAAATCCTTGTTGCAATGCTTCGAATGGATCAGATTCCTCATTAGCTTTACTGACAAGTGCTTGAGCATTGTTGTTGTTGTATGAAACCAATTGAGTTTGTTGAGATTGAGGCTGTGAAGGATCATATGGTGTGATTGTAGCAGTTGGTTGAGTTGCTGATTGAGGAGAATAACTGTTTTGAGCATATAAAGCAAGTTGTTGATTTTCCGGTTGTGAAGGTGAAGCAATTTGAGCACGGAGAATCCTTTCTCTATCAAATTGCTTTTCATGAGGCTTCAAGTAATCGTACAACAATCCATATGTAGAATGATGCATGTTCTTCGCTTGACGGAGAAAAATGACATACTTCTCCCATTCAGGACCAAGACTACTCAGGAACTTAGTATTAACTGCAATTCTTGGCTTGATGATGTTGTGTTTATCCAAATCATTGATGATGTCTGAGAATCGATGATGATAAGACTCTAGTGTCTCTCCAGGTTCAATCATGAAGTGTTCATAAGCCAAGTAAATTTTGGATTCCATATCCTCTTGATTGAGTGCAGATCCTTCCATAAGAAGATGAATATGTTCCCACATTGCCTTTGCAGTCTTTTGAGCATCAACACTTCAAAGAATTGGGTTAGGTAATCCTAAGAGGATATATTGCATTGCAAGCTCATCAGCTTCATAGTGTAGAAGTTCCTCTGCATTCAGGTCGGCAACAGTAGCAATGTTGGATTGTTCATCTCTTGGTGGATTAGCATTTGGATCGGCGGGTACAATGACAGTAGGCATCTGAAATGGACCTTCCAACATAACCTTCTTTAAGAACTTTCCGTGTGGCTTCTTCAGATCACAAAACCTAAAGAACCTTATCACTCATTGATCGTAGTTTCCTGGAGTGAGCATTGGAGGTCTATCAAGTGATCCAGCCTCATGAATTGATTGTTGGCTGCTTAAAGCTTCACACATCTTTGCAAACCAAGTAGGTTCCTTCATAGTGTTCCTTGATGGATGTTGATTGAATTCGTTTGTGTAGGGTTGTATTTGAAGACTTGGTGGTGGTTGAACCATTTGAGGTTGTGGAATTGCAGCAAGTTGTGGAGTATGTTGTTGATTAAATTGTTGTTGATAAATTGCTTGTTGTTGATTCCATTGTTGATGTTGTGGAGTTAGTTGTTGTTGACGTTGAGAATAAGTGTAAGGGAAATAGTTAGAGTATGGTGGTTGTGACATGTTCAAAACTTGTGTTGGTAAAAATGGATCTTTGTAGTCGAATGAACCTTTGTTGATGAAGTGTCCTTAGGCGTAGAAATCACAAGAAACCAAGTAGGACTTATGCGTAAAAACACCAAAGTTACGCATAACAATGAGGGTTACGCGTAGTTTTAGCTTACGCGTAAGTAGGGAAAAGACACTAAAGTTATGCGTAGACACAAAGTTAGGCGTAGAAACTTATGCGTAGGATTACCTTAGGCGTAAGACAAGGCTTAGGCGTAAGATTAATCTTATGCGTAGGATTTCTACGCGTAAGCTTTATGCTTATGCGTAAGTTTAGGGTTTTATCCCAAATGATCTTTTACACTATCACAGTGCAAAGGATATCCAAAGTCGACGTATTTTCAGGCTTATCCAAGCAAGAAAACACGGAGTAAACCACGAAACTGAAGATCAAACCAAGGAGTGAGTTACGCGTAAAAATAGGGTTTTAGTTACGCGTAGCTTACTCGTAAAAGTGATTTTGCACAAAGTTGTTTCTAAACCAGATTTTTGTTATAGAATAGCTTCAATATCACCAAAATAACACAAAAGTGTGAAACTTGATGAATCAAAACGGCTAAACAGGTTACGCGTAGAACGACACCCACGAACAAAAACAAGCTTAAAAAACTATGATCCACGCATAAAGTTTGAAACTTTTTGCCAAAAATAGTTATTTTAACACCTTAAAACATTGAAAGTACAAGTATCTTAGATTAAAAAGTGTAAAAAACGTGTTTTTAAGCGAACCAAAGATCTCGTTACCTTTACACGTATGACCAAAAACTTACTTCAAAAGCAATAACGATTCACCCAACTAGTAGGCGATTGATACCACTGTTAGGTCACTAGTTTTACCACACAAGCTTAATGGAAAAAGATATAGGTGATTGAACAATAAATCAAACACACACACACGATATGAGTAGCCGGTTATGCGTAGAGATGTATGTGAAAGAAATGAATTGAACAACCAACCCTCAAGTGAGGGTTATACAAGAGTATTTATAGGAAGGAAGCTAGTGCAACACTCCTAGTTCCCATCCTTTTCCTTATTGGACTAGGCCTAGGCTTATGGGCCTTCTACATAAGCCTAAGGCTGATAGCAAATATAAAGGCCATAATTAAGCTAACTATTACATGTGAATCACTAACACTTGATTGAGGTTTAGGAGTGATTCCAACAGTATGTCTGGTCTAGAAGCAGTGAGATACATCAGTGACCCTACTATTCCTCTAAAGTGAGTTTGGTTGACTAATTTGCCAGTGATATCTGGTCCGAGATTATTTGGGGGGACCATTGGATTTTTACTGTGGCACAATCAGAGATCTCCTATTTTTTCAAGATATTTCTGGTGTATTTTTCTTGATTGATTGTGATTCTTTTTTTAGTTTGCCTGATTTGTAGTCCAATGAAGTATGTGAGTTCACCCATCATGCTCATTTCAAATTTCTTTTCATCAGTTTTTCAAATTGTTTGCAAAGAGTATAATTTGTTGAACCAAAGATGATGTCATCAACATATACTTGGACCAGTATCACATCTTTTTTTGTCCTATAGATAAACAGGGTGTTGTCTATCTTTCCTCTGACAAACTTGTTTTGGATCAGGAAGACTGAGAGAGTTTCATACCATGCTCTGGGAGCTTGCTTCAGTCCATATAGGGCTTTGTCAAGCTTGCAGACATAATCAGGGTACTCACTACTCTCAAATCCTGGGGGTTGCTGAACATAGACATCTTCCTTAAGTTTACCATTCAGGAAGGCACTTTTGACATCCATTTGGTAAACTTTGAAGTTCATGTATGTTGCATATGTAAAGAAGATCCTGATGGCTTCCATTCTAGCAACTAGAGCAAATGTCTCATCATAGTCAATGCCTTCTTGTTGATTGTACATTTAGCTACAAGTTTGGCTTTGTTTTTAATGACAGTGCCGTTTTCATCAGTTTTGTTTCTGAAAACCCACTTCATTCCTATGACAATGACATCTTGAGGACATTTGATCAGTGTCATGACTTTGTTTCTGTCAAACTGATGAAGTTCTTCTTGCATAGTCTGAACCCAGCTAGGATGTTTCAGAGCCTCTGAGACACTTTTGGGTTCAACTTCTGAGAGAAAGTCTGCATATTGACACTCATTAGCTGAAGCTGCTGACAACTTAGCAGCCATTCTCCTTGTGAGCATGCCTTCAGTGGGCTCTCCAATGATATTCACAAGCTCAATGTCTTGTGATCTTGTCCACTTACTTTATGGTCTAGGATCTGAGCTTGATGAGGTCATTGGGAATTCAGGAATGGGTTCAGGGGCTGGAGCAACAGAAGCATGAGGTTCATTTGATGAGGTAGTTTTTTGTTATCAGGTTCTTGAATATTTGGTTCAGTATGACCTATCCCAGCAGGGATTGATGGAGTATCAATGAATTTACTGATGGTTGGTTGAGGGAGGTTGTGAGGTAAAATGTAGTAGGAGATGTCAGCATCTGCTTGATATTGACATGAGGATTTTTTTTCAGAGTTGAACTCATCAGGAGGGTATCTAGATGAGTCATCAATTCCTATTTCTTCTACTAAGGTATTGGAGAACCTGATGCTTTCAGCACTCTCATCAAAGGTGACATGGAAGGTTTTCTCAACTTGTTGTCTTCTCGTATTAAACACCCTGAAAGCCTTAGACATCAGTGAGTAACCTAAGAAGTAACCATCATCATCTTTTGAATCAAATTTTCCAAATTGGTCCTTGTGATTGTGAATGAACACAGGACACCCAAACACATGAAAGTAGCTGATATCAAGGAGTCTTCCTTTTAAGATCTCATAAGGGGTTTTTTTTGTTTCTTTTGACAATGATAGATCTGTTTTGAGTATAACAGGTTGTTGTAACAGCTTCAGTCCAGATGTGTTTTGAAAGTACTGAGCCATTTAGCATGGTTCTAGCAGCCTCAATGAGAGTTCTGTTTCTCCTTTCAGCTACCCCATTTTGTTCAGGGGTATAAGGAGATGAGAAATTTTTGGAAATTCCTTTTTCATCACAGAAACTCTCAAGCTCCTGATTCTTGAATTCAGTACCATTGTCAGTTCTGATTTGTTTTACCTTAATGTCATTTTGGTTTTCAATCTTCCTGATGAATGACATTATTGAATGAGCTGCCTGACTCTTTTTGGAAAGAAAATATACCTAAGTATATCTTGAGAACTCATCAACAATGACAAGGGTATATTTCTCATGCTGGATTGATTTAGGACTTACATGTCCAAACAGATCCATATGCAAGAGGTGAAGGCAGCTTTTGATAGAGAACTTTTGTTTTATTTTGAAAGATGCTCTATGATAATTTACTTTTTCACAGGAAGAACACGATTTATCTTTTGCAAATACAAGTGATGGTAAACCAAGGACTTTGTTTTGTTTAGCCAAGTTGTTGATATTTTTAAAATTCAGGTGAGACAGTCTCTTGTGCCATAGCCAGTTAATAGTTTCAGTGGCTTTGGCAAAGAGACAAGTTCCATTCTGAGAGAAAGTTGACATATCTAATACATATACATCATCTCTCCTAGAAGCTATAAGAACAACTTCTTTGTTGGAATTGAAAATAGTACCTTGTTTATCATCAAACTGAACTATGTATTTTGCATCACACAACTGACTGACACTGATGAGATTGTACTTCAGACCATTGACATATGTTATTCTAGAGAACACTATACCATTATAATTTACTGAACCATAACCTTCAGTGGGACATGATGACTTATCACCAAATACTACCTTAGGTCATGGTTCTTTTACATATTTGTGCAGATATTCCTTAACACAATTCATGCTTCTTGGACATCCACTGTCTAGATGCCAAATCGGATCCCTGGCATGTCTCTGCACAAATAGTAAACTGAGTTAGTTTCTCTTGCTAACCCACTTACTAGTGGGCTTGGGTCTGATGGACTGCTTGAATTTTGAAATTGACTCATGGTCAGTGGTTGAGTGAACAGTGCTACCACAGTTTTTGCACTTGCTTACTGAGGAAGACTCAGTGATGCGGGGTGATTTTGTGCTTCTCCTTCCATGTATGACCATGTCATGTTGAAATGTCTCATGTGCTGGATTTCCACATATTTCACAGCAGGAGTTCATGAGACAATCATCAGGATGATGGTAATTAAAGCCACAATGTGAACAAGGAGGAAAGGTGTAGCTTTTGGCCTTTGAGCCTACTTGGATGATGAAGCATACTGATAACCAAGGTTGGTATAATGTTCTCCACTTAGTGATTTTGCATATTGCAAGTGATCAGAAGTTCTGTGATCTTCTCTTTTACAGATCATGCAAAAGAGAATTCTTTGGCAATTATCAGTGGTATGACTTGTGTAATGGCACAGTCCAAACTTCTGTTTGGGCTTGGAGTTGCTTTTTGACTTGGAGGAACTTGAGGAGAGTGACTTTGGTTCATTGATTATTGAATCAGGAACCTTCTCAGTTGAGTTCATCTTTTCACTCAATTTCCTCACAAGTTTAGTCAACTGCTTGATTTGGTCTTCTTCAGTAGAAACTGAAGATTGGAAGTCTCAGTAGGAACTGAATCTTCTTTGGTTGGTTTTTCTGGTCTTTTCAATATTGTTCTACCAAGGCCTGACCTTTCTCTAGGAGAGTGTGGGTTGAATTGTAAAGGAGTAAGCTCAGTGCTAGGTGCAGCTCCCTGAAGAGATTTCAGAAGTGGAAGCGGTGCATGTGATTCAGCTTCTGAATCAGTGATGTGTTCAGTACTACTGGGTACATCAGGGAGTCCAAGCATGCTCTTGAGTGCCTGACTTTCAGGTTCAAGTATCCTTCCAGAATCGAAGTTTGGTAGCTTACTTTTAGGGTTTACCATTTCAACCCAATCACTGGGTTTAAGCATCATCTCTTTATTAGAGAGCAGACCAGCAGACACAAAAGGTTTGGGGCTTTGACCTTCACTTAGAGGATCAGTGAGTTGATCCTCACCTAGTATTATGTTTTTGCTACTGGGGGTTTGAACAGTTTCATAGACTCTAGGGTTCTTAGTGGTCCAGCTTTCAATGACTTGTTTTTCCTTTTTAAATTCTTCCTGAAGAGCTTGATTTCGTTTTACTAATTCAGAGTTTTAAATTTACAGTGTAACAGCCTCAAGTTTGGCTTATTTTAATATAAGCAGTTCATCCCTGCACTTATTTAACTCAAAACTTAACTTGTTATATTTGGAAAACAGATTTAATCGCTGCTCTTCTACGAACTTAAGGTCAACATTTTGTATAATTCATGAAAGACTGCCAGTCTGAATCATCATCCATGGAAAGTAATATGTATACCTTCTCTATAGTGATGTTAACCCATTCACCATTCCTAGTGTGTTTTTTTCCAACTGCTAGCTTGTCCTCTTCTGAGAGAGCCATCAGTGCACTAACTTGCACCATTTCATCATCTGAGGAGACTGGCTCTTCATCTCAGTCAAAAATTTCAGCTACAAGGCCCTTGTTTTTTCCCTGCACAGATTTAACATTTTGTGTAGTTTCTGAGGGAGTGGCCTCAAGAATAGCTAGTTTGGCCTTAACTTTCCTATATGTTGCTTCAAAATTAACAGCTTTGTTTTGGTCAGACTTAGTTTGCTAAGTTTGAGGAGACTGAAAGAGCTTGGGTTGAAACTTGCTAAAACCTAATGATTGGTTTGACCCTGAGGGCTTCTATGAGGGTTCTGAAACAGTTTTTGAAACAATCTTTAGCAAAGTGACCCTTTTTGTGACATTTAAAACACTCAGTGTCTTTATTAGCTTTAGCATTTGATTTTTTTTTTGTTCCTTCTTATAAATCTTTTTGCATTAGCAAGGAGTACCCTTTCTTGAAACTTAATGTTTAAGTCATTCAGGTACTCCTCGCTAGTTCTCTCATCAACCTCATCGTCAGAATTTTCTTGAAAATCCTGAACCACACTGTTTGAAAAGAAAGCAGTTGAAATGGGTGTTGAGGTGGTTGTCAGGGACTTTTTAACTTCGTGAGACTTCTTCAAATCAGGGTATCGTCTATTGATGAGATTATCTTCATAGACGAATTTCCCGTAGATTTCAGGAAGTTCAAGAGTCTGAATATGATTTGCATTTCTAAGTCCCTGAGAAAAGTTCAGCCATTTCTCAGGGAGACTATTAACAAAACCAACATTAATTTCATGTTTAGAAAACTTGACACCATCATTTGATCATTCAACAAGGTTTTATAATGGGTGTAAGTTTGAGAGAGGGTTTATGAGTCTTTGGCTCTGAAGGTATTGTACTCAAGTTTCAGGTCCATGATCCTGTTTTCCTTGGTATTTAAGGGACCTTCATAGCTGTGTACCAAGTCATTCCAGCTTTTTTTGGCTGTACTAAAGCTAATGATTGACTCCATTACATCATCAGGAAGACAAGATATGATGATGCTTTTGGGTCTTTGATCCTGATTGACCACCCTCCTCTCATCTTGGGTCCACTGAGCTTCTGGTTTAGGTAAATCTTCAGCAGTCTTTGGGAAAAATGAACCTTCATTAATAAACTTAATGTAATAAGGTTCCATCCCAGTCAAGTAGCAAAGCATTCACTTCTTCCACTTGTTCAATTTACCAACTTCGAGTCGAGGGGCAAAAACAACATAAGTTCCACCCTTCTTATCGACAAGTTGGGGAACTTCACTTTCAGCCATGTTAGGATCCTGATTTTAAAAATGTTTTGAGCGGCTTAAAAAGGGTTTTATAAATCAGCCTGCTCTGATACCACTTGTTGTTCCCGTATCATAAATAGCAAAAACAGTAACTAAGACTAAGTGTGATCCATGACTAAAGTAAAGCAATTAAAATAAGTTTTTAACAAGATAAAACACAAAGGATTTTTCAACGTTTATATTCTTTATTAAAACGAATCAAAAAGAATATATTACCCAAGTGCTTGCGGAACAACACTTGGGATTGAATGACAAGTATGGGTGTGCACTCCTCACTAAGCTTAGGCTAAGTATAAGCACAACTATCAGCAACCACTGAGCTATCTCAGGGACATAGTCGTATTTGGAGGAGTGAAAATTGCTTGTGTGTGTTTTTCACAATTAATGCACAAGCTTAACTTTCACTCCTACGTTATGGCTATTTATACAAGTATGATTTTAACTATATACTAAAAGACAAACTGACAAAAGCTATAGAGACAAAATATTGATGCATTTTGTTTGTGTTTACAAGAACCTATTTTGGGTAACAGACAAGGCAGCTTTCTGGATGTCAGTGATGACACTGATCCTGGTTGTTAGTCTTTCAGGGAAAGTTTGTCTTATGGCATATAAGGACTCCTCCTTATAAGTTCAAACTTATCTCGCCTTGTCCCGCCCATTCTTCAGTCTTCTAGTCTTCAGTATTGTTCTTCAGTCTTTGTCTTCAGTGATCATAGTTGGTGAGGAGTTTTGGGATTCAGTGAGTTATTGTCATCACTCACTGAAACCATCATCTTCTTCTTAACTCAGTCTTCACCCCTTGAGTTCCGCGTCACTGAGCGGAGAGACTTTTCTTCTTTGCCTCGTACTGAACGTCCTGAAGATGACTCACTGAGTGGCTATGCGCTCAGTGACTTGTTAGTGTTTAAGGTTATAAACACTTAGGGTATTTTCTATTCAAATCCTAGAATTAAGAGATTTGGGTATTCACTGAACCCAACAATAGTTTAATGACTTAATTCTCTATGTATAACACTTTTTATAAACTCGATATATATGAAATATGATATAGAATATATAAAGTTATAAATATTTTATATATTTAGACGCTTTAAGTCACGTTTTAAAAACGTTAATGATTCGCTATAGCTCCTGAGAAGTGGGGCTTGATCATACCGTCACGCCACACCTCACGTTATTTAGAACCTTGGTTATGATAGAGAGGGGTGTTTTGTTATGGTAGTGTTAAGATGGTATGACACTGCGGGGTCCAAATGGAAAAAAAAATGTGCTTCACTACACCTTATGTTGTAAGTGTACACAAATCTAGCATCTTCTTTATTGGGAAAATTGTGATATTTATTTTTATGTTATTAAACAAGTACTCTTTCCGTCTCAAAATTTTAGTTCTCGTTTGATTATTTCGGTATTTTTTTCACAACTTTAACCTTAAGTATTTTTGTTTGTGTTATATAACACTTGATACAAATTATATAAATGAGTGTGTTTTAAATGTATTTTCATCAACTATTATATAACACAAACAAAAATATTTAATGTTAAAATTAAAAATAAAATACTGAAAAAATCAAATAAAGACTATAATTTAAAGACGGCAGTAGTAACATTTAAAGAAAACGTATCGATCAAAATAAGTACCAAGCTTAAAAGTTTAAAACAAATCGATGCTCTTCTCAAGCGGTTGTTTTTGTTCATGATCCCAAAAACCTTTTTTTTTTCTTTTTTTTTTTTTTACAATAATACATGCTACTATGTATGTATGAGTGATGTGTGAGACACAAAGACACGTGTATCGTTATACTGTAACGATTAAAAGGAAAAGAGCAAAAGAAGTAGGGTCAGTTACTATCATAAGTCAGCATCAAGGCAGTATGCCACACATTCATACATATCACTATCACTGACGCGTCACTTTTCTACCTCCACCTCCGCTTGGTTCTTTCTTTACGAACATGATGCATGTGATGTGGTGAAATAGATACAAAGTTCATCCTTACACAGGAGAGGGGAGTTTGATAGAATGTGCCACAATGTGCCGGAATAGTTTGTAGGAGATCCTGAATTTGGGTGAAACGCGATCAGTTTTGTAAGCACTAGCATCGGTGAAAGAAACAACCTGCCAACTGATTGATCGGGAGAACCCGATCAATTTTGTAGGCACTGTGTGTGTAGAGAGAGCTGAGCAAGTTTTCATTCCTTCTCCTCTCGTCTTAAAATTATTGTCCCCTCCACCTCCCGAAAAAAAGACATTTAAAAAAATAATAATAAAAAAAAAAAATGATGTCTAGCTCAGTTGGATTGATGCATCCGGTTATAGTCTCCATGTGTGGTTGAAAAAAAAAAGTAAAAAAAAGTGATGTCCAGCTCAGTTGGATTGATGCATCTGGTTATAGTCTCCATGTGTCGGAAGTTAGGAGTTCGACTCCTGCTATTCCCCATGTAGGGGATTTTCCCTGAATTGGCAGCCGGGTTCGAATCCCAGTACGATGCCTTGAAGCCCCTTAATGGGATACTGGATGGTTAGGCTGGGGGTTGTTATTCTCTTCGTGAGATGATTCGAACTCGGGTCGAGAGACTTGATGCCTTGGTAGCACGCAAGTCGCAAGATACTCCACTGCACCAAACTGTCGTTCAAAAAAAATATATTACTGTTTTCTCTCTCTTGCTTGTGTCAGAATGACAGTATTACCATTAAATAATTAATTAACGTCTTCTTTAAAGTTTGTAATAGTAGTTTCAAATAAAGATAATATGGTAAACTCGATCAAACTTCCCTATCTGATGGACAATTAAATTGTGACATTCCAAAAAGGCAAACGTAGACTATAGTTTTAAAACGGGGAGAGTAACTTTTCTTTTTATTGATAATGTTACTGTTTGACGAAAAACGTGATAAAATTTTAATATTATTATACAGTAAACTAGTCATTAATCTCATTACAGGGAAATCAATTAAACTATCAAAAACTTTTTTCATATTCACTAATGCAGTTACAAATGTAATCAAAATCAAAACAACTATACGCGAACAAGAATCGAGAACCGAGCCGGAATCAAGACATGTTACTTGATCGGGCGAGCCGGAATCGAGACATGTTACCCGGTCGGGTTCTCAATTCCTGTGCAATCCGATTTTGGTTCTCTCGGTTCCGGAGCGGTTCCGTGCAATTCTAAAACCAAGCTCAACCCTACTGTTGCATGTGCTACGGCCTCAAATGACCATTTTTAACACGTGTCGTGTTTTTCTTTTCCTGTCGTACTTTACATGTGTTAAGGCCGTCTAAGATGACATTTTAATTCTTTCAAACTTTTAAATATGATAATTTTCCCTTTGTCTAATTGTATTTGGCATAGATCGAACATATTGAAAATTTTATCGGTGAACAACATGTTTTAATCTTCTCAATATACAACCAATTACTGAAAAGGTTCATCATCATTCCGGTCCTTTATGTCGACACCACACCACTATTTTTGCCTAAGCATAAAACAGTCCAACACATAAATTAACGTGAGTTACATCAATCAAGTAACCAACAGAACGTTGGAGTGGGGACTATGTGAGAGGGTCCGAGTACCTTCCATTCAAAATATTCAAAAAAGTGGTTGTTAGTTAATTAGTCATAATCAGTAAAGAAAACGACAAAACAATCTTATCAAAGCGTGATGGGCCACAAATTAAAATTGTATGTATTGTGATGAAGTCGATTGGTGTGGCTATGATGCACCAAACGTATTGGCGAGCTCTGGTTTGAGCACACGAAGCCCTTAACCACGATCCATCCAGAACCTACGTTTTTTTTCATACTTTTTAAATTTATATTGGCATACCCTAGAAACCACTTATCTTTTTTACTTTAAATGGGCCCCTAACCACGTATTAGAACGTGAAAATATGTGGGGTCTTAACTTTTCCGATTCAACATCACATGTTGTAATTAGTGATTAGAATACACTCTAAAAAATAAACATACAAGGGTTTATGTGATAATTGTTTGTAATTAAAATACTAGTAGATAGTGGTGTAAGGTTTCGTTCGATAAACACAAAGGTAAGCCTCACATATCTTCTTTCTTTTGGTTCTTTAAGAGTACCTGCAATGGGCCATTTGAGTAAAAGCTTTTTACTATTTGAAAAAAAAATCAAATACTTTTTAGCATTGCATTGAAGGACTTTTTTAAAAAATTGCAAGAAAGACTTGGCACAAGCAAAGCGTTTGAAGAAAATTTGAAGGAAAAGCTTTTTACTTGCAACAATTGCATAAAATGCATCAAGTCATAACACATTTAGCATTTATTGTTATAAATGCATCAGGTCTTTTAAAATGTAGGAGCATTATGGATGCTCTAATATCTAAAGCTTCAGGTTCTTAAAAGTTACAGTATAGCCTTTCTATTTCACTTTCTTCGATAGCTAATTAGCCCATAGACTATCTCTTTTTGCTATATGATTATTGTAATCACTAACACTATACCTGTAACTACCGGTGTAAACGATTCAAGTCGAGTTGAATTTTGGCAAAGCTTGACTAAACTCGACAATATTATGTTCAGCTCAAGCTCGATTCGATAGATCGGCGATCCTTCTTGAGGGAAGCTCAAACTTGGTTAGAGAAATTTGAACTTAGCTCGAGCTCGGCTCATAAAGCTCAATTTATTTTTATAATCCAAAATTAAACTAAAAAAATAAGATAAGATTTTATTCGGCTCGAAAATCTTAATACACTTATTTCTACTACATTATAAAGAATTTAAGACATTCTCAAAATGTAAGTCTTAAAATATTAAGTCAACACACTTACTTATTCTGGCAAATTTTAATAAGTATAGCTATAATAACATTAGTTAAAATACTTTAAAGTATTTTGTGTGGAAATGTTTTAAAGAAATTAATTAAAAAAATTATATTGTAATTTAATATAGGAAAAAAAATGTCTATAACCATAACTATATATTGACTTTTCAACTCTTCTAATAAATGTTTATAAAACACCTTAAAAATAAAAAATACATGTTATTATACATATTATACAAATTAATAAGCAAGACTGTCTTGTGGATTTTGGAGGCCATGTGCCATGATCCCAAAGTACATATGACGATATTTATAGTTTCCGATATTACTATTTTAAAAGTTTAAGTAGGGTCTTGGATACGAATTTTTCAATACATATATGAAGGAAAAAAATTATGAAGAATTAAAAGAGATAGAAGTAACATAAAGTATTCAAAACAACATTGTCAAACTTGTCGAGAACACCTTCGAAACTCTTTCAAACAACAAAACAGATATTCAAACATCTCAGATATGTAGTGCCGGATCATTTGTAATGATAACTTAAACAAGGTTTAAAGTTGTTACTTTATAAGCTCTTTTGGACTTAATGGGAAACAGAAATAATAAATTATAGATAAAGTGTAAAATATATAAATAATAGGGGTGAAAAATGTACATAGTGTAAAGCTCTCATCTTCTTTCTCCGTGTGAAACACATTCCCCTGTTTTAAGGTATCTCTTGAATCACAATAAACTGATCAAATTTACTTGTACTAGGTAGTAAATAACTGTATAGGTCACTTTTATCATCATGCTAGAACTAAAACTCAAGTATATAAGGTTCATGGCTTAAAAATTTTGGGGCCTTTAAAATATCGGAAGCCTTGTGTGATTGAGCATCTTGCACATGCTCAAATCCGGGCCCTATTAATAAGCAACATAAAGCTTCATATAATTTATATGCAAACAAGTTGATGGTACATATGGCTTTAAAAACCAGACCGGACCAACGGATTCAACCGGTTTTACCGGGAACCGAAGTCGCCACCGGTTCGGCTAACAAATAAAAGCCGTCCGAAAATGAACCTGAGAGGACCGTCGGAACCAGCAAAAACGGGTGAACCGGGGCGGATCGGGATCATTTTCTTCTTGTTTTACTCGAGTTAATAAGCTCATCGCTGTTATTTTTTTGATGTCTGGACTTTAATCACAAAGTATCCGCCACCGCAATGCGCATATACCCTGCTAGTAAATAAGTAATGAGATTTACTTTTGGTGCATTTACGCATAAGCCCTTAAAATATACATAATATTTAAATTAAAACAAAACATATATTTGTTTACAAGCTCAAAAAGCTCGACAATAACTTTAGTTGATCTATATAAGCATGAGGTTAGCTCGATAAATATTTCAAGCTTATTTTTTTGGCTCGAGGCTCGATAAAGCTCGGTTCGATCGACCTCGAGTTGAGTTCGAGCTCTAAGTTACTCAAAAAAACTCGCCTCGACTAAACTTGTAACTTTAATTTTTAAATAAACTTGACAATATAGTGGTAACTGTTTTATTTCAATAACTCAAATAGTAGCTGTTAGTATTGTATAAAGTTAAATATTGTATTATGTTATATTTATAATGGATTTTCTAAAGTGTGCCTCGAAAATACACGTTTAAGGGAATAAAAAAGTCAAGTACTAGTTTATTAAATAAAAAATTATATATAATTAAAGTAATTTTTAAGTATAATTAATGCGCATTAATTGCATTTTTTAATTTTTATAAAAAGTATTAGTTTGATTATTACATCTTAACATGTGCTTGAGAACACATTTTACAAAAACTCTATTTATAATACAATTATCAAGTCGCCCTTAATATTTATAGAAAATTTACGTAATAACTATAGATATCATTAAATACTGTTATTAGGGGTGTAAACGAGCCGAATCGAGTCGAGTACTGCCAAGCTCGAACTCGACTCGATTAGTAAAACTCAAGCTCGAAACTCGACTCGAGCTCGTTCGAGCTTTGGATTTCAAGCTCGAGCTCGGCTCGTCATCTCAAACTCAAGCTCGAAACTCGACTCGAGTCGATTATTGCCACTTTTAAAGCTCGAACTCGATGAAAAATGGGTATACTAAGCTCGACTCGACTCGATTTTACGTAATTATATGTATATAAAAGGGTAAAAGTGTAATATCATTGAAGCTCGATAAGGGCTCGCGAGCCTCACGAGCTGAGCATATTCGAGCTCGAACTCGGCTCAAAAGTGTACTCGAGTAGCTCGAGCTCAACTCGTTTATATCGAGTCGATTTCAAGTAGTTTACGAGTCGATCTCGAATAGCTCGCGAGCTGTCTCGTCTCGTTTACACCCCTAATTGTTATACAAGCCAGAGATTTGCATGGATAAGTGATTTTTTTTTTAACAAACATGGATAAGTGATTGATTGTTGGTAAACTCTATAACTTTTAACCTAAAAAGGTTAAGTTCAAATCCTTATTTTGACATCAAAAGACTCTTACCTGGTTCATTTGTTAGCTCATATCAAGTCCAATATATTAACAGAGTTTACTTCTTAATTAATGATTTTACATAAAAAAGTTGTTGTATTTTGACAGTAAGATATCTATAATAGTTTTGTAAAATGCATTATCTTTTTTAAAAAAATTTATTATTCCTAGAAATCTATGTTTCCGAAATATTGAAAAAGTATAATGATATATGTATCATAGAAAATTCTAATAATGTATTTTGTAAAGGAATACTGTTCAAAAAAAAGTATTTTGTAAAGGAATAAATTACATGAATGACCCGTCAGAGCTTTCATTAGCAAAATCAATGTTGCAAAAATCGATCAACTCGGCCGATTAATCACCGATTAATCGTTAATCGGTCGAGTACCTTGTCGATTTTTAAAAATCGGTCGAAAAATCGGCCTAGGAAAAAAATCGACACTAAGCATTCAAAAAGTCGGGCAAATCGGTCATATTAAAAAATATATATAGGCGTTCTACTTAATTTGGAGATCGTATATTTCACTTATAACGTACAATGGGCATCATAATCAGAATTTTAGAGCCTTTTATTGAGGTTTGGAAATATATCAGGCTTGGAATCGGTTTAGATTTTTAGTTTGGTCTCCAGAAATACCAAAAAATTGCAGGAAATGCCAATCTGAATAATCACCGATTAATCCCGACTTGACCGATTACTCGCTGCAGGGTGGTCGACCGCCCGACTACCGATTCACGATTTTTGCAACATTGGCAAAATGAGTACCGCATTTTCGGTTTTACCAATTTGGACCTAGTACTCGCGTAACATCTTACATGATTTACATGACTAACACGTGTACGACCAAGATTTTACTTATGAAAATAAAAATGAAAAAAATAATAATAATAAAAAAATGGATGACATGTCATTACTCGCGTAAAGGTATACACGATTTACACGACAAATAAAAATAAAATAAAATAATGGAAGTGCCCTAGTAA
This sequence comes from Chrysanthemum seticuspe, assembly GCA_019973895.1. Taxonomy (NCBI): domain Eukaryota; kingdom Viridiplantae; phylum Streptophyta; class Magnoliopsida; order Asterales; family Asteraceae; genus Chrysanthemum; species Chrysanthemum seticuspe. Next base: position 17,529,716 of record BPTQ01000003.1, on the reverse strand, counting down.
ATCATGTCGGATTTAATTGTTTGATGTTTGGTTTTTGTTATATAAAATATGTTAAGAGAATGATTATTTGTAAACTTTTGACATGTTTTAATTGTTTGTAAACTTTTCAACTCCATGTCCGCATTAATTTAGATCACTTCTCGAGCATAACTACCGCAACCCCATGACTCCAAACACGTAGTACTAATGTAAGAATCCAACATCATAGGTATTCCAAGCTTTGTAGCTATCATACTCAGCCCATCCAATGTAAACACAACCAATGGAACATCATGCATCTTGATCAAAAAGGAACCTTTGATGAGTTATCTTTTCTAAGGCTAACCGAAGGGGTCCACTTGTTTAGGAAAATAGGAACACCACGTATCATCCACGGACCATTTTGAAAAACATTTTCAGCACCATGCATACAAGAGAATTTGAAAAAGAAAAACCCCTTAGCATTCATCGTCATTTTCTGAATACCATACTTTCCCCAAGCATTCCACACTTAATTTTCAACTAATGGAAACACGAATCTTTTGCCAATGAAATACCCATATAAAAAGTTTGTAAGCCTATTGTTAACTTTGTCAACCGAAGCAAGAAGGATACCCACATCAAAATTAGAATCGTTTGGTACATCAGACTCCGAAGTACAAAAATTTACCTTAACCGTTTTAGGAGTTGTATTTTATATGTTAGCAAATGAATTACCTCCCACTTTCTTAGTAACATCAGTAGCAGCCTTGGCATTTTCAAGTGAATTAACATAGGAGATGTATTTTATATGTTAGCAAACGAATTACCTCCCTCTTTCTTAGTAACATCAGTAGTAGCCTTTGCTTTTTCAAGTGAATTAACATATTCAATAACCAGATTGAAGTTAGAGTCTCAAATCGTGACCTTACCGGAAGTGGCCGCGTCTCTCACAAGAGGAGCTTCCACATTATATGTTGGTTTCTCAATATTATCATGCGTATTCAAAACAGGAGCATTAGCCAATTCTCCAAACATATCAACAAACATGCGCTTGCTAAATTTGCTAGTAGGAACTGGAATCGTACTAATATTCAATGTATGCTTCAAATTTAACCAACCACCTTCATCCCCAACTCCCTCACCCTTCACAAATTGAACCAAGTACTCAAAACAATCACCAAAAATTAAGCTTTAGGAATCGAGCACTTAAAGCACACAACCAACAAACACCAGCACTGAACGAAACAAAAGAAACCCTAAAATAGGCTTTAGGAATCGAGCACTTAAAGCACACAACCAAATCAGGCACAATAAATAAGCCTTAAATTGACATTAGGTCGGTTAGGGTTAGAATTAATGCAACCATCTTCAATAATGAGGAAACCGACAAAACCACTAATAAAATAACACTAAATAAATGCAAAACCCTAAATCCGATTACTAAAAACCCTAACTTGGACTTGTTAAAATGATTATGGTAATGATAAATTAGAGATAATCATCCCAACACAGAATCAACAATCAAAATCTAAACACTAGTAATAAGATCTCGGATTAGCAAGATGAAAAAGAAATCAAAACCCTAAGATGACAAAGATGTCTTGAATAATTATTAACAATTCATAAAGATCAAAGATTAACCACAAGTGATAATTAAAGACCAATAACAAGTTTATTAATCAGTTAGGGATCAAAGTTGGTTAGAAAAATCAATCGAATTAGGTTAGAATGAAGAATTGCTAAATTCTCCAAGGGATAGAGAAAACTAAGGCTTCGTTCGTGATTAGACCAAGTTGATTTTGGATCATCTTGCCCGAGGATGTATATTTCTATTAACCATCAAGGAAATCAGTGCCTAGTTTAGATTCAACCGAGTTGAACCATATCCATGATCAATATGATTCCACTTCTTTGACTCCAGATCAATCTAACCTGATATTGATGTTCACAATAGTCATAAACTATACATTGATTTTCTCAACTGTCAGGCCGAGCAGGTTATTAAAGAGCTTGCCTCATTTTGCAGTTTGCTGTTTGGGAAAATGATTGAAAGGCCTAAATATGTGATTAAATTTGTGCATAAATAAGTATCACTTGTTTATAGAGAAGTGTGTCCTTCTACTTTTACTAATAGGGTGATGTTGTATAAGTTTAAGCATACAATTAAATATGCCAATCAATGTTCTTATACTTTCTATAACAAAGAATAAAGGAAGATTACAAAAGTAAAACATGACAAATATAATTCTACAGTAAAACCTCTATAAATTAATGGTGTTGGGACCGGGATATTTTATTAATTTAGCGAGATATTATTATATCGATAAATTAATAATTTATTAATTTAAATAGGTTTTGCATATGATCTTTAAATTTACAAATCAAATATACTAGTTACAATGTATTAGGGCTGAGCATCGGGCCGAAACTGGCCCGTCCCGACCCATCCCGAAACCGACAAGGCTGAAAATCTTAACCGAATCCCGACCCGATTCTAGTTCGGGTAATCCCGAATCCCGACCCTAGTCACGAAACAAACCGGTTTGTATGGTTTTCTTTGTGTTATCCCGAAACAATCCCTACTCCCGACCCGACCCGAGTCCCGACAAGGCTGAAAACCCAAACCGAGTCCCGACGCGAGTTAAGGTCGGTTTGTGTCGATCGTTGTCGGTCGGAGTCGGGCGTCGGTCGGGATTGCTCAACCTTACAATGTATACTAGTTAGAGATGAAAAACAAATTAGAAAAATAAGTTATGATTATCACTTTATGAATTCACATCCACAAATTAATTGAATTTTGTCAAGTTCATTGTTTATAAATAAGTAAAAAGTTAGTTTCGTTGGGACAAGTTTCAGTTACGTATAAGTTTATAACCTTAATTGAATTATATGAATTTGTACAAGTTCCAATTACTTATGGCCTTTATATATATATATGAAATTTTTTAGTAACCAATATATATACACTGGGGTTTCAAAAAAATTATTATCTTATTATTTTATCGATTGAGGGCTAAATTTGTACTGGTCCTAAGTTGGGACTGGACAAATTATTAATTTTATCGAGGTTATCAATTTGTCGAGTATTAATTTATAGAGGTTTTACCGTAACTTCAAGATCTATCACATTTCATTTTCTACATTTAATATGTTATTTCAGGTGTGAAGATTGATTCACCTGCTATCACTAAAATACAAATATTACTCTTAATAAGTTTAAATGGGCTATTAATCTAAAAGGGTGTTGATACTTACATCATTTTTTTGATACACACACCACATTTGTGTATTACAGTGTTGTACAATGTGCATTAGTGTGTTGTACGATGTGATGTATGTATAAAAAAAATGGTGTGAGTATCAACTCCCAATCTAAAATCTATACCCTCCGTAGTTTCCACTATTTTTCTTTGTATACAACAGTAGTTGTGACATGAGTATGAGAGTATTGACGTCTTAAGAGACACGTGTTTTTTCATGTTCTTCTACACGAATGGAAAAACATTTTCTTGATGAAAGTGTAATATCGTTGTCTAAATTGATAAAAACAAATGAAAGTTCACTACGTGTGCAAGACAACATATCTAAAATTGATTTACTTTGATTACTTTTAATTCCTCCATACTTTATTTCATTTTCAAACTTTAAGTCTCATCATTCGTCTCTCTATCATCACGACTTACCCCACCATAAAAAAACAATGGAAACAATTAGTTCACATTCCAAGTAGGGAAAAAAAAGGAGAACCCAACTGCCTAAACCTTTCATAACCGTATACTTATCATAATGCATGTGAGAGTAAAGTGCAAAAATCATCCTTATGGTAAAGGATTGTTGAATTTGACATTGATCATTTTTTGCCCATATACAACTGACGAATATCATTCTTAGGAGGTGAAACATTCAGCATATTAGACTACAAGTAGTGGTTGTTGGTTTGTGGGAGTTATAAACACACGTAAACGACTAGAAGTGTGTGAGCCGATGGGGGCACACACGATAAACACGAGTATACGTGTCGAACGTATATTTATACTTGAATATATTACCCAATGTGCATGTATTTGACCCGATCATTGTGACGATCCATGGACTTGTTTGAGTTCTTAGTTGGGTCGGTTTTAGAGACGCCTTGGGCCATGTACTCTAACTGATCGGATAGAGGAGGATAGACTTGGGCTTGTGACTTGTCAACCAAGACAAGACCCAAGTAGAGAAGGGTCGTTTGTTTTGTTATAAAACAAAACGTATTCCTCACCTCAAAGAGATGCAATGTACGACAATAAATATAACCCTAAACATACACAACACTTTTCCTTGATATCTTCCAATGTTTGACGAATCAGAAAAGAAAGCATATGTTATTATTTATGCATGCATTAACGTGTATATACATGCATATGTTGTTATATTTATACATACATATGTTGTTATATTTATGCATGCATGTTGACGTCTCTAAACCTTGCAATTGTAAAATATTCCAAGTGAGTTTAGAGTTTGTGGTTTTGGAATATCGGACAGTTTTGTCCGATATCGGATGAAACTAAGTTTTGATCTCGGGCAGTAATTAGTTCTCGGACAGAAAAGATAGAAGGTGTTCTTGGGGTTTTCTTGTTCATTATATTCAAGTTGTATCACTTGTTGATTGGGTTTTAATTACGTTCTCGACTAGCGTCTTTATCGAACGTATACGTTAATCGGGTTTGTGTGTGATACTCTTCGAGGTATCTATTTTAGATACTTAAGGTTTCGTATTGGTTACTTGTTCCGTTACTAGAGATCAATTGCCAAGCAAGGTTAGCTTTTCTTTATACCTTTTAATTAATTAATATTGTATTAATTATGTGTTTATTAATGACGTGTTAACATAATTGTATTAACTAGATCCCATATCCGCTGCGTACTCGTAGAGGTTACTGGTTAACAGCTTCTAAAATCCCAACAGTGGCATCACGAGCCATCTCGTTTTTGCGATTATGGGTTACACGTTTCTGATATTAATAAACATGTTTTAAAAGGGCTGCATGAAACCTAGTTTAGTTATTTTATTTTATTTTAATTTTGACAATTACATGCAATACTTGTCAATTTTTAATAAATAATAACTAGTCACACACAAATTAAAATTATATTGATAATTAGAATTAATTTGTTAATTGGAATTTAATTTACATGTTAATTATAATTACCTTGTTAATTAAAATTAATTGTTAATTAAAGAATTACATGTTAAATTACAATTACTTGTTAATTAGAATTAAAAGTTAATTTGTATTTATTAATTGTTAATTAGAATTATTATGATAATTAGAATTACATATTGGTTTAAATACATAAATTGCGTAATTACTTGATAATTGGGATTGCCATGCTTTTATGTGTTTTTCCGGCCACAAGACCCACTCAATTGCTTTTATAAGTGATGTATGGGGCGATCTAGGTATTGTATCCTAGTGACGGTCTTATGGTTCCCCGTTTGGGGAAGACTCGCAAGAGGACTCGGAACAATATGTGGTTATTTATATTAATGTTTATGCTTGTATGTTTGTGATTCCTATATGTGCATTATTACTTTGTTTTGACACCTAATTGTATGCAATATGGAATAATACATATCGTAACCATAACATTAATATTGGTCTTTATTTACACGCCAAAATACCATGCTCATTGTGACCTGCTATTTGATTCGTGGAAAATTGTTTTTGTAAAATAAAGTGACCTAATATATGAAACACGTTTTCAAGAATTTAAAAACTAGACGCTATGGACACTTGGGATATACGGCTCACCCACTAGAACAAACTCAAAAGGGGGTTTAAAGAGGTGCGCACAGTCGCACCGAAAGGATGTCTAAGGTTATGCTTCAGCGCTTACCTGGTCCTCTGCCTCCCTGTGCGTTCGATTGGAGCTACCGTTTTTTAAAATTAGTGTTACAAAGTTGTTTTGCATGCTTCTTTGTACACGAATTTTACCACATTTATATGTGCATACCTATTTGTTAATATTAAGTCTGTGCCACCCAACTATGGACACGTGCACTTGGATTGACTTCTCTGGTCAGACCTAAGGGCCTTTCCAACCCATGGTAATTATTTCTCACTGGTCAGACCTCTGGTTATTTTTACACGTTCATACTTGGTCGACTTATATCGAGTTAACCTGGTCAGACCTCGGACCCGAGGCATAAGATGAGAACTAAACATGCTTTTGACATTATTACTTGATACTAATGCCTTAAACAGTCTCATAAATCTAAGAGTTGCATTTTGCAATTAACGCTCGTCGCTTACCTCTTGTCCTATTTTTTTACACACTGGTCAGACCTATGGTAATTAAGTGGGGTTGCAAGATGGATCTTAGTCTTAATTAGTAATTAATTGGGTAGTTAATTCTTTTAAGAATGTAATTATCGAAAATACTAGAATTGAACTTTTTATGTTCTGGTTAATTGTGTTATTGCAACATAATTCGTAAACAAAGTTTTTTTTTTCGAAAGACAAACTTAGTCTCTTTTCCTAGTAAGAAGAGTGAGACTTATTCCTATCTTTTCTCCTTAGTTGACTAACTAAGATAGGATTCCAAAATTGATAAACTCGTTTATGATCTTTCATTACCCTTTCGTGGTCTAGAGTTAATTGAAAGATAGAATATTTTGTGTAAATGGAAACATTGTGTTTAGAGCTACCAAAATAAATAACATACTGCACTTGTCACGATGCATGAGTTTAAACCGCAAAGAGTAAAGGAAGTACTTTCATATTTGCTAGGTAATCTTCTTGAACTCTTATTATTCCTAAAGTGCGAATTACCCTTGGGGCTATGTAGACGATAAAGGAGGAATTGCATGCTAAATATTCAAGTTAATTGAATAAAAGAATGGCTAGTCCATTGTCTACATAAGTAAAACTTCATATACTCTGCTCAATACCTAAGTACATGTTACTCGTAGGCAATTGAAGAGAATAGGAAAGTATATAAAACTGCTATATGCTTTCTACTGGAAATGTAACACTTACAATGTTGACAAATCCAGTGGGAGGTCGCATTTTATGACTGAAATATCATTCATGTAATGTTGTCAATTTCAGTGGGAGCTACGGGATTTATTCCTTGATAGTCACCCATATCATTTCAAACTAGCTTTGAAATAATCCATTACTTTCCGAATATGAACAACTATTGCTTAAAGGAAAATTGCATTTTATTTTATAAGAAAACACGTTGCCTTCCTGCTGTCGCTTCCTGAACTGTTATCTATAGAATAATAAACCACAATTCCTTATTACAGGTTATGGTTCTAAACTACTTATGATATCTATGACATTATCATATCGTTTGAACAATCAATCACGTGTTGTTTGTTTTCATAATATGATGTTGTACCTTTCACAAGTGGGAGAAATCTCAAAGTGTGTGCAAGGAACAACAACATTATTGGTATCTCTTGACCGCAAGGTAAGGAAACTAATAATTCTACTAGGACTTAAACACGTTAGATGTTTAATGCCCTACTACATGTAAATAAGAATTCTACTAGGACTTAAACACATGAGATGTTTATTGCCCTACTACATTCTAATAATGATTCTACTAGGACTTGAACATGCTAGATGTTTGTTGCCCTACTACATTCAAATGTCATGATATAGTGTTAAGATACTTCAAAATTTGACTACATGTTTTAGTCAATATAATTATGGTTATATGATAATGATCATAATTTTGAAGTATATAATTAACTTGAAATTACTATAGAACTCAGCAGTTTGCGTTCATGATTACTTTTGTTAGTATAATTATGCTTACATGTTAAGACATAATTATAAAGTCCTTGAATTGTCAATGATTTATAACATAAAGTATGTATAGTAAAAGTGTTATGTCTTCTAGTTAACACATAAACATAAGGCCTTTGAATTATTCAAAGACTTATAATGTATTATTGAAATGTTCTGTTTTCTTGTTAACACATGAACATATAATCCTTGAATAGTTCTGTCTTCTTGTGAACACGTGAACATAAGGTTCTTGTATTGTTCAATGAATATACATTATTGCATGCACTTGGTTCGTAAATACTTTATATGCAATTTGGCTCGACCCAATTGACAAGTATTTGGTCCAAAGAAAATTAAGTTATCTATAGAATTCTGATATAGTTTCACAATTCTAATAACTCATAGGATACCACTTCATTATGGTATGTCTAATGTGTTGGATCAAACCTTATTCATAAAGTTTGGTTCCTGATAGCTTTAATTGCTCTACCTCCAAAACATATCAAGGTTAGAAATTGCGTGTGTCATGGATACACTCAATATAGTTCAAACCTAGAAGGTATTCAATAGAACACATAACTGAAAACCCTAATTTATTAGGGATTTGAGGTTTTACCACTCAAACCAATTGAATCATAAACCCTATTGGATTTTTGATTTTTCTACACTTCCTAGCTTGAAGATTGTAGTTTTGGTGTTCTTCCAAGCTTGACGAAACACAAAACTGTTGCTAGAACTTTTGGTTAAAGAGTGATACTAAATTAGAGTTTTTCTATAAACCCTAATTTGAGTTGTTGGGAGGAATTCCATTATGTCTTGATTTAAGTTCTAAATTTGTTAAAATCTTATGAAGCATTTTATTAACAAATCTTGAGATGAGAACTTAAAATGTATTTTGTGGTTCTCCATAAGGAACAATTTATTGTTGCTTAAATACTGAGTATTTAGAGAATTGTCTCTACTTACAAAAGTAAGTGGGAGTATATACATATCTCAAAGTTTTTGAGAACAAAATACTTAAACCTTCTAAAATCCACTTATTAATGTCATACTAAGGTTAAACATGAAAATGTTGACCGAAGTATAATGATTAGTGATGAGTGTCTAAATATTCATCTTTTTGTACCATTTAAACTGCAAAATCATCTGAAAACACTCAGAAATGCATCAAAATGATAAAAATATCACAAATAAGTGTTTTATGTGTTTTAAATGCAAAAATATCAAAATCTGGTGAAAAACGTATCAAGTTTGCATAATTGGCAGTTTTAGTCCCCCAAGTTTCAAAAGTTGTCAAAAACAGTCCCTGGTAAATCAAAATAAAGAAAAATATCATTTCAAGTCCCTAGGCATTCATGAGTTGTCAAAATTGGTCCTTGAGATTTAAATTTGCAAAAATTACAACTTAGGTCCCTAAACTTTGAAAAATGTCAAAAATAGTCCTTGTACTATTGAAACTTGTCAAAAGTGAACATTGAAACAGTTTTGAGAAATTGGCAGAAATGTTCCTTCAAGAATCAGAAATTGCAGTTTGGTCCTTGTCATTTAAAACTAGCCATGACCCCTTCAAACCATTATGACCCCTGCCATTATACCATTTTGACCCCCTGCCATTACCTGTTTTGGACCCTTGGTCAAACCCACCAGTCAAACCCCACCTTTCCCTCCACCACTGTGCTTCTTCCCCACTTGACTGCAAACACTCTCACCCATCACCTCACCTTATCCCTCCCCCCTCATCATCATATCTACCAACTTATCACACCACAATTAATGCCACCCCCCCCTAGTTGCAAATTCAGAACCCTGTGGTCAAAACAGCTTTTCCCGCCAATTTTGATCAAACGGCCAAAATCCATCCAACTCATCCAATGGCCAAGATTTCAGATGGGATTTTCTCAGAGGACACGTGGAAAGCATTTGGTGTATAAAAGAGAGGGAAGAGAAGGCTCAAAGACATCAATCTAGTGTAATTGTAATTTGCTTATGTCGTTTTTAATATTTTAAGTTTTCCAGTACAAGTTTAAGCTTTCAAATACTTTGTAATCTTATTTCAGTATAATAAAAACTCAGTTTCAGTTTCAATTTCAGTGATAAGTCCCATTTCAAGTTTATGCAATTTTCAAGTCAAAAATCTCATGTGAATGAAATGTTGTTGTTAGTTATTATCTTGGACTCTTAAGCTCATATAAGCTCCTATATAGCTTATTAAAGCTATTAGATACTTTAAAACTCAGTTTAGAAAGCAAAAAGAAAAAATACCAAAAATACTAAAAAAATAGTTGAAAAATAAAAAATCCATGGTGAAAGATACAAGAAAGCTGGAGCAGGGTTGATATTGGATGGCCTTGGTATAGAGCTTATTGGGAAGCTTTAGGAAGTGTTTACAAGTCCTCAGTTCTCAGTTTGAGCTTGGAAACAATTTGTAAGCCTTTTGTTCTTATTTGGCATTTCACTGTTTAAGTTAAGCATAAGCTTCAATCTTTGTGTCTTTGAGTTTCTTAGTTATATTTAAGCATAATTAAACATAAAAATCAGTTGTTTGTTCTTTTAAATTTATAGTTAGCAAAAATCTCATTTTCACAGTTAAAAGAGCATAATTGTCATTCCTAAGTTTTATGTTATTATTGTTGTTGTTTAATGTTCATTTAGTCCCATTATATGATATTAAAAAGTCTGAAATCAATAGCATGATCTAGATCAGTGTTTTGCTTTGAAAATCATCAAATCAGTCTTATAAAGTAGTGTTTGGTTTTATTTTGTTAACTGTGCTAAAGAGTGCTCAAGTCTTTGTTCTTTGTTAATACATGTCTCATTAGGTCTTAAGAACTCAGTCAAACCATAAAAACTAGTACTTGTTCTATAAAAAGTCAAAATCAACTTAATTCTGTCCTAGACTCATATCTGTTAGGATTTTTGATTGAAGAAACATGCATACTGTTTTAAAAGTTGTTTATCTAGCTCAATTTAGTCTCATATTAGCTTAATATAACAAATTCAGTAGCCTAGGATCATTCAAATCTCACAAAAGTCAACCTACTAGTTTATTTCAAAAAGTCAAGAACTGCTCTGTGCACAGTTGTTGCATGCCTAGTTCACAAGCTTATTCAGAGCTCATTAGTGAGTACTAGCTTATGTACTTTAGCTTTTTGAGAAGCTCACCTAGCTATCTCAAAGTTCCAAGTTTAGCTTTTCAATCTCTAGCTTATTTGATAGGTCTGATAAGAGCTTTTTGTTTGTCCAAACCACTCAGCATACACTGAGTATTTACTCAGAGGTTTTTCAGTTTATTCATAAGCTTCTCACAAGCTTATTAGTGTAAGCCAAACTTTGTAATCTAGCTTTTTGGAAAGCTTAACTGGTCAACTTATTAGTTCCAAAGTTCTTTTTCATTTTTTAGCTTATTAAAGTGCTTAAAAAGTAGCTTAAAGGTGCCTAGTAAAAACAAAATTGTCCTCTGCAACAGATAAGCTTTTGCTTATTTGAAGCTTATTTGGTGCTTAATTTTAAGTAATTGTGCTTTCTTAGTTGTTGTATTAGCTTATTAACATTTGTCTAACTTATTTCAGTTTACTTTGCTTGTTTTTGCTAGCTTATTAGTCATTTAGCTTAATCTAGTGCTTATTTCCATTTATTTTGTTAACTGTTAAGAAACTTAAGCTCAAACTGAGCTTATTAGTCATTTTTATAAAAAGTCATAGTTTTATAAATTGCTTATTTTAGTTAGCTTAATAAGTTGCAAAAAGAAAAATCAAAAAAATAAAAAGTTAGCAAAAAGGTCATTGCTGGGATTCGAACCCTGGCCACCCAGCTCACCACACACACACACTATCACTCGCCCTTGGGTCTTTTTCTGTTTTTCTTTACATTATTTAATATATACCCCTTCTTTCCATTTTTAGCTTATACGAGCTATTTAGCTTATTTCTAGCTTATTTCAATAAGCTTTTTCATGTTTTGTATTTTTCCTAGCATAATATTAGTATAAAGTATTTTATAAAAAAGTTTCAGATTTTTCTTAATAGTTTTAGTATTTTTAATCATTTATTTAGTCTAAAATAGTATTTAATTCATAATAAAAAATATAAAAGTCTAAAAAATATAAATCTTTTTTCTAAAATTTTCTTTTGTCATATAGTAGGTAAGAAAATTGTTTTTACATTCGTAGGACTTTTATTTCACAAATTTTACGTTTTTGCTTGCGCAGTAGCGTAATTTTTATACATAACGCTCGTTTTCATTTTAAATCACGTTTTTAGATAATTTAAGTTTACGTTTTAGTTAAAATAGTTTATTTAGGTTATTTTATTTTATAAATCACAAAAACATCATTGTAAAAATAGTGATAGCGTTTATTTAATATATTTTAGCTTTTTAATTTTCTTTAATTTGCATTTAAGCCCCTGTAATTTACAAAACTTTTCTTTAGGTATAAATATTTCAAAATCCTTACTGATCACTATCCTTAGTGATTATTCGACATCTGTCTGTGTTAAACACCATTCATCCTCCGTGGGACTTAACGACCCAGGAATCCACTATATTCCTCTGATCTTAATTGCATTTGCTTTCTGAGCTGTTTTAAGTTTGTTACGGTTGACCATTCACAAGTGGTCAGCTTGTGTGATTAAACTTGACTGTTTGGAGGCGAACCAAATTTTGGCGCCGCTGCCGGGGAGGCTGTAAGCGTGTTCTAAGCATTTTTCAGACCCGTACTTGCACATATACCACCTTTTGTAAACAGTTTTTTTTTTTTTTTTGTAAAGTTATAACAAAATCAAAAAGTTCATTAACACTTTTCCTAAAGTGTTAACAACACCAAACAAAATATAAAACAACAAAACAATCGTAACGTTTTCTAACTTGTGTTTCCTTTAAGGTGATTCTTAAAAGAGATACATTTTGGTTAAACGAGACGATACAAAAAATATTGTCCAAAAGTTTTTAAACCCTTAGCACAAATCCATACCTACGTCTTTTCAGTGGTACTTAATTTATACATAAAAATCAACCACCGCAAATCAAGGCAGTACACCTACCAATTGGGGGTGTGACCATAATAAGTTCCCGAATTACAGATTTAAAACTTGCCTTTGTGTCCTTGTGATTTGGTGTACCTTTTTCAAAGAAGCCATTTCATTTGTGATTATTGGTTAAGTTCACTTGTCGTTTTGCCTCGCATTTGTTTTGAAAACTGATTTTTATACTTAGTGCATGCGCACTCGTTCTTCCAGTTCTACAAGTCCACTGTCAGAGCTTGCAAATATTCCTCGTAGACGTAGAGGACGTTCTGCTCCTTCAGCCGTGACTGAGGAACGTCTACCACCACCACCCCCTGCCGTAATGGCAGAAGACAAGCCGATGAATGAGCTTCTCCAAGCACCCATCGAGGGTTACGGAGATGCTATTGTTGTCCCAGCCATCGTGGCTGATACTTTTGAGCTCAAAACCGGGTTGCTTAATCTTGTAACCCAAAGCCAATTTTATGGTTTTGAGCGGGATGATCCTCATGCACATATTCGATGGTTTAACAAGATTGCATCTACCATCAAATACAAGAATGTCCCACATGAAGCAATTAAGCTTCTTCTGTTCCCATTTTCTCTGGAGGGACAAGCCCGAAATTGGCTTGAGAAACAACCCCCTCGTTCCATTGAGACATGGGAAGATCTAGTCACAAAGTTTGTTAACGAATTCTATCCTCCATCCCGAACTACAAGTCTTAAGAATGAGATAATGAAATTTTCTCAAAGATTTGATGAATCATTCGGGGAGGCATGGGATCGTTACAAAGAGCTGCTCCGCAAGTGTCCGCATCATGGTTTTACCGAGTTAATGCAAATGGATACTTTCTACAATGGTCTGAACCAGACTAATCAAGACTCTTTAAATGCCTCCGCGGGAGGTAATTTCCTGAGCAAGACCACCAAAGAAGCCTTGCAAATCATTGAAAACAAGTCCCAGGTCTGCCCTTTCCGCACGAAGACATATCAGACTCAGTCTAATGCTGGACCTTCTACTTCATCTCCCGTGAGTACATCTAGCACCGATGCTAAGATTGACAAACTCACGAATATTGTTCAGGCTTTGGTTCTTGCTAACCAAAAGAAAGTCACTTTCACTCAGACACCATCACATGGTGAAGTGAAGAAAGTTGAAGTTTGTGTTACTTGTGGTGGTCCTCATGCATACTACAACTGTATTGCCACCGATGGTAGTCCGTTTGAAGCCAATGCTATAGCCGGTACTTCAAATCAAGGAGGTAATCAATACCGTCCTCAAAATGAACCAAACTACCGAGCTAATACTTATCAGGCACCACCCGGTTTTAACCAGAATCCTAACCGGAATCAGAATCAACCTAGAATGAACCAAGGTTATCAAAACCAAGGTAATTTCTATCCCGGACCCAATCAAGGTTTCCAACATCAAGGAAACCTTAATCACAACAATTTCAATCAAGGGAATCAATTTCAGGGAAATGTGAATCCTAATCAAGGGAATTTTCAACAACAAGGTCATAATCAAAACATACGACCTCAAAATTTCCCTCCACCTGCTCCAGTACCATCATCTGATGAGTTATTGAAGCAATTCATGAAATCCCAAGATGAAATGAACAGGTTGTTGGTCAGTCAGATCGCTGATCTCAAGAAGTCTTTAAATGATCAACCCTCGGGCTCAGGAAAACTTCCGAGCAACACGATCGCTAACCCGAGGGAAGATGCAAAGGCGATCACAACCAGAAGTGGTGTTTCATATAATGGACCCGCTATTCCTACTACCTCTTCTTCTTCTATCCCGAAGGTAGTGGAAAGTGAACCTGAGGCAACAAAGGACAAGGAACTTCCTACTAATAACGGAGGTACCAACGATGTCCATCCTCAAGTTGTCCAGAAACCCAAATCCAATCCAGGAGTTGTTTTTGAACCTCCTGTAGCTCCCGTTGAAAACCCCAAATCCAAATCTTCTATTCCTTACCAATCACGTTTGAATGAGCAAAAGCTCCGCGAAAAAGCCAGTCATCAAATGGACAAATTTTTTTTTCAAATTTTCCAAGAACTACATTTTGACATAAGCTTTGCGGATGCTATCATGCTGATGCCCAAGTTTGCATCAACTCTCAAACACATGTTAAGCAACAAGGAAAAGTTGTTTGAAATGGCTAAAACTCCTCTGAACGAGAACTGCTCTGCAGTTATCTTGAAGAAGCTTCTCGAAAAGCTTGGAGATCCTGGAAAATTTCTCTTACCTTGTGTATTTCCAGGAATGGTTGAATGCTTTGCCTTAGCCGATCTTGGTGCAAGCATAAACCTGATGCCTCATTCAGTATGGAAGAAACTTTCTCTTCCGGACCTTACTCCTACATGCATGACTCTCGAGCTTGCAGATCGTACAATATCCCGTCCACTTGGAATTGCCGAGGACGTATTTGTGAAAGTAGGAAAGTTCCATTTTCCAGCTGACTTTGTAGTTGTTGATTTCGATGCTGATCCACGGGTTCCTCTCATTGTTGGAAGAGGATTCCTGAGAACGGGTCGTGCTCTCATTGATGTATTTGAGCAAGAAATCACATTACGTGTTGGTAATGAAGCTGTCACCTTTAACCTTGATCAAACTTCGAGGTACTCCGCAAACTATGATTCTAAGTCGGTTAACCGAATAGATATCATTGATGTTGCTTTTGAAGATTACTCTCAAGAAGTTCTTGGTTATGATCATAATTCTTCGAGTGATAATCTCACTCATTCATCTCAACCCATCATTGCCAATTCTACTCCTTCTCTCACCCCATTTGAGGAAAGTGACTTCATCTTGGAAGAGATTGAAGCCTACTTGTCTAGTGATTCTGTTCCATGGGAAATTGATCACGCTCCCATCGACATCGAGGGGGACATACTTCTCATTGAGAAGCTGCTTAATGATGATCCATCATCACTCCCTCCCGTCGAACTTCATAACAAGGAAGTCAAGTCAGTTAATAAAACTGAAGAATTTCCTGAAGTCGAACTTAAGGACTTACCACCTCATCTCGAGTATGCATTTCTTGAAGGTGATGATAAATTACCTGTCATTATTGCTCGAGATTTGAGTAAAGATGAAAAGACTGCTCTCATAAAGGTCTTGAAGTCACACAAGCAAGCAATTGCTTGGAAACTCTCCGACATTAAGGGTATCAACCCTGAATTTTGTACTCACAAAATCTTGATGGAGGATGACTTCAAACCAGCAGTTCAACATCAGAGAAGAGTAAATCCAAAAATCCATGATGTTATCAAACAGGAGGTTATCAAACTTCTTGATGCAGGATTGATTTACCCGATCTCAGATAGTCCTTGGGTTAGCCCAATTCATTGTGTTCCTAAAAAGGGTGGCATTACTGTTGTCACAAATGAAGATAACGAGTTAATTCCAACTCGATTGGTTACAGGATGGCGTGTTTGCATTGACTATCGTAAGTTGAATGACGCCACCCGTAAAGACCATTTTCCTCTACCCTTCATGGACCAAATGCTTGAGAGATTAGCAGGGAACGAATACTATTGTTTCCTTGATGGTTTCTCAGGGTACTTTCAGATTCCCATTGATCCAAAGGATCAAGAAAAGACCACATTCACCTGCCCATACGGAACTTTTGCCTATAGACGTATGCCTTTTGGCTTATGTAACGCTCCTGGCACGTTCCAACGATGTATGATGGCAATTTTCCACGACATGATCGGGGAAACAATGGAGGTGTTTATGGATGACTTCTCGGTCATTGGGGACTCATTTCAAACATGTCTCTCCCATTTAGATAAAATGCTAAAACGGTGTGAAGACACCAATCTTTGTCTAAATTGGGAGAAGAGCCACTTTATGGTCAAAGAAGGCATAGTCCTTGGCCATAAGATTTCAAAAAACGGGATTGAGGTTGATAGAGCAAAAGTTGATGTTATTGCTAAACTACCTCATCCTACTACCGTCAAAGGTATTAGGAGTTTTTTAGGTCATGCCGGTTTCTATCGCAGATTCATACAAGATTTTTCTAAAATCGCCCGGCCTATGACCCATCTTCTTGAAAAGGATGCTCCTTTTATCTTCTCACCTGAGTGCATCGAAGCTTTTGAAACATTAAAGAAAAAGCTTACTGAAGCACCCATTCTCGTTGCTCCCGACTGGGACTTGCCTTTTGAGCTCATGTGCGATGCAAGTGATTTTGCTATCGGTGCAGTCCTAGGGCAACGTAGATCCAAGCATTTTCAGCCTATCCACTACGCAAGTAAGACTATGACTGAGGCTCAAACTCATTACACTACCACAGAAAAAGAGCTATTAGCCGTGGTGTATGCATTTGAGAAGTTTCGGCCGTACTTAATCTTGACTAAATGCGTGGTGTATACGGATCACTCGGCTCTCAAATATCTCTTTGCAAAACAAGATGCAAAGCCGAGATTGCTCCGTTGGGTTCTCCTCCTACAAGAATTTGATATCATTATACGTGATAAAAAAAGAGCTGAGAACCTGGCTGCTGATCATCTGTCCCGTCTAGAAAACCCTCACCAGGATGTTTTCGAGAAAAAGGAAATAAATGAAACATTTCCTCTCGAGACACTCAATGCGGTTTCTTTTCGTGGAAACTCTACCTCCCCATGGTTTGCTGACTTCGAAAATTACCATGCGGGTAACTTCATAGTGAAAGGGATGTCGACCCAACAGAAGAACAAATTCTTCAAGGATGTTAAACATTACTTCTGGGACGACCCCTACTTATTCAAATCTGTGCGGATCAAGTCATCCGACGGTGTGTTTATGGACAAGAAGCTATGGACATTCTCAAAGCTTGCCATGCTGGACCCACTGGGGGCCATCATAGTCCAAACTACACCGCCAAAAAGGTGTTTGACTCCGGGTTTTATTGGCCCACGATTTACAAGGATGCCCACGAATTTGTCAAAACCTGTGACGCTTGTCAACGTCACGGGAATATCTCACAAAGAAATGAAATGCCGCAAAACGCCATTCAAGTGTGTGAGATTTTTGACATCTGGGGCATTGACTTTATGGGGCCATTTCCTTCATCTCGCGGAAATAAATACATACTCGTGGCCGTTGACTATTTGTCAAAATGGGTTGAAGCTAAGGCTTTGCCTACCAACGATGCCCGAGTTGTTGTGAAATTCTTGAAATCTCTTTTTGCTAGGTTTGGAACTCCACGAGCTATAATCAGTGATCGTGGTACGCATTTTTGCAATGACCAGTTTGATAGAGTCATGCAAAAGTATGGTGTAACTCACCGTCTCTCTACTGCGTACCACCCCCAAACAAGTGGGCAAGTGGAAGTTTCCAACCGAGGGATTAAAAGAATTCTGGAGAGGACAGTAGGTGAAAACCGTGCCTCTTGGTCGGATAAGCTAGATGACGCACTCTGGGCCTTCCGTACAGCTTATAAAACACCCATCGGGTGTACTCCATACAAGCTTGTATACGGAAAGGCATGTCATCTTCCGATTGAGCTTGAGCACAAGGCATACTGGGCCTTGAAACATGCCAATTTCGATATTCAGACAGCTGGTGATCACAGAAAAGTTCAAATGAATGAACTAAATGAACTCTGTGATCAAGCATACGAGAACTCTTTGATCTACAAACAAAAGACAAAGAAGATTCATGACTCTAAAATCAAGAACCGCGTTTTCAACGTTGGTGATCGAGTCCTTCTTTTCAATTCTAGATTGAAGATTTTCTCGGGAAAGCTCAAGTCCCGTTGGTCTGGTCCATTTACTATCACTAAGGTTTATCCTTATGGCACCATTGAGTTATCTCAGCCCGATGGTCCAAATTTTAAAGTGAATGGTCATCGATTGAAGCATTATTTTGGAGAGGACATTCCTCCTGTGATTGTCCCGGATCTACAAACTTTCCCCATGAACCAATGAATGCGGGGATCGAGTCAAGCTAGTGACTCGGGAATCAAAAACAGTAGCACACCACATGGGTTTTCACCCGTGAGTACCACCCTAGTGTGGGGGAGTTGCCCCCCGCTGTTGTATATAAGAGTTTCAAAATATATATATATATATATATATATATATATATATATATATATATATATATATATATATATATATATATATATATATATATATATATATATATATCTTGCTAAATAATGGCCGTAGTATTTCCCTTTTACGTTCTATGTTTCGGCATAACCGCCGGTACTTTGAATATTGAGGGCAATATTCATTTCTAGTGTGGGGGGGGGGAATTCTCACGAATTTTATCATGTAATTATTCCACCCAATTCCCCCGTTTTTGGCCAAAATTTTTTTTTTTGGAGTAAGTGTTTTTCACTTACTCAGCAAATGGTAATCAGTCCGCCATGTCTAACCCACATAAGGATTGGCTAATCCAGGAGCAAACGGCTCTTGGTAAAGATATCTCAAATCCGTTGACGGCTTGCAATTTGCCCAAAATTGTATGGTATTCAGCTCACCATATCCTTAAAAGTGAAGAGTTGGCTAGCCCGCAAGTTTATGGCTTGTGGTAAAGGCAGTGGAGAAACCATAATTGGTAATCAGCTCACCAAAGATAAAATTGATAATTTATCTAAGAGTTGGCTAGTCCAGAAGCAAACGGCTTCTGGTAAAGACAAATCAAATCCGTTGAAAGCTGGTGATTTGCTCAAAATCATTTGGTTATCGGTGTACCAAGGTTCTTACTTGAACTGAAACATTTGGCTACTCCAGAAGTAATGGCTTTTGGTAAAGAGATGAAATCCATTAATTTTTCTCAAAACATTGCTAGGGACTAGCAATATCTTAGTGTGGGGGATTGATGAGTGTCTAAATACTCATCATTTTTGTACCATTTAAACTGCAAAAACATCTGAAAACACTCAGAAATGCATCAAAATGATAAAAATATCACAAATAAGTGTTTTATGTGTTTTAAATGCAAAAATATCAAAATCTGGTGAAAAACGTATCAAGTTTGCATAATTGGCAGTTTTAGTCCCCCAAGTTTCAAAAGTTGTCAAAAACAGTCCCTGGTAAATCAAAATAAAGAAAAATATCATTTCAAGTCCCTAGGGATTCATGAGTTGTCAAAATTGGTCCTTGAGATTTAAATTTGCAAAAATTACAACTTAGGTCCCTAAACTTTGAAGAATGTCAAAAATAGTCCTTGTACTATTGAAACTTGTCAAAAGTGACCCTTGAAACAGTTTTGAGAAATTGGCAGAAATGTTCCTTCAAGAATCAGAAATTGCAGTTTGGTCCTTGTCATTTAAAACTAGCCATGACCCCTTCAAACCATTATGACCCCTGCCATTATACCATTTTGACCCCCTGCCATTACCTGTTTTGGACCCTTGGTCAAACCCACCAGTCAAACCCCACCTTTCCCTCCACCACTGTGCTTCTTCCCCACTTGACTGCAAACACTCTCACCCATCACCTCACCTTATCCCTCCCCCCTCATCATCATATCTACCAACTTATCACACCACAATTAATGCCACCCCCCCTAGTTGCAAATTCAGAACCCTGTGGTCAAAACAGCTTTTCCCACCAATTTTGATCAAACGGCCAAAATCCATCCAACTCATCCAATGGCCAAGATTTCAGATGGGATTTGCTCAGAGGACACGTGGAAAGCATTTGGTGTATAAAAGAGAGGGAAGAGAAGGCTCAAAGACATCAATCTAGTGTAATTGTAATTTGCTTATGTCGTTTTTAATATTTTAAGTTTTCCAGTACAAGTTTAAGCTTTCAAATACTTTGTAATCTTATTTCAGTATAATAAAAACTCAGTTTCAGTTTCAATTTCAGTGATAAGTCCCATTTCAAGTTTATGCATTTTTCAAGTCAAAAATCTCATGTGAATGAAATGTTGTTGTTAGTTATTATCTTGGACTCTTAAGCTCATATAAGCTCCTATATAGCTTATTAAAGCTATTAGATACTTTAAAACTCAGTTTAGAAAGCAAAAAGAAAAAATACCAAAAATACTAAAAAAATAGTTGAAAAATAAAAAATCCATGGTGAAAGATACAAGAAAGCTGGAGCAGGGTTGATATTGGATGGCCTTGGTATAGAGCTTATTGGGAAGCTTTAGGAAGTGTTTACAAGTCCTCAGTTCTCAGTTTGAGCTTGGAAACAATTTGTAAGCCTTTTGTTCTTATTTGGCATTTCACTGTTTAAGTTAAGCATAAGCTTCAATCTTTGTGTCTTTGAGTTTCTTAGTTATATTTAAGCATAATTAAACATAAAAATCAGTTGTTTGTTCTTTTAAATTTATAGTTAGCAAAAATCTCATTTTCACAGTTAAAAGAGCATAATTGTCATTCCTAAGTTTTATGTTATTATTGTTGTTGTTTAATGTTCATTTAGTCCCATTATATGATATTAAAAAGTCTGAAATCAATAGCATGATCTAGATCAGTGTTTTGCTTTGAAAATCATCAAATCAGTCTTATAAAGTAGTGTTTGGTTTTATTTTGTTAACTGTGCTAAAGAGTGCTCAAGTCTTTGTTCTTTGTTAATACATGTCTCATTAGGTCTTAAGAACTCAGTCAAACCATAAAAACTAGTACTTGTTCTATAAAAAGTCAAAATCAACTTAATTCTGTCCTAGACTCATATCTGTTAGGATTTTTGATTGAAGAAACATGCATACTGTTTTAAAAGTTGTTTATCTAGCTCAATTTAGTCTCATATTAGCTTAATATAACAAATTCAGTAGCCTAGGATCATTCAAATCTCACAAAAGTCAACCTACTAGTTTATTTCAAAAAGTCAAGAACTGCTCTGTGCACAGTTGTTGCATGCCTAGTTCACAAGCTTATTCAGAGCTCATTAGTGAGTACTAGCTTATGTACTTTAGCTTTTTGAGAAGCTCACCTAGCTATCTCAAAGTTCCAAGTTTAGCTTTTCAATCTCTAGCTTATTTGATAGGTCTGATAAGAGCTTTTTGTTTGTCCAAACCACTCAGCATACACTGAGTATTTACTCAGAGGTTTTTCAGTTTATTCATAAGCTTCTCACAAGCTTATTAGTGTAAGCCAAACTTTGTAATCTAGCTTTTTGGAAAGCTTAACTGGTCAACTTATTAGTTCCAAAGTTCTTTTTCATTTTTTAGCTTATTAAAGTGCTTAAAAAGTAGCTTAAAGGTGCCTAGTAAAAACAAAATTGTCCTCTGCAACAGATAAGCTTTTGCTTATTTGAAGCTTATTTGGTGCTTAATTTTAAGTAATTGTGCTTTCTTAGTTGTTGTATTAGCTTATTAACATTTGTCTAACTTATTTCAGTTTACTTTGCTTGTTTTTGCTAGCTTATTAGTCATTTAGCTTAATCTAGTGCTTATTTCCATTTATTTTGTTAACTGTTAAGAAACTTAAGCTCAAACTGAGCTTATTAGTCATTTTTATAAAAAGTCATAGTTTTATAAATTGCTTATTTTAGTTAGCTTAATAAGTTGCAAAAAGAAAAATCAAAAAAATAAAAAGTTAGCAAAAAGGTCATTGCTGGGATTCGAACCCTGGCCACCCAGCTCACCACACACACACACTACCACTCGCCCTTGGGTCTTTTTCTGTTTTTCTTTGCATTATTTAATATATACCCCTTCTTTTCATTTTTAGCTTATACGAGCTATTTTAGCTTATTTCTAGCTTATTTCAATAAGCTTTTTCATGTTTTGTATTTTTCCTAGCATAGTATTAGTATAAAGTATTTTATAAAAAAGTTTCAGATTTTTCTTAATAGTTTTAGTATTTTTAATCATTTATTTAGTCTAAAATAGTATTTAATTCATAATAAAAAAATATAAAAGTCTAAAAAATATAAATCTTTTTTCTAAAATTTTCTTTTGTCATATAGTAGGTAAGAAAATTGTTTTTACATTCGTAGGACTTTTATTTCACAAATTTTACGTTTTTGCTTGCGCACTAGCGTAATTTTTATACATAACGCTCGTTTTCATTTTAAATCACGTTTTTAGATAATTTAAGTTTACGTTTTAGTTAAAATAGTTTATTTAAGTTATTTTATTTTATAAATCACAAAAACATCATTGTAAAAATAGTGATAGCGTTTATTTAATATATTTTAGCTTTTTAATTTTCTTTAATTTGCATTTAAGCCCCTGTAATTTACAAAACTTTTCTTTAGGTATAAATATTTCAAAATTCTTACTGATCACTATCCTTAGTGATTATTCGACATCTGTCTGTGTTAAACACCATTCATCCTCCGTGGGACTTAACGACCCAGGAATCCACTATATTCCTCTGATCTTAATTGCATTTGCTTTCTGAGCTGTTTTAAGTTTGTTACGGTTGACCATTCACAAGTGGTCAGCTTGTGTGATTAAACTTGACTGTTTTGAGGCGAACCAATTACTCTCATTCATAAATCCGAAAGGATGCCTCATCACTTGAGTGATATTTTATATCAATGCTGAGGGATATAAGTTAGAAGATTATTGCAAATCAGCTAACTACTAAAATACATTATCACATCTTGAATCTGATAAATGTTTTAGAACTATGAATGACAAGATGCAGTCCTTAAAAGGCAAATCAAGTTTTGTGATTGATTGTTATTTCGCCTAACAGTTAACCTATGAGGTTGGAATGGTTTTCTTTTGAAGAAAGACTCACAAGGACGAAAATTGTATACATATTAATGCATGGCATTTTATAAGAAGTTTTTAATCATACTTAAGCAATTGACTATGATTACATTTTCTTATATAATACACGCATTAATTATATAAAGATATTTAATTGTCACACATGTGATTTGTATGTTGAATATGACAATTAGATTTTATAACTCTTTCTTTATGATTACCTTTTACGAGGACGGTGTGTAATCAAAAGGGTTATGAATCTATATTATCTTTATGTAGTATACAAAATTTGAGCAATCCATATTTTGGATTGTATCATGCATCTAAGAGCTGAGATCTTGAATTTAATTACAATATGATTCTGATTGAATTAAGATATCTTTTGAGTATATCTGACATTGAGTGGGAGCATTGTGTTTATCCTTAAAATTTACATGTTGAAGATATCATTCTATTTAAGCTAGATATTGATCCTTAATCTTGGAATGAAACTTTACTTGAAATTTAGGGAATAAAACAAACAACCTTGGAATAAATGTTTATATGGAATAAACAAATGCGAAAAATTAAGTCTGACACAAATGCAATATATCATTCGAGCAAGTCTTAAATGATATATTTCACTTGGAGTAATTTATTACATGGATGGAATCCTTATGTTGTTTTAACTAAGGATTCATCATGTATATATTATATTGTGTATAAGACTAGTTGTTGCTTTTGTATAAGAACAAAATGAGCTGACAACAACAATATCTAATTGAGAGAGTTTAGATTATTGTTAATAAAGATGTTTACGAATTATAAAGCATAGTGTTGTATAAGTACAAATGATGCTAGAGGATTATTTATACTAGTTGTAGTAGGATTTTATCATTTATGAAAAATCTGCTAACTAGTTGTGCTCAACATAGAGCATTGTTGCATTACACATTAATGAATGAGAATACTTTACACTTTTAGAAACTGTAAAGATGACTGTCAGTATGTCGTTGATTTCTAATACCTCATGCAAGGTAAGACGACATCTCCATACTATAATTCTTGCAATAGTATGAGCATATGAGATAAGACACTCATCTTATATTTCAAATCACTCACTATATGTGATATTTGAAATAAGTATTCGGAAAGTTTACTCAGATAACTATTTAGTTTTTCTTGTAAAAGAAATGTTGATAATGTTGGAAACATTAGGCTTCAGCTTACTAAATGAGTTTCATGCATATCTGTTTTAGTATTTGGATAATTGGGATTGATAGACAATTTTTACTTTATGATGAATAAAGATACTTGGTATTTGTTATTCATTCATATAATAATTGTTATCCTATATTTGCATGTTTAATCCTTGAATAATTTTATTATTCTAGATATGTCCATTGTCGGTTAACAATATGGGAATATTGTTATGATAAGGCAAATGTGAGTGTTGGTCATAATTCTAACGAGAATTCGGATTGTTCCCACCAAACTCATATGTATTCACTAGAGATGCATATTGGATTCCCCAACTTTCAAACATTTACTTTTGGATCCTTGTCATAGGTAAAATATTGAAAATGGTTTGTTATCTTCATCCTTAGACTTGAGATACAAGCAAGTTCTGTTATGTGTGGATATCACTTTTTGTAAGTATATGCAAAACGCTATCTGAATAAGGTAGTTATAAAAGCTATATTTCGGAGTGATGTGAAGCAGCATCCACAACACTTGTAGTCAATAAAGGATTTGTTACTCCACTTGATATGTGCAGAAAGATACCATGGCGCCTCTCCAGATTTAATCAGATAATTGTCTGGCCGGACCCAAAGGGTAATACAACATGATTCTTGATTACATTTGGTATATCTGAATTAAAATCTATAACGAGATTCTAAATGGTTAAACTATATGGAATGATTTAAGATCCATAATCCATGGTTTAACGGTATCTATAACAAAGGATGATTAGAGCAAGACATTGAATGACCATGCTACTGAGAAACTTTTACGAAACTATTCTCTCAGACACTTTTAGTTAAAAAGCGAGTGAGAGCGTTTGCTAGGCGTTTCCGTCGTTAGTTTTGTGTGCCATTCGACACACCAACTCCCAAGTGGGAGCTGTTGGTTTGTGGGAGTTATAAACACACGTAAACGACTAGAAGTGTGTGAGCCGATGGGGGCACACACGATAAACACGAGTATACGTGTCGAACGTATATTTATACTTGAATATATTACCCAATGTGCATGTATTTGACCCGATCATTGTGACGATCCATGGACTTGTTTGAGTTCTTAGTTGGGTCGGTTTTAGAGACGCCTTGGGCCATGTACTCTAACTGATCGGATAGAGGAGGATAGACTTGGGCTTGTGACTTGTCAACCAAGACAAGACCCAAGTAGAGAAGGGTCGTTTGTTTTGTTATAAAACAAAACGTATTCCTCACCTCAAAGAGATGCAATGTACGACAATAAATATAACCCTAAACATACACAACACTTTTCCTTGATATCTTCCTGTGTTTGACGAATCAGAAAAGAAAGCATATGTTATTATTTATGCATGCATTAACGTGTATATACATGCATATGTTGTTATATTTATACATACATATGTTGTTATATTTATGCATGCATGTTGACGTCTCTAAACCTTGCAATTGTAAAATATTCCAAGTGAGTTTAGAGTTTGTGGTTTTGGAATATCGGACAGTTTTGTCCGATATCGGATGGAACTAAGTTTTGATCTCGGGCAGTAATTAGTTCTCGGACAGAAAAGATAGAAGGTGTTCTTGGGGTTTTCTTGTTCATGATATTCAAGTTGTATCACTTGTTGATTGGGTTTTAATTACGTTCTCGACTAGCGTCTTTATCGAACGTATACGTTAATCGGGTTTGTGTGTGATACTCTTCGAGGTATCTATTTTAGATACTTAAGGTTTCGTATTGGTTACTTGTTCCGTTACTAGAGATCAATTGCCAAGCAAAGTTAGCTTTTCTTTATACCTTTTAATTAATTAATATTGTATTAATTATGTGTTTATTAATTACGTGTTAACATAATTGTATTAACTAGATCCCATATCCTCTGCGTACTCGTAGAGGTTACTGGTTAACAACTTCTAAAATCCCAACAGTGGTCATACCGGATCAACTTTCACAACAACACTACTTTAACTTTCTCTCTTCTCTCACTCTCTCTCACATTTTAACCTTAGTCGTCACACCACCCTCACCTTTATACCAATTTTTTAAAATTAAACTTCTTATTAATTAACTAAAAATATTACATAAATTATTAAAAACATTAACGTGCGGAATTAAAATTATACAAAGATAATTAAAAACTTAAATGTACTAAATAAAAAACGTAAACTAGTATGCCAATTTTCACTTCGCCTTGATCCCCGCCCTTATCTCTTGCATATGTTCGAGTGCTACTCCAGTCAAGTAATCATATAGCTGCATTTAGAACATTATGTCTTTTTGACATTGTTTATATTGATGCATTGCCTACTTTTGTTCACGAAGTTCCACCTCCCACTTTCTGATCTCCAAAAAGGCAGCGTGTTCTTCTTTCTTCATTGCCTGAGCACGATTCCTGTGACTTACATACTCGAAAACCATCAACCTAGCCAATGCTTTGTCATTCCATAGTTGCTGACGATTCCAATGATCCTGCCCCTTTCTTCTTCGCTTTCGCTATGTCCATTGGTCGTCGTTCAACTTCTTGAACCTCCTCTTCCTCGTCGTCTCCAGCGTCTACATTCAAATTAAAACTAGCATCCTCATACTGCGTTGTGTTGAACGAACTAGACCCAGATGACTTGTATCTCTTGGTCTTTTCTTTTTGCTCTTCTTCAAATTCTGGAACTTCAATATCCCTCCATTTCGAAGATGTTTTTAAAATCTCCCAACAATGAAGAAGTGTGAAGGGTACTCCGTATTCAACTTGATATTCAACAAGTGCCCTTTAGGTGTAATCCATGTCTCCGGCTCCAGTTACTGGCGCCCTTCGCATTACGTTAGCATATACTCCACAAAACTGAGCCACTTTAGGACGCAAAGTCTTCCATTTACCATTAAACCACCACAAAATAATTAACCTAATCTAGATATTTGGTCCTGATACTACCTCCACCATTAAATTTTTCTTTTCCTCCTCCAACATCTGAATGGCAACGGATTTTTCACTTAGCTCGCTCTCTAGCCTTTTAATCTTCTCGACATATGCTGCAGAAGTTTCCCTCCGTTCATTCTTTTCCCTTTCCATGTCCTCCACCTGTTCCACCAACCCCTTCTCTCGACATGCGCACACCTCGTGCTCCTTCTTTAGATGTTCATGTTGAATTGAAACCTATCAAACAAACCTATTTGGATGTTTCTGTCTCTTTGAGCAGTAGCTAATGTTTCCGCCATATCACCACAACCGTCATGAATTTGTGAAAGCTCAAGATAATCGGAGTTAACATGTTCAAGCCTTCGGAGAGTTCTCCTTGAGCAATGACGCTCATCCCATAATTTTCATAGGCTCTTCGGATTAATTGATGGTTGTTCAAATCATCCAATGCTCGTTGCTCGGCTGGAGTGGCCAAGTGAGTAATCAAAACTCAGTATGCTCTGAAAGAAGTAAGGCGGACATCATCCTAGAGCCTCTACGAAGGACCAAAATAAGTGGAATGAATGCCCATCCCATCAGAGTTATCACCTACAAAAAAGGGGAAGTAAGCAATGGAAAAATGGCTTCAAGATCAGTGCGAAGGAACACAACGTACCGTACTCCTCAAAACTGATATCATGAGCGACCCAGGAAGGATGTGAGTGAACTGAGTAAGCTGTAAATATAAAGTCTCCCTTCGATCATATAAAAGATAGAAGCATAATGCAATAAAAAAAGACACTAAAAAAAGATTACATACTGTCGAAATGACGAACATGAGAATCCTTAGGCGGATCTTCACTCACAACCTGCACTGGTGGGGTTAACCCTTGTCGGGTTGGGGTGTTACAATTAAGCCCTTGAATATATAACTCACACGGACGTTGACCTGAGCATTACAGGTCAATAGATGCATTTGGCCTCAAAAACCCAAAGTTTGGACTCACGTCGATGATTTTCTCAACTTTCGTACCCTGACAATGATTTTTGACAAGTTTAAAGACCAAAGGAGTATTTTTGTCCATTAAGTTTCAGTTTGCAGCTTATAATATAAACTCCAACTTCAGCTCAATCCCCGACTTCTGCCCATTTCATCAAACATATATTAATTACTAAACCAATAACCCACTATATAAATTAAGCATTGTTGTAAAAATCAGCCTACGAGAAACATCACACGAATACCCAGGCCCGGATTTGAGCATGTGCGGGATGTGCGACCGCACAGGACCTCCAATTTTTAGGGGCATCCGATGTCAAAAACTCCAGTACTTGTTTTTGGTGGATTTAGTCTCTTTAGAAGATGCTTTACACTAGAAAATATAAGATTTTTATAACATAGGAAAAAAATCTCTACCTGCATTTTAATGGAAGAAAGTAACAGATCTGGTTTTGGGTTTTGGTATTGAAGAAGACAACCAAAAGTTGGAATAATAAAAAAATTCGTGGGTCGTGACACTTTATTTGGCTATTAATATTATTTTATTTAAGTTCCAGTTTAGGACCCTATCTTTTACGATTGATCACTTCAAACTTTGCCTTTAAATTTGTGATCCAAAGTATGAAAATGTTTAAACTCAAATATCACGATAAAACTATATTTTCCGTGCGAAACATGTCACAGAAAAAATGCTTTAGTAATAATCTTTTATGGTTACACATAAAAAAGAAAGAAAAAGGTGCATTTAAACTAGAATATGATTTAGCAAGTTGTTATTTGATACATATTACAAGTTGCGGAAACAATCAATTGTTGCTAATTTTAGGAATAGTTCAAATTTCGGAGCCGAAGGCTCTATTTTCGGATTATAGCACAGGGCCTCAAAATTCCACGGAACGGCCCTGCAAATACCCTACTACTTCATATAGTTTTACACTTTTACATTGCTTGAAGTTATTAACATTAGAAATTCAAGCCATTCTCAAAGTCAATGTCACGTAAAACTTATAATAATAAACGCTACTACTTAAAATCATTATTTACATACTTACATGGTATTTGTCGTCGCACCGTGCGAGTACGTATTATTAAATTAGGAATTTACTTCACACTTACATATTATTAAATTGATTGCTAACTTGTCATTATATAAGGACAGGAAATTAAGACGGCAAAGCTTCCTCGTAATAATCGTAAAGGCTTTTGTTATATGCAAAAGAACGTTATAATGTGCAATTTTATCATTAAGGTGCATTTGTAAGAGATAAAGAGAGGGTTATGTGTTTCAGTATTCCAAGAATCATTCTAAAAAGAACTCGGAAGAAATTTCAGAAAAATGAAGATGGCGAGGAAGACGATGAAAAGGAAAATAGAGGTTTGTTAGCAAGAGAGGTCGAACGATGGAAGAAAGATCAAGACAAGGTTCAAAATGCCACCAATTGATCCTACCATTGCATCATACAGCTCCTGTTTGAAGACATGTTTGTTTTGTAAAAGAGTTTTGGAAAACATAAGATATGACTTAGGTTACATTTAATAGGAAGAAATCTAGTGAGAATAAAATTTGAAACAAGAAGAACGATTACAAATTTCAGCAACGAATTTTAAATGAGAAAGAGAAATTTAAATGAAGATGCAGCTATATTTGTAAGTGTATTTAAAATGTTTGGTTGTGATTTCTTCTTACCCTTCTCATTTTTTTTTTTTTTTTCCCATTTGATCCTAATTTCCTATTCGCATGTGTTTTTAATACAATTTGCCCAATTTTATACTTCATCCGTACCAAAATTACAGTCTCCATTTTTATTTTGAGATATCCTAAAATAATTGTGCGCCTTTTCTTTCAACCAATCAAATGAAACTTTAATGGGTAAAAATTGTGTTTGATTGGTTGAAAAAGTATAGTGGTCTCACTTTTATTATATTGTGTGTTTTTAGTTTGTGAATAATAAAAGTGGGACGGATGATGTATTACAGTAATTGTTGTATACATATTATGCTGTTGGTTTTAAGTATTAACCACTAATTTCTTGTTGTATCTGCTTCTGGTTGAATATATAACTAGTCGAACAATTACATTTGGTTATCATAAACTAGTTGATCATCAATTGACGTTGGAAAGATGTAAACAAAGTGTACAGAAGCAAATTATATTCCATGAAACTTTGTAATTATAAATTATAAAAGAAGAGACGTGTAAGAATTTGCTATATTTATCGTTTGAGAAGAAAAAAAATCATTTCAATATCACGAAAGATCTTTACCTAAGATAACAACTTAACACATAATCCTTTTTAAGTAATTTTAAAGAGAAGCATTGAAGTGAAGTTTATATTATGAAAATTGAAAAAAGTTCCTAATTGACGTTCAGCCAACTCGCAAAAGACTGTTTTCCTATGGCCCAATGCGTTTTTTTATGCTTGGTTGCATATCTGTTTTTTTCCACTAAAATGAACAGCCATAGTCCCATTATGATTTAGTTGCATTTGAATAAATGGACGTCTATGGCCGAAGCCATGGACTTGTTTCATCACTTACAGGCCTTTGGCCTATTGGCTCAAGAGTGTGAAAACTTTCCAACTTAGAGTAATCATGAAGAGCTTAAACTTTTTGTTTGGCTTCACAAGTGCTACATCATCATAATATAACCTTTCTAAAATAACTCATTTATCATAAAACAACACAATCTCCTCAATTGGGTCTCACCAAATTCAATTTTTTTTTCAATTTTTCAAATAAACTAAAAACCATTTTATTCAGATAAAAATATAAATAACATTTTTTATAAAGAAAAAAGGTTTTAAAAAATAATAAAAAAACTTGACTGTTAAATTAAAAATCCTTACCAATATCATTTAACCCAAATTCAACCCACTTTCAAGGCAACATTTAACCCAATTTTTCTTAAAATAAATAAATAAAAATAAAATAATAAAATAAATAAATAAACATTATCATCTTCTTCATTTTAAATCTGCACATACACATTAATATTCACACACAGTTAAATCGAGAAAAATAAAATAAAATAAACCCAACGTTCACTGACAAAAAGCTTTTGTCTTTATCTCTATCGTCTGCACGACGAGGCACTTTGTGGCAAAGCACGGCGAAGCTTGTTGGTGTGGCGGCGAGCTTTTGGCGTGGCACGGCGAAAGCCACGTCTGCGTGGAGAGCTTGTCTTCGCCAAGACACCTTATGCTCTAAACTAGGGTGTCGTTTGTTTTATAAAAAGAACCACTTTTTACCTCTTTTCACTTATTTCCTCTTCAGGAGCACAAAGCTCTCTATTTGTTTTATTGCAGACAAAAAAAATTTGTTTCGCTTCTTTCCTTTTCAAAATTTCAGACATTATATTTCACTTCTTACCTCTTCTTTTCATAAACCTTACATCTCTTTCTCAATATTCATTTTTATACATTTTCGTCCGTTTTTATACGTTATCGTTTTTATACGTTTTCGTCCGTTTTTATACGCTTTTATCCGTTTTTATATGTTTTCGTTCATTTTCTTACATTTTCGTATGTGTTTATCCGTTTTTATCCGCTTTCATTCGTTTTTATACATTTTCTTTCGTTTTTATACGTTTTCTTACGTTTTTATTCGTTTTTTATACGTTTTCGTCCATTTGTATACGTTGTGTTAATACAAATAAACCGTAAAATCGTTTATTAATATTTAGCGATCTCTTTGTGTTTTGATGATAACAAATATAATGTTATCATAAGTAAAATTATAAGGATACATGTTATCTTTGTAAAGCATCTACATATAGTCATTTAATACAAATTGTTGTAATAATTCATTTGTTGTAATAGTTTATTAGGATGGATAAAAGCTAAAACCCATGACCCATACCCATGGAGCATATCCGTAACCCATGGAGCTAACCTATACCCATTGACTAGATGCATTGCATCTATTAGATACATTGTATCTACTTAGATACCCATGGTCCAAACCATGACCCATGACCCATAACCCAAAAACCCATGGGCAAACAGGAGCGTCTCACGGATCCTTGGAGTTACACTAGACGGATCCCTCAAGCAAGGGATCCGTGGGATCCATGCAACAGTGGCAAGAATTTGCCTATAAATAGAGAGCCATTTCTTTATTTTTACTTACCCCTCTTCTTACAAACTCTCTCATATAATCTTACACTCTTCTAACAAAAGATCACTTGATCTAGAGAGTTGTTCTTCTTTCTTTTATTGTGATTCTTATATAGGTCCTTCTCTAAGGCGAGATCACGAGCATTCTGCAAGTCATCCAAGCAATGGGTCCTTGATTGATTTGTTCCTCCACAAGATTTATGTAGCAAAGATCTTGTATTTCATATTTCACATATTTGTTGTGTTATAGAAGTGTTGGTTTGGTCCTCCGTGTTACGGACTCGGTATTTAGCTTTGTACCGGAAAACGTGTAAGCGACGTTGTGAAGGCTTCTCCGCCAAGTTGAAGGAGTTTGTTGACATAGTGCTTGAACTCTCGAGTAGGTGACTCGGGGAGTGGAGTAGGGCAAGAAAGGTGTCCTTGTAGTCGAACCACTATAAATCGGTTGTGTCATTTCTATTCTTTACTTTACTTGCTTTCTTTATTTGCATTACTCTTAGATTTATACTTTCTCTTCATCCATACGATTTCACATAACATCGAATCTAAAGTTTTTGAAACTAACTTAAAATCGGCAAAACTATTCAACCCCCCCCCCCCTTCTAGTTTTCCACAATTGGCATCAAGAGCTAAGTTTATAAAAGTTTTAAAGTAAACCGTATTTTAAAAACTTTTCGATCACTATAGATTCTGAAAATTACAAGGAAGGGCAATCCATGCAACGACCTCCACTACTTGAAACTAACGGTTTTATATATTGGAAAAATATATTCGAAACGTATATGAAGTCAAAAGATATTGATCTTTGGTACATCATTGTTGAAGGCGATTTTGAAGCCACTACAAAAGATGAAAATGGAAATTTAGTTAACACACCTCATGATAAACTCACCGATGATATTAAGAAAAAGCTTTCCAAAAATAGTGAAGCTAAAATGGTTTTATATAATGATTTACCCAAAAAGGAATTCGAAAGAATTTCCATGCTCAAAACCTCTAAAGAAATTTGGAATTCTTTAGTTGTAACTCATCAAGGTAATCAACAAGTTAAAAACAATAAAATCGATTTATTTGTTCAACAATATGAACAATTTTCAATATCGGATGAGGATACCATAGATCATTCTTTTGCTAACTTTAATACTATAATTACATCTTTACAAGCACTTGATGAGTTTTTCTCTAGTCGTAATCATGTTAGGAGATATCTAAGGGCATTTTCATCCAAGTGGAGATCTAAGGTGACGGCAATCGAAGAATCAAAAGACTTGTCAATCCTCACCCTTGATGAACTCATAGGCAATTTAAAAGTCTATGAGCTTGTCCTCGCTAAAGATTTTGAAGCCTCAAAAGTGAAAGAGAAGCACAAATCTCTTGCCCTTAAAGCCAAGAAGGTCTCAAGCGATGAAGATAGCTCCTCTTCGGATAGTAATGATGAGGAGTATGCCATGGCGGTAAGGGACTTCAAGAAGTTCTTTAGAAGAAAGGGAAGATACGTCAAGCAACCTTATGACGACAAGAAAGGGTTCCGAAAAAGCAAAGATGACGAGAAGGCAAGGGATGAACGCGCTTGCTTTAAATATGAGGATCCCAACCACTTTATTAGTAAGTGTCCCAAACGTGATGAACAAAAAGCGTTCGTGAGCGGTTCGTGGGGAATGAGCGAGGAGGAGGACGAGGAAATTTGTCTCATGGCAAATGATGAGGTATGTCACGAATACTATAGTAGCTCATCATTAGATGATGACTCATTGCATAATGAATATGATAAACTTTGCAAAATTAGTTTAAAATTTATCAACAAAAACAAGTTTTTGAAAAACCAAAATCAACGTTTAGAAAAGGAAGTTATTGAGTTAAAAGCAAAATTAAAACGTCTAGAAAAGGGGAAGATAGCAAGTGGGGAATGTGAACTTTGCGTTCAACTTCAAACACTAGTTGATCATCTAGACTCTAAGATTGCTAGAATGAATACTAATACTCTAGATATGATATTAGATAGTGTTAAAACAGGAAACAACCAAAAAGGTTTAGGCTTTCAGCAACTTGATGCGTCAACTAGTGAAAACAAAGAAACACAATCCGTAAAAGCAATAGAAAAACAAACAACTGTAGTCACGGATCCCACAAAAAGGGAACCGGCTAGTGTACAGCCAGGGATCCGTGGGTCTGCTGAAGCAAACAGTAGCAATAATATAGCTTCCTCATCTAGAACCGATTTTGTTATTGTTAATAAGAAGAAACCAACCCATGTTACTATTAGACAACCACTACCAAGACAAAATCAAAGGTTTACAAGAAACAAAGGTCCATCATTTTCAAAACCGAACACATCTAGGAGACCTAATAATGTTTATCCAAGAAGTAACCATCAAATGGGATGGAATCCAAATATGCAAAACGGTTTTCAATTTCAAAACTTTGCACCATGGAACGCATACTCACCTTTTCCATATATGCCTAACATGAATGGAATATTTAACATTAATGGACCCATGAACAAATGGGACCAAACTTTTGAGTTAATTGTTTTCTTAGGTGTGCTTAAAGGTCGACCTAGATCCGGATGAATGGATCAAGGATAGCGGGTGCACGAGGCACATGACTGGCAATAAAGACTTATTATCCACATATGAATCCTTCAATGAAGGAAATGTGGTATTTGGAAATAGCAAAAGCAAAATCATCGGTAAAGGTACGATTTCTAACAAATCTCTAACCATTAACGATGTGTGTCACGTAGAAAACCTAAACTTTAACCTCTTAAGTATATGACAAATGTGTGATAAGAAGTGCAACGTACTTTTTAATGAAACCGGTAGTAAGATATTGAAAAACGGTATCACTATAGGTAGAGGTATTAGGAAACATGGAGTCTATGTCATTAAAATTGGTAATGAACCTAAAGACAAACTTTGTATTACTTCTATGAATGATACTTCGACCTTATGGCATCGAAGATTGGGTCATGCCAATATGCGACTTCTTAAATCGCTATCATCCAAAGATCTAGTAAGAGATCTACCAAAATTAAAATATGAACATCACTTTTGTGATGCTTGTAACGTAGGAAAACAAGTCCATGCTAGTCACAAAGCTAAAAACATGGTCTCTACAACTAAGTGTCTAGAATTACTATACATGGATTTATTTGGTCCATCCGCTATCCAAAGTTATGGAGGCAACTACTACACTTTGGTTATAATGGATGATTACTCTAGGTACACATGGACTAAATTTTTTAAGAACAAAACTGAAACATTCATTTACTTTGAAATATTAAGTAAGAAAATTCAAAGACAATTAGGAAGTCCTATAGTGTCTATTAGAACGGATCATGGTAGGGAATTCGATAATGAAGTGCAATTTAGAGCCTTTTGTGACGCTAATGGTATTGCTCACAACTTCTCGGCTGCTCGCACTCCACAATCGAATGGGGTGGTTGAAAGAAAGAATAGAACCCTACAAGAAATGAGTCGCACCATGTTAAATGAGCAATCCATACCTCAAAAGTTTTGGTGCAATGCCGTTGATACATCAACATGCATACTTAACCGAGTCTTAATTAGACCATTTTTAGGTAAAACTCCATACGAGTTACTTCGATGCAAAAAGCCTACGTTAGATAATTTTAGAGTCTTTGGTAGCAAATGCTTTCTACTTAACACTAAAGATTACCTTACAAAATTTGATCCTAAATCAATCGAAGGTATCTTTTTAGGTTACTCTCCTAATAGCAAAGCTTACGTCATATTAAATAAAGAAACAATGAAGGTTGAAGAGTCATTAAACGTAAAATTTGATGAGAGTCCACCCAAATCTACTCTACCTCTTGTCGATGACGAGATTGTCGAGAGTGAAGCTATTGAAATTAAGAAAAAAGACAAACGAAGAAGATGAAGATTTAAATAATGAAATCATCAATATTAAAGAGTCTAAAGATCACCCCGTAGATAAGGTCATAGGAAAATTAAACGAAAGAACCTTAAGGTCTCAAGTCCAAAACCAAAGTAACCTATTTTGTTTTGTCTCAACCATAGAACCTAAAAATACACAAGAAGCCATAAAAGATGAAAGTTGCGTAATGGCTATGCAAGAAGAGTTAAATCAATTTGTTTCTAACGATGTTTGGACACTTGTCCCTCCACCTAGTAATCAAACCATAATAGGAACCAAATGGGTATATAAAAACAAGTTAGATGCAAACGGTGTAGTGTCTAGAAACAAAGTTAGACTCGTTGCCCAAGGGTATAATCAACAAGAAGGAATAGACTTTGATGAGACCTATGCCCCCGTGGCTAGATTAGAGTCTATAAGAATACTTCTTGCTTATCCTTGTGCTAATGATCTTAAGCTTTATCAAATGGATGTCAAAAGTTCTTTTCTAAATGGTTTTATTAATGAAGAAGTATATGTAGCTCAACCTCCGGGCTTTATCGATTTCGAAAAACCTAAACGTGTGTATAAGTTAAAGAAATCTCTTTACGGTCTTAAACAATCCCCAAAAGCATGGTATGATAGACTCAACTCATTTTTAATTAAAAACAACTACACCATGGGGTTAGTTGATAATACACTTTTTACTAAGAAAAATGAATCACATATAATCATTGTTCAAATATACGTGGATGATATTATATTCGAATCTACTTGTCAAGACATGTGTGATGATTTCTCTAAAATCATGGATGACGAGTTCGAGATGAGTATGATAGGAGAACTAAGTTCCTTTCTTGGTCTACAAATCAAACAAGTAGAAGATGGTATCTTCTTTAATCAATCTAAATACATAAAGGAGATGTTAAAGAAATTTGGTTTAGAAGTGTCAAAACCCATAAGAACACCAATGTCATCCGACACTAAACTCACAAAAGATGAAGAGCGAATCCATTGATAACACAAAATACTGTGGCATGATTGGTAGTCTTCTCTACCTTACAGCTAGTCGGCCGGATATCATGTTTAGTGTTTGTTTATGTGCTAGGTTTCAAGAAGATCCTAAAACATCACATCTAGAAGCGGTCAAAAGAATATTTAGATACATTAATGGTACGACTCAATTAGGATTGTGGTATCCTAAGGGTACGGGGGTAGAAACAATTGTATATGCAGATTCTGACCATGCAGGTGATTATATTGACCGTAAAAGTACAAGTGGTGTATGTACTTTCATGGGATGTTGTTTAACATCTTGGTTCTCGAAGAAGCAAACGGCATTGGCCATATCTACAACCGAAGCCGAATATGTCTCCGCCGGCAAAGCATGCCAACAAGCACTATAGATGAAACAAGCGTTAGTTGACTACGACATTCACCTTAGTGACATAGCCATTCTATGTGACAACAAAGGTGCTGTGAAGATCGTTGTAAGCTCTTAGACTAGGTCTAATATTATATCTAGGAACACATAATAATGAAAGCGGAATATTCAAACATAGAATCAACATTATTATGAACAAGGTTTTTCATTATCATAAACTAACTATAATAAAGATCAAAGACTTGATCTAACACTAACTAACTAAACCCTAGGCGTTTTCCCAAATCCCTACGCCTAGGTTCCCACACACACACACCTTTGGCTTTTACATCTTGGACATACTATTAAACTAATGACTCTATGTCTCTTTATATACTAGAGACATCTAGGGTTTACAAGAGGAATCATAATACAATTAGGAAACTAAATATTCTTTTAAGCATATCTTCTAGAATCTTCCAAATCCTCCATCTTTTTGTAGTTTCCGTCTTGTCACTTTTAGTCCTTCATGTTTCATTCTTCTTGTTTTGTATCATCAAATCTATAATAGACCCAACAATCTTCCCCTATTTGATGGTAACAAAACAACCACGATTCTTGTACGAACTTCCCTAGACGAAGTAGCAGAAGTTGAGATAATTAAATCTCACCATGAATGAAAAACCTAGTTCAATAACAAAGTATCGATTTGTTTATTCCGCTGTGCATGTTATTAATCTTTGTTATTGATCCCTAGCTGAGCTTATAAACGATCTTATCAATTGGTATCAGAGATTGGGGAGCTCTTTACCTAGGGATTCACAAGGTTTCTTGGCGAAAAAGAAGGAAGAAAATCGATTTTTTACAAAATTCGCAACTTTCTGCAGGGCTGTTTTCAAGAGGACATAACTTTTTATTGAACCGTTGGATCGAGCTAAAATTTTTGCTGGTGCATCTCAGTATATCCATCAAAAGTTTCACCAAATGGATTGTCAATTAGAGCTCTCAATCAAAAGTTATAAGCTGTCGAAGTCTGCTGAAGAAAATTCGTAAGGTTACTACAGCACTGTTTTGAAACGATCATAACTTTTTCGTTAACCGTTGGATCGTGACGAAATTTTTGGTGGATGTTCTCTATATACTCATCTAACTTTTCACTGAAGGGATCTTTGATCTGAGCTATTATGTGAAAGTACTGCTTAAAGTACTGCTGTTATGTCGAAAGTACTGCTTGATTTTTAAAGTACTGTTGTTCAGTATATGAAAGTACTGCTTGAAATTTAAAGTACTGCAGATTATATACGAAAGTACTGTTTCTTGTCCAAGGTACTGCTCAAGGTACTGATCCTTTTCAAAGTACTGCTCGTCTCCTTATGAAAGTACTGCAAGTCTCATTCAAAGTACTGCTGCTCGTATTCATTCAAAGTACTGTTCTTGCAAAGTACTGATCCAAGGTACTATTCTTTTAAACTGCTGTTGCATTTAGATGATTTATGGAGACAAGTATAGAGTTTTATGGTTCAATATATATGCATGATTTACGAACAGTGAGGGGAAGTATATTTGATTGATTTTGGATTACACACACAGAATGGTTATTTGGTTCACACACACATGAAGAAGTTTATGTTCTTAAAAAGATTCAAAAAGGCTCGTATTTGATTCTTATGGATTAATTGATTACGAAGAAGGTTGAATATCATTTATTTGATGTTGTAGTTGGGTTTCACAGGTTTGTGTTCTTATCATATAGCTTGATGAATCTAGCAATGTGTGATTTTTCTTATGATGCTCTATGAACACATTAGCTATCACTTAAAGGAGTTACATTGTAGTGCTCAGTGTCTCATATTAGTTGACGATTTGTCAAGGGATTGCGGTCTACTTATATTTGGTGTTTCGTATAAGTATGGAGTTCCGTGGATAGTACAAGATTTAAGACACAAGTTTGGAAAATTCTACTTCTTCATCAAATTCGTTATATTTGGTTTTCTTCACAAGTGATCATTACATAAAGCTTACAGATTTGAAGAATCATTTGATATACATGCATCACTCAAGGGGAAGTGTTTGATTTTTACTACTGTTGATCATTATTACTACTGCTAGTTGCAGTTTCTATTGTTTTGAATCCATTTTTCCTATGGTGCGTAATGGTGGGCGATTTTAAAAATTGGAAGTCTTAGATTGGAAGTATGATATTGGTTCGTGGTGGTCAAGATCATTATTTGCATACGTTCCCTATTTGGATAATAACAAAAAGGGGAAGAGATGTTTGAGTGGCATGGCATGGATTAAGGGGAAGACAAAAGAAGACATACTTTATTCATTTATGGCGAGATTTATTTATCTCAATTTCTCTACTTCGTCTAGGGAAGTTCGTTCAAGAATGGTGTTAGAGATACGAAAATCCGTCTAACAAAGAAGTTTCGGTCACTCGAAGAATGAAGAAAATTGGCTTAGGTTTACTAGCTCGTTAATACATATTATTTAGTAAATATGGGCCGATTATAGGAACAGCCCAAAGGCTAGGCCTTATGGCCGGTCATTTACAAGGGTTTTTATACCCTTTGTCTTTCTATTTTTTAGCCAGCTACTTCATTATTCGTGATATACTTTTAGGGTTTGTACCATCCTTTTCTTTTCAATCAAGTTCTTTAAAAGTTTAATCTTCTTGGCATTGATCTCGTTTCTATGACTATCTAATAATATACGAATGATCTAAAGACCATCAATTGGTTTCAGAGCCAAAGTGATTGATTGATTTTCGATTTCTACAAAACAATTTAGGGCTCGGTTTTAATTTTTTTTGTGGTATCAATTTATCAACGCAAGCCCACTTAACCACACAACACAAAAACACACCTTGTAATCAACAATCACTCACGATCAGGTCATTTCGTTAATCCCTAATCAATGACCATGAATGAAGAAATAAGTGCGGCAGGTACTGATACACGTCCACCCATGTTGGTTGAAAGTGATTTCGATTCGTGGAAAATTCGTATTCACATGTACATTCGAGGCAAACCACATGGCAAGCTTATCTGGAACTCGATTCAAAATGGACCTTCACCACATCCTATGATTACTGATGCTCTACCTGCTGGTCAAACTGGTGTGCCAATACCGAGGAAGAAACTAGATTCAGAGTTCACACCTGAAGAAAACAACCTTGAAATGGCTGACACGCAAGCTGAAATCATTCTCAGTCAAGGACTCCCACGTCACATTTTCAACATTCTAAATCAAACAAGTATTGCTAAAGAGATTTAGGATAATGTGGAGTTACTCATGCAAGGATCAGGACGTACTGTTCAACAAAAGAAGGAAGATTTATTTGATGAGTACGAACGCTTTCGTGCCAATGGAAACGAGACGATTCATGACTACTTTGTGCGTTTCCACAAGCTAATAAATGACATGAAGCTTACACAGCTAACTATTCTGACTCATCAGATGAAAACTAAGTTTGTCAACAACCTTCCATCTTATTGGGGTAAGTATGTGACTAGTGTCAAGCTGAACATGGATATCTCAATCGTTAGCTATGTTCAAATCTACACACATCTCAAAGCTTACGAGCCTCATGCTCAAAAGACTCTCACGAAACAAGAGCATTCAGCAAGCATTGTTGACCCACTGGCTTATGTTGCTCACACCTCTTCTTCACCTCCAACTCAACAACCAGTTGTTCAGTCTCCGAATGACGCAATGATGGCCACTATGACTCAGATTGCAAATCTTTTAAGTGGTTTCCAACAACAGTTTCCTCCTACCAACAACCAGCTCCGGACATCGTCCAATCCAAGGAGTCATGCTACGGTGCATGACGGGCAAACAGTCACTGAAACCGTTCAGCGAAGAGCTCCGGGAAATGTTGGCAGAACAGGAACAAAAGGAACTCCAGGTTATGGACAAGTGACTGATAAGCAAGGGAAGAAAGTGATATGCTACAACTGCCGAGGTGAAGGACATGTAGCAAGGCAGTGTAATGAACCGAAAAGGAAGCAGGATTCTCAGTACTTCAAGGATAAAATGCTGCTTATGGAAGCAAAAGAGAAGGGAGCTGAATTAGATGCAGAAGCCGAAGCATTCCTAGCTGATGTGGAATGCACTGCTCCCTATGATCAACCTCTGTCATTGACTACTACAAACATGTTTCACATCAACCATGAGGATGCTTATGATTCAGACGTGGATGAAGGCCCCAATGCTGCTGTCGCTTTCATGGCCAACATGTCATCCACCAGTGCCAACACCAAGCCAGTCAATGAGGTACATAACAATGACCATCAACTCTGTGATAATGTGAATTATCAGTTAACACAGGAGATACACCATGAAGAACATTTAGACTCCGATGTTGAGTCTGACATTGATGACAATATGATTCCGTATCATCAATATCTTCTCAACAGCGAAGCCCAAAATGTTCCAACTGAGGTATCTGCTGAATCATCTGATAAGATTTCTATGATTGCTATCTTAACTGACTTGCAAACCCAACTAGATGGACATGTTAAGGTTAACCAGGCACAAAGATTAGAAAATGAAACGTTAAAAACTGAGCTTGTACGTTGCCAGCAAGAAATATGTCGTCTAGATACCCAACAAATCAAACTTGATCTTGAAAGTCAAGTTCGCCAGGAACAAAACCTAGTAACCATGCGCAATAAGCGTAACGCTGAACTTGAGCAAGAAAACGTGTTGCTAAAATCAACTTTAAAATCCACTATTTCTAATAAAGATGAGTCAATTGGGTCTTTAAAATCTGAAATTCAACAGGTTTTATCTGATAAAAAGGAAATTGTGGATAGTTATCTTGATGAAATGGTATGTTTAAGAAGTGCTAATAAAGTTGCAACAGAAATGCTGCAAATATTTAACATGCCTACACAAACTATACCTATGCTTTCAAAGAAACCTAAAACAACAACCGATGACTTGCACAAGGACATTCTAGGTAAACGCAATCCGCTTGTAAGCAATCTGGCCAAACATGCTCAACCAGTCCTTTATGATGGTCATGCTCTTTTGCAACCCAGCCTAAGACCTACACCTGTTAACGTATGGGATAGCGAGGATGTCTTAGTACACGTAGAGGTTAGCATGCATAAAATGAAAGAAAAACCAGGGCACGTCCAACCAGCAAGTGGCTTCTATGAGAAGCAAAACGTCATTGCGTTTGTTCCTCAACAGGAACTATCTAGTGAACAGGTTTACTGGACGTCTAGTCAAGATAGTACCTCTTCTAACTCTGTGACTCCCTTTGTTCATAAAAGTCCACCTCCTAGCCAAGTTCTTGCTAGTCTTCAAAATGTTAAAGCTGTGTTTCCCCAATTTGAGAACATTTTAAAAGAAAGAACCACTGTCAGACCGCTATATGTGAGTGAAGCGTGTTATGAATACGCAAGGGAGTTTGCTATGCATCAGGTTATCCCTTTTCTTGATTATTTCAAGCAACATGTGCAAACTGCTGATGACACCATTGTAAAGGAAGTAGCGGAATTTAAGGAGATTCACTATGCGTTAGAAGATGAGTATGAACGAAGTGTTCTTGAAATCAAGAACTTGCACATAGAGAAGAA
Organism: Chrysanthemum seticuspe; assembly: GCA_019973895.1. Classification (NCBI taxonomy): domain Eukaryota; kingdom Viridiplantae; phylum Streptophyta; class Magnoliopsida; order Asterales; family Asteraceae; genus Chrysanthemum; species Chrysanthemum seticuspe. The sequence continues at coordinate 17,486,324 of BPTQ01000003.1, read as the reverse complement.
AAATCTTTTAATTCAAAATGAATGCTTAATTGCTAAATGCTTAGAAAAAGATATATGCTCTATTGTGATGAATTCTGATATAGTTGTGCCCCCTAGTTCGAATTGCCTCTGCGAAGAACTTAGATCTGCATGCGATAGGGAACACACTAAGGTTCTTGAACTTGAAGCTGAGATTTTGAAACTGCAAAAGATGGTCAATACTTCTGAAAAACGAACTTTTCATTTACAAAAAGACCATATTGATTTACAACTTAAATATCAAAGTCAAAAACAATGCATAGACACTTCCAGTGCGTCAAATGCAATTTTTGAAATTAACAAGTTACGAGATCAGCTTCGAGGGAAAGAGGACACTATCAGAAATTTAGAAGCCCAGACTAACATCATGAAGGTGTTAAATGCAGGTTCCACTGTAGGTAATTTTGATAAGCAGGCCTTAGAAACTGAGCTGACTCAGTTAAAAGATGTTGTCACTTCTCTTAGGATTAAGAATGATGGGTATAAGGTAGAAAATACTAAATTGAATCGACTTTATCTAGAATTGTCGACAGCAAATATCCACCTTCGTACTAAAACCTCTGAGAAGATAGCCGCCTTAACTGCTGAGATTGCCATATTCAAACCTAGTGTTAGTGGACCTAGGACAACCGTGACACCTAAAGTACTTTCTCCAGGTATGTATGCCATTAATACGACATACATCGTCCCACCAAAATGAGACAATTGGGTTAAACCGACCCCGTTGCCAAAAAAGAAGCAAGTAACCGTTGTAGCACCCCACAGACCTTCACCCAAACCCACACAGACAACATTAGTGCAACCTAATAAGAAACCTAACGTTTGTGTGCCTCTGTCTACAGGAATAAAACCCACTTCTGGAGCCAGCAAACATGTGCCTAAGAGTGTCCCTCAGAATCATAGAACCTTGCCGGCTACACGTGAGAAAGCGACGAGAGTAGAAGAGCACCCTAGGAATTTGAATAAAAAGAATAGTGTTGATTCTCATTTGAATGCTAAACGTTTTGTTTCCATTTCCAATTTGAACACTGTTTGTGGTGCATGTAATGACAATTTGTTTTTTAATAAATATAATACGTGTATGGATACTTGTGATCAAACGGTGAATCTCAAACACAACCAGACTATGCGTACTATTCACCAAACCAAGAAGGTTTGGAAACCAATTAAGAAAGTCTGGATTCCCATTAGCACGACTGTTGCTCATGCTAAAACTCAGTGGAAGCCCACTGGTAGGCATTTCAAACTGTGTGATATCACTATGATTAAGGAAACCAGTGTAGAGCCTTTAGTACTTTCCCCGAGCGCTAAGTTCTAGTCCCAATGCTACTATGATATCTCGGTTATCTGATTGTCAACCAATTTTTACTGTTATCTAACCGGATGAGTAATGGCATCCTATCACAGGATATATATTTGGGTTTTTGCAGGTAATTCAGATTGTTCTCTGGTACTTGGATTCAGGATGCTCACGACACATGACTGGTGATAGAGCTCGACTTATCAATTTTGTGGATAAGTTTATTGGTACAGTGCGATTCGGCAACGATGAATTTGCTAAGATAGTTGGTTATGGTGATTACAAACTGGGCGACACTATCATCTCTCGAGTCTATTATGTTGAAGGACTCAAGCACAACCTATTCTCAGTTGGACAATTCTGTGATGGTGGTTTATAAGTTGCATTCCGACAACACTCTTGTCACATCCGCAACTATGACATGGTTGATCTACTCCAAGGATCGCGGACTACCAACCTGTACACCATCTCTCTAAATGATATGTTGTCAGCTTCTCCAGTTTGCTTGCTAACAAAAGCCTCGTCTACAAAGTCATGGTTATGGCATCGTAGATTAAATCATCTAAACTTCGGGACCCTGAATGAATTAGCCCGGAAAGATCTAGTACGAGGATTACCGAAGCTGAAATATGACAAGGATCGTCTGTGTCCATCTTGTCAACTTGGGAAAAGCAAGAAGACAACCCATCCACTCAAGACGGAAAACACCAATACTGAAATTCTCAACACACTTCATATGGACCTCTGCGGCCCCATGAGAACGGAGAGTATCAACGGAAAGAAATACATCTTGGTGATAGTGGACGATTACACCAGATTTGGTTGGGTGAGATTCTTACGATCAAAAGATGAAACTCCTAGAGCAATTGAGAAGTTTATTGTGCAAACACAGCGTGCCCTCAATGCCACTGTTCGTGTTGTCCGAACAGATAATGGAACGCAATTTCTCAACAAAACAATCGACGGATGGTTTGAGAAAATTGGAATTACTCATGAAACAAGCGTACCTCGGTCTCCACAACAGAACGGCGTTGTCGAACGACGGAACCGAACTCTTATGGAAGCTGCTCGTACAATGCTTATATTTGCCAAAGCTCCGTTATTCCTATGGGCAGAAGTTGTAGCCACTGCGTGTTATACTCTTAACCGATCTTTAATACACACACTACACGGCAAGACCTATTACGAGTTGCTGAAAGGTAAGAAGCCTGAGTTAAAATACTTCCGAGTATTTGGATCTCTGTGTTATCCCACCAATGACTACGATGACGTGGGTAAGCTCAAGGCGAAAGCCGACATAGGTATATTCGTTGGCTATGCACCCACTAAGAAAGCGTACAGAATCTACAACAAACGAACGCGCAAGATTCAAGAAACCATTCATGTGACCTTCGATGAACTTACCGAAGGAATGACGTCTGGTCATCACAATTCAGGCTGCGCACCCAGTGAACTTCATGCTTTACAATCAGGACGCAGCCGTTCTGATCTAGTGAATGATCCTCCAACACCCAGTGTCCCACCTACAGAGAAACAGGTAGACGATTTGTTTCAACAATGGTTTGACGAAGCGGAGGAGATCCCACCGGTTGTTCCAATGCTTCCGGTTGTTCAAATACCTCTGGTTAATGAACAAGCTGCTCAGGTACACGAGAGTGCCCATGGTTCACCCTCCTCTACACTTATCTCCGAAGGCGCTCCTAGCGTTACTCTTAGTCCCTCACCTTCGCAACCTTTGCACTCTGACACTATTGATTCGGATCCCACTACACCATTTGACCATCTTGACAGTAATTTGTTTACACCATATCTTGCTCCTGAAACCGTCTCTGAAGCATCGTCTTCTAACACTGTCGATGTCGAAGTTGCTCCTGATAATACACTACCTCATTTGAAAAAGTGGACTAAGGCTCATTCCTTAGAGAATATCATTGGCGATATCAAACGCCCCGTATCTACCAGGAAGCAACTGGAAACCGATGCACTTTGGTGTTTCTTCAACGAATTCATATCTCATGTTAAACCAAAAACTTATAAACAAGCCTTAGAGTATTCATGTTAGATTGAGGCTATGCAGGATGAGATACATGAGTTCGATCGATTGGATGTGTGGGTTCTTGTACCACGTCCGGCTAATATTCTCATCATCCCGCTCAAATGGATTTTCAAAATCAAGTTGGATGAATATGGTGAAGTATTGAAGAACAAGGCACGGTTAGTGGCGAAAGGTTATCGTCAAGAAGCTGGTATTGATTTCGAAGAATCCTTTGCACCTGTTGCACGACTCGAAGCGATCAGACTCTTCATTGCGCATGCAGCCAGTCAAAACATGGTCATCTTTCAAATGGATGTGAAAACCGCCTTTCTCAACGGCGAACTGAACGAAGTTGTCTATGTTAGTCAACCAGACGGTTTTGAAGATCCAGATCATCCAACGCATGTGTACCGACTCAAGAAAGCTCTCTATGGGCTCAAGCAAGCTCCACGTGCATGGTATGACAAGTTGTCAGCGTTTTTGATCAAATCTGGATTTTCTAAAGGCGTGGTCGATCCAACTCTCTTCACAAGGACAACAGGCAAACATATCTTACTCGTACAAATCTATGTCGATGATATAATCTTTGCCTCTACCAATCCCAAAGCATGCAAACTTTTTGCTTATGATATGAACTCAACTTTTAAGATGTCGATGATGGGACAAATGTCTTTCTTTCTAGGTCTACAAGTTTCCCAAAATCCCAGAGGCATCTTTATCAACCAGTCAAAATATGCTCTTGAAGTTTTGAAAAAGTTTGGTTTTGACACATGCACACCCATTGACACTCCAATGGTGGAGCATCCCGACCTTGATGAAGATAGGGGAGGAAAGCTTATTGATCCTACACGTTATCGTGGTATGGTTGGCTCCCTTATGTATCTTAGTGCATCTAGACCTGATATAGTTTTTGCTGTCTATATGTGTGCCCGGTATCAGGCAAAGCCTACCGACAAGCACCTTCATGCACTTAAACGGATCTTTCGATACCTTCAGGGAACTATTCACATGGGTCTCTGGTATCCGAAGGACTCCGGTTTTCAACTTACAGCGTTTGCAGATGCTGACTATGCAGGTTGTCATGACACAAGGCGAAGTACGTCTGGTTCCGCTCAATTTCTCGGAAATAGGCTTGTTAGCTGGTCTTCGAAAAAGCAAAAGAGTACGGATATCTCCACCACTGAGGCAGAATACATTGCGTTATCCGGTTGTTGCGCACAAGTCCTCTGGATGCGTTCACAACTCAGGGACTACGAATTTGTGTTCAACAAAATTCCGATGTATTGTGACAATCAAAGTGCTATTGCTTTATGTTGTAACAGTGTTCAACACTCCCGCTCCAAGCACATTGATATTCGTCACCACTTCATAAAAGAGCATGTTGAAAGGAACGTGGTTGAGTTGTATTTCGTGGAGACTAAATATCAACTGGCGGACATTTTTACGAAGGCCTTACCAAAAGAGCGCTTCTCTACACTACTTCCACTGCTTGGGGTAAAACAAATGTCACCAGAGACTCTAAAGGAACTTTAGGATGAGTCAGTCTCTAAGTAACCAGGATACACATTGTCTATCCTTTGTATCATAGTGTATATTTGTAACCCAAAAAAAAAAAAAAAAAAAAAAAAAAAAAAAAAAAAAAATCTATATATCATGTTGTATGTTTGCGGGGGAGAATCAGTTCTTCTAACAGTTTTGCAGGTTTCTTGGACGCATTTTTGCTGATTCTATTGCTGACAGATTGAAACAACCACATTCTTCATACACAGACATATCGCTGTTTCACTCATGTCTCGGTTTCATACAGGTCTAGTTTCAATAATCACTTGATATTTGTGCTTCAATTGCTCACCTCAATGATTGAGGGGGAGCTTGATTCATTTAAGTCCATTCTAGCTCAAAACCATTCAACTCTTTCATACTTTTGATCGGGGGAGAAAATGTGACTTAAATAAAACTGGATAAATATTGATTCGATTGATTCTAATTGCTAAGTCCTGTCCTTACATGTGCAAAACACCTTTCGTATATCGTAGCACATGTGTAGGGGGAGCAAAGTAGTAATTTATTCAAAAATATCAAGGTACCAAAATCTTTGTGTTATACACTAGTATCTTGATAAGTGACAAAGAATCTTTTGTTTCATATTTGTGTATGTGATCTTGAGGAATGCATAAGAATGAGATGTGGTAACACCAGGGTATTCTTATACTCATATGTTTGTCTTCGGATAACATCCACTAGTGAAGTAGACTTCCATACAAGTACTTGTACAAGTTTTGATTTCTCAAGGCACTTCATATCTTTCGAGATATTTTTCAAAATATCATCAGAGCATTCTGATTTAAACTTTCGTTTTTGCCCCATAAATATTTCTTAAGCACATCGAATGTTTTTTAAAATCACTTTTGCCATCGGCCTTCTACGGTACTTAATTGTATTAAGAAGTAAAACATTGTTCAGGAATTGTACGGTATAGTCAGCAGACAGTAACTGTACTGACTCACTGTTTACCATTCTATTAGTAGAAATACTCATAGTGTGATTAGTCTTTGGACATCTGGTATAGAGAACAGCAAGCATACGGGAATCTGATACTTCGGTGTTAGAGACCTTAAACGCTTTGAGCTGGAAAACCTGTCAAGAAAGTTCTTTTAATGAATTTATCTGATCACAGGTGCAGTATTCGTACTGTAATCATCGATCCTCACGGAATCGGAGGTTAATGTAATCGACCAGATTGAGTATCCTCTATACTTGGACCCTTCAAAATATAAAACCCTTCGTGTGTTCACAAAAAGATTTTCTAGAACACATTAAGTGGATTTTTTTTTAACAAAAATTTTTTTGGTGACTAAATTATTCAAACATGGTGTATGACAACTCAAAGAATCCGATGCAAGACAAATGCTCACATATCTGAAGAAATCTAGAAAGCTTATATACTTAAAGCTTCCGCAACTCTGAGATCATCATCTTCTTCACATATTAAAGTCAAGAAGTTAGAAGAAGTAAGATCATAAAAGCTTTCAAATTTTCAGTGAATATGAGCATGTAAAAAGACCAAAGTTCAGTAAACATCAAGATGTCAAGACTTAAAGTACTACAAAAGCACAAGAAGAACAAGTCAAGTGAAGTAACCCAAGAACTACGATGTTTCTCCTACTGCTCTTACATTGGAATCTGCTGGTTTAGCGACAATTCTGCAACAGAAATAATGTCACTAACAGATTTGGGAGGAAGGAGCAACCTGGTTAGTGACAGTTTAGTGACAGAAAAAGTGTTGCTAATTGGTATGGGAGGAAGGAGAATGCAAAGTTCGTGACAGATTTGTGACAGACATGTAACAGAAAAACTCATTCAAATATTTTCGAAGATAGCACTCCTAATTTGTGAAAAGAAGTTTCGTCAAAAGAATTCATTCGAGCAACCGAGTTTGATTCGAGCAACCTCTACTTGGGGGAGATTGTTAGAGATACGAAAATCCGTCTAACAAAGAAGTTTCGGTCACTCGAAGAATGAAGAAAATTGGCTTACGTTTACTAGCTCGTTAATACATATTATTTAGTAAATATGGGCCGATTATAGGAACAGCCCAAAGGCTAGGCCTTATGGCCGGTCATTTACAAGGGTTTTTATACCCTTTGTCTTTCTATTTTTTAGCCAGCTACTTCATTATTCGTGATATACTTTTAGGGTTTGTACCATCGTTTTCTTTTCAATCAAGTTCTTTAAAAGTTTAATCTTCTTGGCATTGATCTCGTTTCTATGACTATCTAATAATATACGAATGATCTAAAGACCATCAAATGGTTTTGTCATTATCAACTAGGGGAAGATTGTTGGGAATTATACGTTTGAGTTGATAAGACAAAAAGAATGAAACAAGACGGACTTAATATGACAAGAAGGAAACCTACAAAAAGATGGAAGGACTTGCTTGCAAAAGAAGTTTTATTTATTAGTCCTTATTCTCTAGTATATAAATAGGACATAGGTGTAGGTTTTACATAAGTCTTCCAAGATGTAGTCGACTAGTAAAGGTGTGTGTGTGTCCTAGGCGTATAGTCTTGTAAACGCCTAGGTTATTAGTTTAGTTAATAGACGTGTTCCTATAAACGTCTAAGATTAGTTAGTGTTAGTGAATGAAAACCTTGTGTCAATAACAATTATGTTTTGATTTATCCGCTGCGTATTGTCATTGTTATTGTTAAACCCTAAGGCTCATAAACGATCAAGAAACTATCTTCATCACGTTCTTAGTTTCTATCAGGTGCCATCGACTTAAGCAAGAATCCGGTATTGCACTCTCGCACCAAGCATATAGAGATTCGTCATCACTTTTTAAGAGACAATGTTCAAAAGGGGAACATCTCTATTGAGAAGGTAGCATCCGAAGACAACATAGCCGACGTCCTCACCAAACCGTTGAAGCGGGAACAATTCAACCTACTTCGTCTTGGTCTTGGTCTCATGGAACAATCGTCGTAAATAGTTTTTAAACTCTACAAGGTATGTAAACACTAGCCTTCTTCTTTTCTGAGTTTAGGATCTCTATTTCACACACAACTCACAAGCAATACGGGAATTTTCAAAACCCAAGATAGGTTTTATTTACAACTCATACTTTCATAGTTTTCTTTTACTTTTCAAGGTAAGTTTCCTTTACAACACATAATTTCATACATATTTTTTTCTTCCCAAGGATAAACGTTTTTCTTCAAACAATGAAATTTTTTCAAAATGTTTTCTAAAAGGATACCTCTTCCCGTATCACTTTCATAAAAGCCATTTCTCACGTCTAGGACAAACCGCTTTTTCATTATTCATACAACGTAAAAACCCATTTTCATTGCATCTCATGTCTTTTGAATGCTAAAGAGGACACATAACTAATATGTGTTTTCGGGTACATTCATTTAAGCAACAATGAATTAGGAGCACTCGGGTTATTTCACATAATAGTATGCTTTTTCACTTCTAGCCTATTTTCCTTTTCTTCTTAGGAGTCGAGATAACCGCAACTCCAAATAGTTTGCATATAGGCACACACTAGGCAAAAATGTTTCCAAAAGGAAAATTTTGAGCTGCCTGAGTCACCAGTACCACGGATCCCAGCATTAACGCTGGACGGTTCTCTCAAGGGAAGGATCCGTAGGATCCGTGAGAAAGAAGCTAAAATTATCTTCTATTTTTCCCACTTTGGATGAAAACTTCCATATTTTCATCATTTTACCATTTTTTTGAGTATGTTACTTAATGCTTGTGTTCTCATGATCACATGCCTTAAATTCATATCTAATCATTAGATTTTAGCCCACATTTTGGGTCAAACATTCATTACAATGCATTATTTTTCTATAAATAGGATTCCCAAAATGCTTGCATATTCATCACTCTCAACCTCACAAACAACCATCATCATGTCATCCAAAAGATCTTCCAACATAAATGAATCACCTAATGCAAACAATCATTTTCAAGAAATCCAAAATTTTGTCCTACCACCTTCCATCCAAATCTAAAAAAACCGCACGGATTAGCATCCGGCCTTATTGTTTAGCAAAACCATTATCAAATAGTTCATCACCAACCACTCATTCACCACAAAATGCTTTCATAGTAGCACCTCCCTCATCTCCAACAAGCACACCAACATCATCACTCAACAAATCTCCACCTAAAGTCACTCTTTTGGAACTCCTTAAGACTCCAACAAGATCCCAACAAACCAACCAAAAAGAACTAGTCTTTTTAACACCTCCCACATCTTCAAACACCTTGAAACCTCACCACCTTTAGCTCCCATTGTCTTACAAGAACATCTAGGTTCTTTTCCACCACCACTTCCAACTATTCCGGACTTTGATCTCTATTTTCTAACTTTTCCACCACAACTTCCGCATCTCACAAATCAAACTAACCCGAAAAACTTCCACACACATTACCCACATCATTTACATTGTGAACATTGCCAATCCACTAGGGATCTTGCAATAGAAATTAGGGAAGAGATGCGATTCATTCTTAACCTCATCCTTGATCGCATCAACATCATCACTCACCAAAACTTCCATCTATAACCTTATGCAAGCATGGAAGGAATCATTTTATTATTTTTAGTATTTTCTTTTGAGTCATTTTTAGAACAAGTCTTGTTCTTAGTTTTACATGTTTATATGTGGCATAAATACAGCTACACTTTGTTATTTTATTACAAGGCTTTGTTTACATACCTTGGCTCCCAATCTTGATTCTCGCCAATCACAAGATTATTTATGCATGTTACTACTAACCTTTTCTTTGTAGGTTTTTATATTTTCTCACTTGACGCCCCATTCTAGGGGGAGCTACCGTCAAGGGGGAGTTAGAGATACATGGACTATTTTTCCACATTTTATTTCTTCATTAGGGTCACTTTTTGTTTCGACAAAAAGGGGAAGAAGAAGTAAAACTTATGCTTTCAAAACATACATCTAATCTCAAGTTTTACTCATCATAACATTACGTTTTGTCATCAACAAAAAGGGGGAGATTGTTAATACAAATAAACCATAAAAACGTTTATTAATATTTAGCGATCTCTTTGTGTTTTGTTGATAACAAATATAATGTTATCATAAGTAAAATTATAAGGATACATGTTATCTTTGTAAAGCATATACATATAGTCATTTAATACAAATTGTTATAATAATTCATTTGTTGTAATAGTTTATTAGGATGGGCAAAAACTATAACCCATGACCCATGGAGCATATCCATAACCCATGGAACTAACCCATACCCATTGACTAGATGCATTGCATCTATTAGATACATTGTATCTACTTAGATACCCATGGTCCAAACCATGACCCATGACCCATAACCCAAAACCCATGGGCAAACAGGAGCGTCTCACGGATCCCTGGAGTTACACTAGACGGATCCCTCAAGCAAGGGATCCGTGGGATCCATGCAACAGTGGCAAGAATTTGCCTATAAATAGAGAGCCATTCATTCATTTTTACTTACCCCTCTTGTTACCAACTCTTTCATATATTCTTACACTCTTCTAACAAAAGATCATTTGATCTAGAGAGTTGTTCTTCTTTCTTTTATTGTGATTCTCATATAGGTCCTTCTCTAAGGCGAGATCACGATCATTCTACAAGTCATCCAAGCAAGAGGTCCTTGATTGATTTGTTCCTCCACAAGATTTCTGTAGCGAAGATCTTGTATTTCATATTTCACATATTTGTTGTGTTATAGTAGTGTTGGTTTGGTCCTCCGTGTTACGGACTCGGTATTTAGCTTTGTACCGGAAAAAGTGTAAGCGGCGTTGTGAAGGCTTCTCCGCCAAGTTGAAGGAGTTTGTTGACATAGTGCTTGAACTCTCGAGTAGGTGACTCGGAGAGTGGAGTAGGGAAAAGAAGGTGTCCTTGTGCCGAACCACTATAAATCGGTTGTGTCATTTCTATCCTTTACTTTACTTGCTTTCTTTATTTGCATTACTCTTAGATCTATACTTTCTCTTCATCCATACGATTTCACATAACATCGAATCTAAAGTTTTTGAAACTAACTTAAAATCGGCAAAACTATTCAACCCCCCTTCTAGTTTTCCACACGTTGTCGTCCGTTTTTATACGTTTTCATCCATTTTTATTTGTTTTTATCCGTTTTCGTCCGTTTTTATATATTTTTGTTCGTTTTTATACGTTTTCGCCCGTTTTTATACGTTGTCATACGTTTTAATCCGTTATTAACTATTTTTATCCAGTTTCATATGTCTTTGCCATTTTTTATCCGTTTTTATACGTTTTCGTCCATTTTTGTACGTTTTTGTCGGTCCTTATACGTTTACTTACGTTGTTATCCATTTTTATACGTTTTCGTCTGATTTTATTCGTTTTCTTCCATTTTTATATGTTCTTATACGTTTTTATCCTTTTTCATACGTTTTTATCTGTTTTCGTCCGTTTTTTATGTTTTCTAACATTTTATCCATTTTATACGTTTTCATCCATTTTTATATGTTTTCATCCGGTTTTATACGTTTTCGTTCATTTTTATACGGTTTCATACGATTTTATCCATTTATATATGTTTTCTTACGCTTTCATACGTTTTATCCGGTTTTATCTATTTTTGTGCATTCCTATACCTTTTTTATGGTTTTGTACATTTTAGTACCTTTTATATGTTTTTGTACTTTTATGCGTTTTTATACATTTTGTACGTTTTCTTACATTTTCAAATGTTTTTATCAGTTATTAATCATTTTTGTCCTTTACAAAATGTAAGAAAACGTACAAAAATGAATGAAAATATATAAAAATGGATAAACGTAAGAAAGAGTATAAAAGCGAAGTATGAAATCCTAAGAAAGCATATAAAAAATGGACAAAAACATATAAGAATGTATGAAAACATGTAAAAACAGATGGAAATGGATAAAAACGTATGAAAACATTAGAGAAACGGATCAAATTGTATAAAAACGGATGAAAACGTATACAAACGTATAAAAACGGATGAAAACTGATAAAACAAGATGAAAACGTATAAAAACGGACGAAAACGGATAAAACGTATCTGAACATAAGAAAACGTATAAAAATGGACGAAAATGTATTAAAACGGTTGAAAATATATAAAAACGTAAGAAAACGGGCGAAAACGTATAAAAATAGACGAAAACGCATAAAACGGATACAAATGTATAAAACAGATAAAGCGGTTAAAACGTAAGAAAAACGTTTAAAACGGATGAAAACGTATAAAAACATACGAAAACGTATGAAAATGGACAAAAACATATGAGAACGTAATAAAACGGGTGAAAACGTATAAAAATGGATGAAAATAAAATAAAATAGATGAAAACGCATGAAAAGGGACGAAAATGTATCAAAATGGATGAAAGCGTATAAAAATGTAAAAGTTAACACAATTGGGGTTTTGTAACCAACTAACCCAATTGATTTTAAACTTTGCCCACTCGTTCTGAAGAAATATATTAGTATAATGCAAACTTTTATTTACATACGTTTACGTGGAGAGTAGAAAATTAGAAGAAATGGAAGTTATTTTTATTTTGACTAAAATACACCGTTGGTCCTTAAACTTGTCCAAAAACATCGCCTGGAACCTTTACATGGATATTTCGTCGTCAGTAGTCCAAAGTATGGGTTTTTTAGACTAAACTCGTCCCTTGACCCGTAATGCCCAGGTCAACGTCTCCAATCTGTTATTTAGTCGAGGGTATTATAGTCCATACACATGTATACCATACCTTAGTTAAATGTAACCCAACCTAATTCCTTATTTTACCACCAACACACAAAGGGGTGATTGTTTGTGCTGATTATACCATTACACCTGACATTTTGAAGTTTGACTTTATAAATGTCAACTGAGAACTAATATGGACACACAGAATATAACCTCTAAGACAAACAAACACATATTCTACTTAACCAACAATTTAGCAAGTTGACTTATAACAGTCAACTAGGGATTCATTGTGTGATACAACATAAAAATGACTAAAACTAGTGATTCATTGTCTGATACAAGGTTCTACTAACAATTCACAAAATAGAAAACATGATGCAACTTCCGCTTCAAAACCTTCAACTGATGAACCTTCTAATGATCTACATACTGGTATTGGATATCCATAAACTGATGAACACACAAAACATGAACATTAAACTGATGATCATACTACTACTGTGTTTGCAAAAACAAGTATCCAAACAACAAATATTTAAGTTAGATACTGTATAATTGCAGGTTCAAAATATTAAGCACATACCATACTATTCATCATTGAAACCTCACCTAGGATGGCCTTTGGGCGAAAAGTGCAAGGACGCAGTTTGTAATCCTTTCTCTGCTTCTAAAAGGTGTCTTAACACCACTAAACACATGAGTAGCAGCACCACCAACCCTGGTTTCAACACCAGCAGCACCAGCCATGATTTCAACATTAAAACCTACAAACTCAATCATTTTAGCCTTCCACTTCCCATCAAAACCTCGCTTAAAATTTTGAAAAACTTCTTTGCCCTTTTTCTTGTGCAAAACATCCTCTTCCTCAAGCACCTTTCCTTTTCCCTTATTTTTCTCCCTTTTGTTATCAAAAACCCCTTCTTCCTCTTTGATAACAACACCACCTTTCACTCTTTGCGTCTTGGTTACACTCCCCTGCATTTTTTTTCCTATCTTCCCCCTTCCATTTACGTCGAGTCCTAAATGGTGTTGTACTAGTCATTCGAAAGTTAGCATCTTGCTCTACCCAACCCATAACTTCAAAACTTATGTTTTTTTAAGTAAAATTGTGCTAACTTTTGGGGCTTGTGTGCAACAAAGATATCAACTAACTCATGTGTTTCAGCCAATGCAAACATCGTATGAACATTATCATCTGTATTAACCAAATGCAAACAATTTTCTAGGGATTATTTAGGATCACAGAAAAACAATGCCCATTTTTGTTCATTAATCTCTGATAATACATTATCAAGGCTTGAACTAAATATATCCCTATCACTGGTAAAGGTACACAGATTAATTAATGATCCTCCTTCATATGTGAGTGGGCAATAATTAAATAACCCATTATAGTAGATTCTGAACAAGACCTCGCCTTCTTCTTCTTCATGAATATCCTTAAAAGTTGACACAAATATGCTCCTGTCCTTAATGGTTTCAGTTGGTGTTTTTACGAATGTGGTTGAATTGATGTATGTTTGAGTACGTGAGTTTACGATTATGGATGTATTTTACGTCTAGTTTGGTTGGGGGTTTTTTTTTTAATTGGGTCGGGTTATTAGGAGAGTGTTTATGTTTTCGTATCTTGCTAGTTGGGTTTATTGGGTGTTTGGCACTACATTGTTGTGCATACGCGTATCAAGGAAGGCAACAGTCTAGTTGCAGTCTAATAAATTTCATATGTCACACTTTGTCCCTGAATTTGGGCAGTTAGCCGTTTTTTCACTTAAAATTCCCGCGTATTTATAATACAGAACTTGTCTATTTAGGTATGAGTAACTTCACAATTAGTTCCTGAATTTGTAAGGTCCCATTATCTTTGGTATTTAAGGGTTCGTACCCTAAAGCATTTGTATACCAACAATAAAAAACACATATTATCACAAAATCACAACAATCTCCAAATGGCTAACTTCACACGTCTACAAGAACTCGCCACTACTGCCAACTCTGTCTACATGTTCGATTCGATTTCTCTTTTTTATTAGAGAGAAAACGATAAGGACATAGAGATTGCAAACGAGCTCCAAAAGACTTTCGTTGAGCTGGTTCTTGCTATGAATGAAACCCAAGTGTATATATCAGTGAGTTCGAAGGATATCGTCCTTCGGTCATGACATACAAGGTTCTTGTGGATCTTTGCAAGAATCAAAAGGCCAATGTGTTGAAGGCCTTGGATAAAAGGAAGATGATTTTTCAAACTTATTGTCTGGTGTTTGACAGGAACAACTTCCTGGAAGATCTTAGGAGGGCAAAGTGATTATATTGTATTTAGTACTTTTGTTGGTTTTTTTGGAAAAATATGTACTGAAGTTCATGTTGAATATGAAATGAATGAATCTATCTTTTATATAGTTCATGTTGAATATGAAATGAATGAATCTATCTTTTATATTCTTGTGTTATAATTTTTTTATTTTGTTTTTTTTCCCTCTTTGATTGTTTTTATATGTGTTTTGATTGTATTCATTGTTGTTAGAAGTATGGTCCTTGCATAAACAGTGTAAACATATATGACTAAAGCTTTAGTCCCCTATCATTTGGTCACATTTGCATAAATGTGTAGGAATGCATTTATTCTCACTAGTGTTGTTTGACCACATATTTTCCCAAATTTGAACTCATAACCCTAAAGCCTTAATTAACTGAAATTGCTTCACAATGGGTAAATCTAGAGGTCGTAGACAGATTAAATGCTCCAATTGTCATACTGTTGGACATAATAAGTCTAGGTGTCACAAGGAACAAGTACCAAAACCACCAAAGGAAACTAAGGTGCGAGGAAGAAAAAGGCATTGTAATGGCAGAAGGCAACATGTATTCATTTAATTATCATTTGCATAACGAATGTTCTTGTGTGTTAACATTGTACTTGATGTACGAATCTATTACTTTTGCAGTAGATGGATGGATACGAGATAAGGCATACTATGGAACAAGAGTTTCTTGAAGCTCTTTTTGAGCAAGAACAAGAACATACAAGGTTGGATCAAGAAGAATAGCAAAAAAGGTTGGATGAAAAAGCATTCCAACAGTTTTTGGAAGAGAAGAGAATGTACAAAAAACTTGAAGAGGAAAGAGCTAGGAAAGAAGCAGAAATGGAAGCAAGGAAGAGGCAGATTATTGGAAAGACTTTGAACTGGATGTAGATTTCACAATGTTTCTTGCAAAAAAATGGTTGTCCTAAACTGCTGTTAGTAGGTTTTACCAATGTGTAATTTGGACACCATCATGTTTGAAATAAATTTGTTTATGTTGACTTTATAAGTCATGGGTTATTCGAAACACCCCCTAAACTACATATGCAATTGCTAACTGAAAAATGTAAACAACAAAACAAAAACTAAAAATGCAAACCAAAGATGTTCTAAAAGATTATACTCCCTCCGTCCCAAAATAATTGTCCTCATTTGACTTTTTAAAACTTAATTTCTCAACTTTGATCTTTAATTTTTTTTGTATGTGTTATATAATACTTGATAAAAATTATACCAATGAAAAAAATTTAAAAACCAATCCATTCATATATTTTGCATCAATTATTATATAACACAACCAAAAATATTTAAGATCAAAGTTAAAAAAAAAAAAAAAAAAAAAAAACTTTAAAAAGTCAAAAGAGGACAATTATTTTGGGACGGAGGTAGTAATAATTATGTTTGGTTAATAATTTTTGGGTATATATTGACTTTATAAATCAAAATAGGTCATTCCAAACATCCCCCTAAGCTGCATATGCAAATGCAAACTGAAAAAATGGAACCAACAAAACCAAAATATAACATACATCACCAACTAATTATACCATATACAAAAAAATAAACATGTTAACAAGCATCGTTTTGAGTAACCATCATCATCCAAATAATTTACATGTTCATTACATCAACAACTAAAAATAACATGTGAACTTCTTGATGGGAGACTTGATATTCATGGGGAGAGACTTGAGCTCTTTAGGGGGAGGCACATACCACTAATTTCTCTTTGTGCTGGAGCATCCCACAACCGCTCCAAGACCAAGTACAACATTTTTAATCCTTTCCCTTGTTTTTAGCCTTTTGACAAGGGTGGTAACAGGTTGTGAATTGGAAGCATTGGGAGTGGAAGCTTGTGAAGTGGAACCCTTTCAAAGTAGTAATCTTAGAAGACTGGATCCCAAACTCATCATCAGATGTGTCTGAAATAATGATGACATCTACCTCATTTCCTTTAAAGTTAGTATCTGGAAAGATAGCCAAAACAGAAAGAATCAGAGTTCACCCATTACAACTATCTTACTTTTCAAACATTAAGTCTAACCTTTTGCAACCTCCTTATTATCATATTTTAGCCACAAGTCTTCAAGTATCACATCAACAATTTCATCTCCCACTTATTCCATAAGTAGTCATGACATACTCAATCATATCGTCAGATACGTTTAGTTTGCTATAATCCTTTTTTAGCAGATTCTGACATTGCTTGGATTTCTAGCAAATAAGATAGGGTTATTTAGGCTCATTCCTGACTGCTAACCTTAAAATGCCAATTACACAAATACAGAAAAATGAACTAAACTTTCATCACTTCAGCTTCTTTCGCAAATCTGAAAAAATCTTCAAACATCTCATCAGACATTTCATCTCCTTGTAGCCAAGTATCCCCATATTTGGCCTTCACATACTTTACCATCTCATCAGTTACTGCTGTAAAAGTAAGGTCCTTGTCTGCCATTGTTAAAGTGTTTGTGAGGGTTGTGTGATGAGGGAAGGAAATAATCAAGAGGGTATACGAATATGTTTTCTCTGGTTGAGTTAGATTTAATTACGATGTGTATGGACTATAATACCCTCGACTAAATAACATATTACAGACGTTGACCTGGGCATTACGGGTCAAGGGACCAGTTTAGCCTAAAAAACCCATACTTTGAACTACTGAGGACGAAAAATCCATGTTACGGTTCCAGGCGATGTTTTGGACAAGTTTAGGGACCAATGGTGTATTTTATTCTTTTATTTTTATATGTATTTATTTATTTTATTTTTATTTTATTTTTATTTTTTTTGTTTATAGATTTGGGAATTGTTTTTCTTTCTTTAAAAAAGAGTGGAGAATTTTGAAAACCCGTTGTTACATTTTTCTTTTTAAAAAAGATTACCTCGGATTGTGACGATGGGCGGCGACGGCGATGATGAAAAGTGAAGATGTTACCAATTATGATTAACGTTAGAATGAGATACTTAAATGGTAGATTGAGAAATCCTGTTTTTTTTTTCTTAGAGTGAAAAATGTGTAGAAGGATGGATTGGGGATTTCACTGGTCTAGTAAAAAATTTGAAAAGTGAGAATTTCATTTTTTTTAAAATGTTAGAAAAAAGTGTTACTAAGCGAGCTTTATGTTTTTCCAATTTTCTATGTAAAATTTCCAATAAATTAATATGTTTTTCACCAACTAAACACACCCTAAAAGTGTTAGAAGTAAAGACATGAAGTAATTATAGTCTTATTTACTTAGTCTACTCGCACCAGTGAGGGTCGACCGATTTGGTCATAGGTCGCTCTTGATGTGGATACTCAGACGACTTCGGTCGGCCAAGTTTTCTTTTTTTTTAAATCGATCACAACTACAACCGAATTAAACAAACACAAAACAATAAATTCAAACTACAATGTGACCGTTTAGTTTAGAAAATAAATAATAAATAAACAAACTTTTTTTAACTTTTAAAATTCAAACACTTTAACACTATAAATAACCTACTCATTTTACCATTTTATTTACAAATTAAAATTACAATTCTCTATACACATTCAAACCTATTTATACACTTTTACACATTTAATCTATATAATGCCTTACGAGCTATTTTTTGGCTCTTCATCTTCAGATGATGAAGTTAATAGCGAGCTTGCGCTTTTTACGAAAGCCTGTTGGGAGGCTTTTCAAGTGTCAAAGCCAAAAATCCCGCGAACCCACATAGACGGGGATCATTACGGTACTCATAAAGGTTTAGTGGCGGCTTACTTCTTCGAACACCCAGTGTATGATGAAGCAACATTCCGTACGCGTTTTCGAATGAGCCAAAAACTATTCACACAAATTGCTCGAGAGGTAACCGATCATTCCTGTTATTTTCAACAAACTACTATTTGTGCGGGCACACTTGGTCTTTCCCCATTATGAAGTGTACTTCAAAAATTCGTCAAATGGCATACGAAGCCAATCCTGATGCTCTGGTCGAATATATGCAAATGGTTGCGACAACAACTCGTAAGTGTCTCCGAAAATTTTGCAAGGCCATCATGGAGTTATATGGTGAAGAGTTTTTGCGAAAGCCAACATATACTGACATTGAAAGACTCTATACTCATTACGAGCAAAAGCATGGGTTTCCTGAGATGATAGGAAGTATTGATTATACAGGTTGGCCGTAGGCGAATTGCCCACAAGCTCATAGAGCTCAATGTGCTAGAGGTGATCACAAAATTCATTTTATTAGAAGTGGTCGCCTCCCAAGATTTATGGAGTTGGAATGCGTTCTTTGGTGTCTCCAGGATAAATAACGACGTCAATGTTTTACGTCAATCTCCCCTTTTCAATGATCTCAAAGCGGGGAGAGCACCGGATGTTCTATTCGTGGCTAACAACATGACTTATAAAAGGGGATATTACCTTACTGTCGGGATATATCCATAATGGTCCGTTTTGTTAAGTCCATACTAAATCCAAGGACGAATGACCATAAACGAATATTGTATAAGGCGAAGCACGAAGCAGCAAGAAAAGATGTGGAACGAGCTTTTGGTGTATTAAAGAAGAAGTAGCTAATGATTAAACATCCGGCTAGAGGGTTGACACGAAGTCGACTATCGGATATAATGTACACATGCATCATATTACATAATATGATAATGCATGACAAAGGGCGGGCGATATCTCCCACATTTTTTCGAGAGGAGCGACACCATGATTATGATCCCGTAAGAATGCATGAAGAATCGATGGGAGTTACTCTGGAGATAACCAACAGAATAGCTCATCTAAGCCTAAAAGTTAATTTGGTGGAAGACATTTGACATCGTGCAAATCAATACTAGTTTGGTCATTTTATTATTGTAAAGTTTTAATGTTATTTGAATATTATAATGTTTTTATTATTAATTAAATTTAATTTTGTTGGTAAGGAAATTTGAAAACAAAAATGAATGTCCATCGCCACTGGTGTGTAGTCTTAAGCATCAAAATAAAATAACAAAAAGAAGATGAAAATGAATAGTAAAGTTTTGTGAATTGTTAGTTGCCATTTTTACTATCTTTTGTTTGAAACTACACGAGGGGCCGGGTTACATACATTTTAATAAGGAAAGATCCAAAATAGAGGCGGGAATTTTGTCTATCGCAACCTCCATCCACAAGCATTATTAGATAGATAGATAACACAACAGAAACTCATCATCCTCAAAAATGGCAATCTCCACACTCCAAACGCTAACCACACCATCAGTCTACCACAATAGACCACACCGTCACCATAATCGCCACTACACAACGACCATCAAGGCATCATCATTGTCGCATTCGAATTCCACATCCTCTAGTAATATTAGCATTAAGAAAAAGTTACTGGATGTGGGAGTTGGATTATTAGCTGCAGCTTCAATGCTAGTTGCATCTCCACTTGATGCCAATGCCACTAGAATCGAGTATTACGCTACTGTTGCAGAACCACCTTGTGAAGTGCAGTTTGCGCCTTCGGGACTTGGTTATTGTGATGTGGCAGTCGGGTTCGGTGAACAAGCTCCTTATTCTACGCTTATTAATGTGAGTACTTATAGATTTCACAGATCAAGAATACTAAATCTTGATACATGGGTTGCTTAACTTTAAATTAAAAATTTGATATTAGTATAAGTTTTAACCCAAAATGATCAAATTGTCTGCATATTATGTGCTTTTTTCATATTTAAATCTCACATATATGAAGCTTAGCATTAATTTTACCCTTAATTTTATAAGCAGGATTGTGCTCAAAAACATCATTAGAAGGACAATTCCCATATCGTGCAGGAATGAAAACCATTTTTAAGATCAACAATGTCATTTCTCTAGATTTTAGGGGAAAACGTGAATAGGTATAAAGTTATTTGAAAGGTAGTCGTAATGTTGATAGTTAAATCTTTAGAATAAAAAATTTCCAATTCAATTTTGGAGACAAAGTTACTTATTTGACTTGAAAGTCGATATGCTTATGTAATTAGGAACCTTTTTGTTATTTCATATGTTTGTGTGAAAATCGTGTCTTTCCTCTGTTACAGATTCATTATACTGCAAGGTTTGGTGATGGCATCGTTTTTGATAGCAGTTACAAACGTGGTAGACCTCTAACTATGCGCATTGGCGTTGGGAAGGTATAAATTAATTTGTTCGCCTTTTCTATCCATATATCATGTGAAAGGCTCCCATGTACTCTGGTTTATTCATTTCAAAATTGGCATAGAACTATATCCTTGATGTTGACTATCGGATTTTAACTGTACATCGAAAAGTGTTACATTTCATAAGTTCACGGTTTCTTTTTCTTTTTTTACCTTGGAGGGAAGGTTTAAAAAAATTTGTCATTTGGTCATTGACCCTCTCCTAACTCACACAGTCACACAACCAGGGGCGGAGCCAGAAATTTTTTGTCGAGGGGGAAAAATATGATAATTTTTAGAAACTAAATTAAAAATTGGTTCACGTTGGGGGGAGGGGGGGGGGGGGGGGGGGGGGGGCAAATTACAAAAATAGTAGGAAATTTTTGAAAATTAACACTACAATTTTTTCGCCAGGGGGTCACATGACCCCCCGGACCCCCTTTTATCTCCGCCTCTGCACACAACTATGAATTCAAGCTCTTGACCATTAGGTTATCATAAGCAATCCCACTGTGGCTTCAACCGGACTTTGTTAAGTTTTATATAGCTGATAATAAACCGTTCCACAGGCTGAGAAATAAAGTGGGGACCACATTGATGGAAGAATAAGAAGTTTGACCACCTTAATCAAGTTTAAGCATTAAGTTGTGGCTAGTCTCAACTTCCACAATGTCCTTGAGTGAAGATTTAGACGTAATTTACAAATTTGAGCTTGGATGTTTGGCTCATTAGATGCATGATAAGTTAAAGGAAAGCTGACATTATGTTCATGTAACAGTGAGCAGTGGGTCTTGACTCGCACTTAGTAGGTTAATAGAGATGGCCAAAGATAATTGCTGATATAATACCTAGTTTATGATAAGCAGAATCAATATATGACCCGTGGCATAAGCAGAATAAATGTATGACCCATAGTAGATTTTTGATGCCTGCATATGACCAACAATAATCTTTTCTTTTATCCTACATTTCTAGTTTACGCGGGGTAATTGTTATAAACTTGTGGAATTCAAAGTTTTGTATATGTATGTTATTTGCTTTACATATTTTCCACGTCCAGGTGATCAAGGGATCTTTGGTGGTGAGGGCGTTCCACCCATGCTTGTTGGTAAGATCTAAAAAGCATCGCTACTTATGCATCTTAATTAAGGTGTTAGATCTAGAAGGGTTCAGGGTATGCTCGCGCATACATCAAGATTTTATCAAAACAGTATGTAGTGTGAAATAACAAATAAGTAGTAATAAAAATACTTGTAATATATATTCACATCGTCTTTCAAATACAAAATGCATACACTGGTTACAAAACACTAGATGTGCAACTCTTTGCTTGAGGAGTTATGTGTCAAGTTCTGTTGTAATAAAAGGGATTTCACTTCTTCAACAGGTGGAAGGCGTAAGCTTCAAATTCCTCCCGAGTTAGCATACGGACCTGAACCCGCGGGTTGCTTCTCCGGTACTCCTCCTTTTCTTAAGTATTACTTTGTTTCTATTGGTTAGAGTAAATTGCAATAGTCATCCGTGTGATTTAGCCAAATTACATGCTTCATTCTTATCCTTTCGAAAGTGCAGTCACCATCCCTTTGGAAAACCTACGAGTGCAATTTTCGTCGAATAAATTACCCTTATCTTCTTCCACTTTATCAAAATAGAGAGGATATGCATTTTAGTTTTCCCAAGGACGAAAATTGCACTCGCAAGTTTCCCACAATGACAGTGTCTTTCTAAAAAGAAGGGATGGAACATGCAATTTGTCCAAACTCAAAGATGTTTTATGCCATTTGCTCTATTGGTTATATGCATGTACTACTCTCAAAGTCTCACCCTTCACTAACTATAAATATGTGAAATTAATCATTTGACACATTCTTGTATCTGTGTAGGTGACTGCAATGTACCTGCAAATGCGACGCTTCTTTATGACATAAATTTTGTAAACATCTACTCGGGTAATAGACCCATATTACCCAAATGATAGGAGTTGAAGTTGCCTTAGGATTAGGAATGTACAATTGAGTTCTCTCAAAGTTGTTCACCTATAATAATAACCAGAATAAGATGTATATATCTTCAATTGTTTGTATAAGTAAGAAAACAACCATTGTTGAGGAATCGAAATTTATGGTATCAATCCAATTTACAATTCAATATAACATTTTCATAAATACATCTGGATAGGTTCACATTATATGTTGTCATAACCACATCGATCACTTTATTGATAACATGGGTGATGTTTGTATACTTAACTAACATTAGTACTTACGTTTCTGTCTTTGATTTAAGATCATTTGAAGACAAAAAATCTTTTACATACCAAGCGATTAATCTTCACCATCTATCTTTCCTCTATTTTTATTTAATCTAATGGATGAAATTAATCCTAACAATTTAAAAACCTCACTTTCATCTTTTTTTTTAAATATTAATATATTTCAAACCGTTAATCGTTAAGCGGAAAAAAAATATACGACAAGCATTTAATTATCTTTCTATAGATTAGTCACTTTCATGAACTTTCGAATTTTATTTTTTTTTCGTATTTTTCACGTTTTTATACATTTTTTTTGTTCTTTTTTCGTTACTGAAATTTGCATGAAAAAAATCACATGTGATTAAAGACTAATTTGAATATCACATGTGATATTAGTGTTAAATCACATATGATAAATTTGAATATCACATGTGATATTACATATCATATGTGATTTAACACTAAATATCAAATGTGATATTCAAATTAGTGTTTAATCAAATGTGATTTTTTCATGCAAATATCAGATTCGAAAAAGAAAACGAAAAAAAACGAAAAAACGTGACAAAAACGGTTTTTTTTCTTTTTTCGAAAGTGTATCACAGTGCCCGTCTATAAAAAGATAATTAAATGCTCGTCGCGATGGTGTAATTATTTTCGTTTAACGATTAACGGTTTAAAAGATATTTAATTTATAAACATAAGTGAAATAATAAAATGCTTTTAATCTCAACAATTGATTTCCTTTTAAATGGAGGGTATGGACGAGTCCTTTGATAGGTAATAAGTAAAAGATTTTTAAATATACAGCAGTATAAATTATTCATTTTTTGCAAAAGCAACTCAAGTAACAAGATGTAAGGTAACTTAAAACATTTACTGTAATTTTCAAACTAGCAGAAACAAAATGTTATTATTTCGTAAAGAAAGTTCAATATAGAAAATTATGTTTGATCAAGTAGCTAGCTAAAGCGTTTAGATAATAACTTAGACTGCACGGTACAATAAACGAATAGCGTGTTTTGGCAAAATTTGTCACCAACGGCCAGGGCCGTCCCATGAAATTTGGGTGCCCTGTTCAGTTACAAAAAATTGGGCCATTTAAACACAAATACTTTAAATACCAACATTGAAAAGTTGAAACATATGAGAAAGACATATAAAAAAAACTAACGGCAAATTAGTGAATCAGTCTAACAAATAGCTATAAAGAGTGCAACTTATTTTTTGAAAAATGCCCTTCTTCTCGCATTCTTTGAAGCAAAGTTGTTAATTAAAGCTTTATAATCAACGCTCTCAAAAGCTACGAACATCAATCAAATATAAATATATAATCCACAATCCTAACTACTAGAGTGCTAGGCTTATCTATAATTAATATTCAATAATAATGAAAAACAAAAGCATAAAACAATAAGGGAAAAAAAACCTGGTCAGAAGTTTTTATGGATGAGATGATGTGTCGCTTTGCAAATTCTGGTGTACATAAAACAAATAAAGACTAATTCGTATATTTATATTAGTTGGAGACTTGAAGTGACAAGATATATGTTTGCTAGACTATTGGGCCCCTTAATTATCTTGGGATATACTTAATATATATATGGGATATATAAAAAATGGTGCCCCTTAATTTTCTTGGGCCCTGTTCATAGATCATCCTGAACACCCTTGTATCCGGGCCTGCCAACTAGGGATGGCAAAAAAACCCGAACCCGACGGGGAAACCCTAAACCCGAACTTATTGGGGCGGGGCGGGGCATGCTTATCGGGTTTCGGGGCGGGTTTTGGGCCTTAACGTGGATTCTTATCGGGTTTGGGGCGGGGACGGGGCACACTATCCCCGCCCCGCCCCGCTCCGAAACATATACATATACATATATCTATATACCTTAAATATTGTGCTAGTATTTATGTACTAAATATAATTCTCTAATTTTTGTTAATTTTTATCTTTGTAATATTTCAAAGTGTGATCATAAAATCTTATTTTGTGTCATAGTATTCTAAAAAAGTTTTGATTTATTCCAATGCCTAATATATTATTAATGGGTTCTCGATTCTTTAAGTTATTCCGTAAAATCATATTGTTAATAGCGTAAAAATAAGAATAAACAGGGAAAGGCATGAGTATCGTGCTCAAAAAAGAAAACCCGATAAGAACCTAATGGGGAATGGGGCGGGTTTGGGGGAGCATCTCGCCCCAATGGGACGCCCCGATAAGATCCCCAATGGGGATTGGGGCGGGTTTGGGGATGATTTTTGTAATCGGGTTTGGGGATGGGGATGGCCGCCCCGCCCCATTGCCATTCCTACTGCCAACGGCATAGCCATTCTGCACCGGTAGGGGTGTCAACATTCGTTCCTTTGATGGGCAATTCACGAGCATCATTCGGCTTTTATTTTTCTTTTCAGTGAATGAGGTATTTTTTGTGATGTGTTATGGGACCCACAAGCTCTATAACAGTTATACTGAGGAATGTGTTTTAGTTATTGTAGTGTTATTGGATGTATGGTGAGATGGCAACCCTATAACAGTTATTGGTGCATGACTGCACCTAACACTCTTAGGGAGACCAAACTCTTGCGGCTCATATTTCAATCAGTATTATTACATTGCAAAATCAACTATTCTGTTCATGGGGTAATTGGATATGGCGCGTGTTTGACGAATAGAAAGGTTGTGGCATGGGCTCATGCCTAGGGACAGAGCGCGGTGGGGGTGACAAAGGACGTGCTCGTATGGCTTTGGCTAGTCGCTATGATAAGTAGCGTGGCTCGGGGGTTTTGGCCGCATCTCGAGGTGAGCCTTGATATACAAGTGTTGTAATGGGTTTTTTGCATTGTGTAACTTCCTTCAACTCTTAAAGCCACCAAAAAACACCGTTAACAAATTCTAATAAGCTAGAAAGTACATTTTGTTAAAAGGATAATTACACAGGGACGGAGCTACATGAGAGCCGGGTGTGGCATGAGCCACATCCGTTTTTGAGTCACGAAGTGTAAAATTTTATGAATTTTTTTTATTTTTGGTATGTGCAACGCTTGGTATATTTTTGTTACTTTCTTTTTTTATGATGCAACTTTAGTCCAATTAAAATTCTTAATGGTGCAAATTTTAGTAATTATGATAAAAGAAGAATTGTGCAAGATCCTCACTGAAAATTTTGTGCAACACCCTTATAAAATTCCCGGGTCTGTCCTTCATTGCACAGAAATGTATCTAACTTGTTACTTTTTATAATCTTGCTTAGTCAATTTTTTTTTCTAGAGCTATGTAACATAATTTTGAATTCGGTCTTTTTAATGTATCGTGTGATCAGTTGTGGGTATTATTTAACGGTTTTACCTTTAATTTATACACTTAATTTAACCGAAGAAATAAATCGGCCAAATAATTACAAAACCACTCATAAGATACACTAAAAAGATGAAATTTAAAACTATGATACATAGTTCTAAAAGAAATAAAAATAAAAAATTGGTGAAACGAAACTATAAAAAGTGACAAGTTAGATAGATTTTCGTTCGATTACCTATTTATTAAATATTACAATTACAATGCTCAAGCATCTTTCTTCATGACATTGTTAACAAGAGGTTCCTCGAAACGTACATTACACCTGAGTACACAACGTATATGAGTACGTACGTAGAGTCTAATCCAACTATCATATCGTACCTATATAGTAACCAAAATGCCTGAAAACATACGGAAAGAGTTTTGATAGCATATTCACATCAAATTTTACCGATTGGTGAAGACCACTAGAGGGTCGATCGGTTCCCCTTTTCTGTTTTGACCACGGTAACTTAATATATATATAGTCACATAACAAAGCATGCATTAGGGTTATCATCACTGAATAAGGTGACATAAGAGTAAGAAGTGTCTTCATATCTTGTGACACCAGAAGAAGCCGTGGTTTCCACCTTTCGGACATAGCCAGGAGGAGCCTTCTTCACTTCTTGTCATATACTTGAGCAGCATATGGTTGTGCCACAAGATTGTAGGGCACATATGGCCATATCTCTGATTTTTTACCTGTCGACTTTGCTTTCTTTAACACCTTGTTTGCTTCTACATAACCACTAACTGTCACCTTCTGTTGTTTCCTGTTTATTTCAACCTTCTTCACTCCTGCATCCCAAAGCTAGCAAATTAAAACACATTCGGGGATAACCTAAAACATTGTATGAGGTTTTTCAATTCGAACGCATAAAGTATATATTACATTTATAGTAATCATAAAAATTGTGCGAACTATGTCTTAATGATAGTAGTGTATAAAGGAACTTCATGGAATGAAATAAAGTCATGCGGATACATACCAGAAAGCGAAGTGAGTGCGTTCTTGACCTTAAGTTCGCAACCATCACAGTCCATTCGGACCTTTAGGTCTACCGTCTGTAGTTGCTTCATCATCTTCTTCTTCTTCTTCTTGTTATTGTGGCCATTGCTCATCAAGTCGGATATGTACTCCAATGTTCCTACAACTCCCATTTTTTCATGTGATATGAAGGTATCGCCGTAGCCACATTTTATACCAAATGTTGGTGGGGCCTTTATGACAACCAAATGTATCACCATTTTATTTTCTATACAAAGATGTTGGCCCTAGTTGTCTTCATAAAATATGAGCGATCGATTTTCTTGTGGATCTTATTAATTATTAATAAGTCTTAGTTTATTGAATGATTTTAAATTTATGTGAACTATGTGAAAAGTAAAAAATATATTCGATCAGCCACCAATTATAGATCAGGAACATATAACAAGTTTGGTAATTACTCAAAATAAAGTCGAGTTTTCTCTTTTTAGTAGGGATGAAGCAATATTTACTTTTGGGGTCATGATTCATTGAGTTTCTAAAGAAAATTTTCAAATACCTCAATTATATTTATGGTTTTAAAACGCTCGCAAAAGCTTTGCATAAGCCTTGCAAAAGCGTGAGGCTTGGTCATGCCGTCACGCCGTCTTATGCCACATCTTTTTGTAAACTTGATATATCTATATTATCTATAAAATGAAAATGGTCAATATTGAAATGTTAAAATGTTGAAAATAGTCAAATGTGAGATAAATATGTGAGTTGAAATGTTGAAAATCTGAAATAAGGAAATGATTAATGTGTGTAAAAGTTGAAATGTTGAAAATCTAAAATAAGGAAACCAGAATTGCATGTGCTAGGCTGTACATTTGAAAATGGTGATACATATTGCTGGCAACTTTGAATCACACTTAGAGCATTTGCAATCATAACTCAAGTTAATCTTTAACATCCTGCCACGTCAGCGTCACATCAGCTTTAACATTTCACCTTAGCTCACTCAAAAAACACCCACTATCATAACATCTCAAGGTTAAACCTTAATTCACATATTTTCAAATTCAACCCATAAACTAAAACAAACACTTCATTTATTAAAAAACATAACCTTAACTTAAACATATTACAATACCAAATATAAAATAACTAAAAAAAGTTACAACAAAAAAAAATAACAAAAATACTAATTCATCATCGTCGCTCTCTTGATGTTGTTGTTGTTGTTCAAAATTCTTCTGCCAAACATGCTCCATAAGGTCCTGTTAGAGTTGGGTATGCGTTTCTCGGTCGTGTATTTTTTTTTTGCCTTACGACGGTGAGTATCATATCTTTCGACCCATCTTCATTGTCTAAAATGTGCTGACGGATCCACCCACACGTCGTTATAGTAACGTAATGCAATTTTTTGATCTTTTATAATCATGTTATGCAAAATAATGCAAGAATACATGATTCTACGTATATTGACAATTTCCATTTGACGTGCCGGTTGTTGTAGTATACCCCAAAGTCCTTGAAGCACACCAAATGCACGTTCAATATCCTTTCGGGCACTTTCTTGTTTCCTTTTAAAGTACGTACGTTTTTCGTCAGTTGTTGATGATGCGCGTATAACGTGTTCGGCGTCAAAGGAACTTCCTTTTCGTCGAGCAAGTTTTTCAACACCCTAAGCAGTGAACCTAATCGTTGTAGTGTAGTATTAGATAAGCCTCGGGTATTGATATCGTTCTCTAGGGGATTAGGAATGGTAGTGAGAGATGTACTACGCTAAGGTTTTAGGTTGAGGAAGATTATTTTTTTTATCTTTTTATAATTTT
This sequence comes from Chrysanthemum seticuspe, assembly GCA_019973895.1. Classification (NCBI taxonomy): domain Eukaryota; kingdom Viridiplantae; phylum Streptophyta; class Magnoliopsida; order Asterales; family Asteraceae; genus Chrysanthemum; species Chrysanthemum seticuspe. The sequence goes on along the minus strand of BPTQ01000003.1, from coordinate 17,456,905 downwards.
TTATAAAGCTAAGGGTAAAATCTCGGGGTTTGGATTTGGGGGTTGGTACTTCTACCGATTACTTCTACTATCTAATTATCTAAACTAAGGGGTAGTCTTATGTCTATTGACGTGTGCTCGTATGATGATTAAAAATGTGTCTATCTAGATACTATTACACCCTAGTTATCTTTTATTGGTGGTTAAATTGTCACGTCCTTATTCTTAATGCGTTATGTTTTCTAAGGTCGTAGGGTATACTTTTATCCCTAACTCTTTAAGACTACCTTAAGGTTATTGCCTACGAAATCTCTAGGATTCATAAACTAACTCTAAGGTTATCTTTGGATGTTTAACCTACAATTCTGCTAAGTTAGTATAAACTAAGGTTCACAAAGATTACTCGAGCATTAAAGACACAACGATAGCCTAGTGCAATCCTAAGCCAATTACAATTAAGATAAGAGACAACCAATCAATAATCAATAACAAGGTTTCATAGATCTAAGCAAACACACAAGTAATTTAGCCGACATGTTAAACATGCAAGCATACACACATACAATCGAAGACATAATGAAATCAATAAAGTAAATTACTTATCTTGATGTAAAATATGGTATGAGAACCCTAAGATACTGTCCAAACCGGACCAAAATCGTTTTAGGTTTTTACTCCACAAGTCTACCTCTAAAATTTTGAAAATTCGATTTCTGTATATAATTTTACATCTGCGACGGCGTCACCTTATAGTTGGGACGCCGTCAGATTGCCGTCATTATGGTTTCGTCTTGGCCAAGTCATCATTGGGACGGCGTCACGTTGTGGTTGTGACGCCGTCAGTCTTCAGCAGTGACGTCGTCTGAATCTGGATCTAGGTCGTCTGAGAAGAAAAGTCTTCGTGACACCCTTACTCTTCAAATCTTGACGCCGTCAGGTGTAAAATAGCAAAATCGCTACTGAGTCATCACAAATTTAATTACATAGAGAGGGACGGCATCCCCTCTGTTTGGGACGCCGTCAGGTGTAATTCCAGCAGCTTGAGTGTCTTGATCTTGACTTAGCCATTTTCTTCACATATTCACTCCTTTTCGTCCAAAAATGCATCATTCCAGCATTTTTCTTCCAAGAGACCTAAAAAGTGAAAAGGAACGAAATTAAGCAGTAACGGATATAAAAGTGGCCGATTAAGGGCTTAAATGACCCCTTAAAAGTGTACGTTTTAAATCCTTATCAAATATCCCTACACTTGGTATTTTCTTGTCCTCAAGCAAATGTGCTTCTGGCCAATCAATTTATAAGTTAGGGGGCATAAAGAATTAGTTTAACATAATTCATAACAAGTAAAAGCACCGCAATAGTCATAACAAGCACGGAAATTATATACTAGCACCTCACAAGTGGTGTTTGGATTCTCTCATCTCTCGGGTGTATATGAAATATAGTAAATAGAAATGGAAGATAAACACTCATTAACCGGTCATAGTACATAGATTACCATAGGCTTGAGACTAGATCAAACCTCCACCGCTTTGGCGTAAGAACCTAGGAACAACTATCTAAGAGGTCTTTTAAAGGGTTGTAACGTTAGGCTTACGGTTAGGGAAACAAAGGGTTTGGTTGGATAGGCGATTTAGTGGTGGCAAGTCAAAAATCTTATGTTAAAAGCATGAAAAGAATGGCGTTGCTAAGCCAAGACTCGACTCACTAAACTCTAGATAATTTGAAACAAACAAACAAAAATATAAAGATAAATGTAGGACGGTAGCCCGTATGTTTTTTTCATTTTTCATTTTTTTTCGACACTTTTTTTTTCTTTTTTTTTTTTTTTTTTTTTTTTTTGCATACACTTTTACTCTACCATCCTCTACGATAACATCAAAATATAAGGGATTTATAGGAGCATCCCTACACTTGAGTTTTTATTACTCTAACACTAATTTGACCCGAATTGAAAAGATCAAAACACTTGGAGTACATTATTACGTAAATAAATGGAATTTGAATTTAATGTTATTTCCCGTCACTCCATAAAATTTAACTTTACCCATGAGTCCCAATCATTCCAAAACTGTGTACAAAAAATATGACTCGACTTAGTAACCATGCAAGTAACTAGATAATTGAACTAAGGGTTTAGTATGATAACAATAATGCACTAAAGGTGAGTGCATACAAGGTAGGCTAAGGCGATTTGGGTGTACAATTGGGGGTGGATTGTAAACAATGCTCTTCATTGATATTCTGGAAAACCAAAACATCACGAGAACCGCGAAAATGATAGGCTCTGAGGGGTTAACTAGGGGTATCGTGTACTAAAGATGAGTACATCGCAAGGGTGTGGGGGAATTACTCAATCGATGTGGAAGAAGTAATTATAATACGGGTATCAAACAAGGGTTATCCTAATGCCTCTTATCATTTAGTTATTCCTAACTACACAAGTGTAGTCTCACTAGCGATCTCGGAATGCATCACAAAACAAGTCCTAGAATCTATTATACTACCAGTACACTCTCTAAGCATTAAAGGTGAATGCTTTAATTCCTATAGATCTAGGGGTGAACCTCACATTTTTGGGGGTGGAATTTGAGTGGTAAAGGGTTTTTGTGCTAGTCATATAACTCCTATCCATGAGACTCTTCATTAAGACTAAAGTCCCACCCGTATATGTCATGAAAATTTTTAAATTTGGCGCAAAAATTACCCTAACAAATATTTCTCATGGTTTATTACACAAATGAATTAGGACAAGACAAATGATCAAGGATAAGCATAGTTTCAAAGTTCCCGTTTTACTCTCCCTCCCTACACTTAAACTGAACATTGTCCCCAATGTTCCCCGAAAGTATCAAAGTTATGATAACGGAAGGTAATTAAAAGAGAAGGAAACTAGTACTCCCCTGATTAGCTCGGTAGGATCCGTGTGAAGTAGTGGTTAAATTCTTTCCAAGAAGAATGTATGCGTGAAAAGCTCCATCCAATCTTATGTTTCTTCTTCTTGATAAATAAAACCTGCACACTTTAAGAAAATAGATGAAACCTTCGCGTAAAATCGGCGGTAAAACTATATATGACTCTACTAAACTAGGATATAATGCTTGTGTAATGGATGTTTGCAAATTTTCTGGAAAATTAAAACCTGAGAGTTTCCAAAAAATTTATAAGTAGCACAGAAAATGAGAGAAATTAGATAAGTTGTTTCTACTCCTCCTGACGTCGTCAGGTTATAATCCTGACGCCGTGAGTTTATCTTGACAGAAACTGGTCTGCTGCGTTTTTCTGGAAAAATTACACCTTTAAAATCTGGAAAAAATCCTGCAAAACATCCATTGTGACTCGATACAAGCATTTGACTCTAACAAACACACATATATATCATTTTCAATAATCGTAGTTCTCATGTTCACGTTCTTTTAAAAACGTGTGTAATCTTCCCTACACTTATCCTTTTTGTAAAATACCTTTATATGTAATTAAGACGAGGTTAAAGACAAAATAAAGCATTTTCAAAAATTCAAACATGAGAACATACAATAATGAAAAGATATATGACACACAAACAAGCAAACAATTAAGCATGGGTTGCCTCCCATGAAGCGCTTTTCTTTATTTATGAGTCTTGTAGCTATACTCGAAGTCGTACTCCTACGTGACTTCACTGCCGTCACCTTCTTTCTCATGATGGTCTCTATTGGGGTTTTCCATGTTATAATAATGCCCTATTATGCATCTTTCTAAGAAGTCATCTTCTCCCCAATCGGTTCTATATTTCGGTCCTAATTTCAAACAATCCTTATAGAACCCAAAAATCTTATTCATCACACAATCAACTCCTTTCTCATTATCCTCCTCATTCCTATAGTAGACCGATAGCTTAAGTTCCTTTTCATTATTGTATAGTGATGAAAATTTCTCAATCTTAAATGGCATTTGGTAAGCTACGTCATCGGTCTCATCTTTGAACCTAACTATCCGTAACGACGGATCATAAGTCATCCCGGTGTTCTCTATGAAAGGCTTTCCTAGAATTACGTAGGACAAGCTAGGATCTATGGTCGTACTAATATCCTCCACAATTATGAAATCCGTAGGGTACATGAAACTACCTACATAGACGGGCAATCCCTTAACTCTACCAAGAAAATTACAACTAACCCTAGGATCATCGGGGTCTTGCCTATTTGAGATAGGTTTCTTCATTACCCGATTATAGTAGGTGCTAGTCATGATGTTTATTGGGGACTTGCGATCAATGTAGGCCTTTGCCACGAAGAGATGTCCTATGAAACATGGTATGTTGAGATTCCAAGGATTCCTAAATTTGATCCGAGGGCTTTTCCTAACATACATGTGACGAAGGTCGCGTACTAAGTGTGGGTGGCGACAGAGTTCCTCTTCCGTAGGAAACTTATTGAAGTATTCATCACCTACTTCGTTTACTTCGTCGGTCGATTCTTCCTTAGGAGTTTCACTAACCTCAAGTGTCTTTTCATGGTTCGCTTCGTCACTAGTCCTATTTGGTTTCACTAAGGTGATGGTGTTGACGAATTGAACGTGCTTGGATAACTTACTTGGTTCCTTAATTTTCACAACGGAAGCTTCGGGAGAATAAGTCGAGATGGCATTAACCTTTTCGGTGGTCTTCCTATTACTATTGGTCATGGCTTTCAAAAGGTTATCTATCTTCCTATCCATCTCGGCTTGTTGTTGATTAAAGCGGTCTGAAAGCTTGGCTATTTGAGCTTCTTGGGATGTAACTAGGTGTTGCAACATCCCTTCTATGTTTTGTTGGCTAGGGCCATGGGACCATGGGGAATCATTAGAGGTGAATTCTTTGGTTTGTCCCTAATTGTAGTCGGGTTTGCCCCTCCATGCTTCTCGGGCATCATTGAAAGTCCTAGGTTCGGGTGTTGTGGGTAATCTTCCTCCCATTCCATTGGTACGTGAGGATGCGTAGTCAATGGAAGCTTGTTCGGGGAGTCTCGTGCAAGTACGAGTGTCATGGGGACCACTACATAGCTCACACGAGGAAGAGACTTTGTTCACTTGGCGTGAAGATTTAGGATTTTTGTAGGAGCTCATTAGGAATTTGACTTGATCTTCAAGTTCGAGCATCCTATGATCGGAAGTTTGTGAGTCAATGGGAGGCAAGGAGATTGCCTTGACGGTTTTGGGTAACTCACGGGGGTCATTCCAACTTTCGTTGTCGTAGAGGGCAAGGTCCTCAATTGTACCCTACGATTCTTCCGCGGTGAGATCACTAAGTTTGCCACCGGACGCTTGGTCGATGGATTGCTTAGTTAAGAAGTTGACATGATCATAAAAGATTTGGACTTTGAGCCAAATATCGATGCCGTGATGAGGGACTTTATGGAGCAAGTCCTTGAATCGAGTCCATGCCTCGTAGAGAGATTCACCTTGACGTTGTTGGAACATCAAGATTTCATTCCTAAGTTTAGTAGTTCTCCCCGGTGGGAAAAATTGGGCAAGGAAACAAGTGGCGAGATCATCCCAACTTGAGATGGATCCGGCGGGAAGTCGCTCAAGCCAATTACTAGCTTGGTCCCTTAGAGAGAATTGGAAGAGACGCAAGCGCGTGGTCTCCCGTGTGGTAGCATCAAGGTCGATGGAATCAACGATTTTAAGGAAATCCTTGAGATGCTGATTAGGATCTTCCGAACGAAATCCATGGAATGCACATCCGTTTTGCACCAACCGGATGGTGTCGGATTGCATGGCCGTAGTTTGAGCTTGATCGGGGAGCTCAATAGTGTTCCTATAGCCTTGGTGGCTTGGTCTAGAGTATTCACCAAGAGTACGGCCTCTTGGCGGGTCAATGATTGGTGGGTCGATGAGTGGTGGCGGGTTATCACCTTCCATGATGAAAAGTGATGCGATTACTAACAAAGTCATGAAGAAAGGGGATAGAGTACAAGGAAGCTAAAAATGAGAAAAAAATCTTACTTGATAGGAATCAAGCAAGGGAACCTAAACGAGATGAAAATCTAACTAGCTATTCTATTCCCCGGCAGCGTCGCCAAAAACTTGATGTGCGTATAACGCGTTTGGGGTCAAAGAAACTTCCTTTTCGTCGAGCAAGTTTTTCAAAACCCTATGCAGTGAACCTAATCGTTGTAGTGTAGTATTGGGTAAGCCTCGGGTATTGATATCGTTCTCTAGGGGAATAGGAATGCTAGTGAGAGATGTACTACACTAACGTTTTAGGTTGAGGAAGATTATTTTTTTTTATCTTTTTATAATTTTTTATAAAGCTAAGGGTAAAATCTCGGGGTTTGGATTTGGGGGTTGGTACTTCTACCGATTACTTCTACTATCTAATTATCAAAACTAAGGGGTAGTCTTATGTCTATTGATGTGTGCTCGTATGATGATTAAAAATGTGTCTACCTAGATACTATTACTCCCTAGTTATCTTTTATTGGTGGTTGAATTGTCACGTTCTTATTATTAACGCGTTGTGTTTTCTAAGGTCGTAGGGTATGCTTTTATCCCTAAATCTTTGAGACTACCTTAAGTTTATTGCCTACGAAATCTCTAGGATTCATAAACTAACTCTAAGGTTATCTTTGGATGTTTAGTCTACAATTCCGCTAAGTGAGTATAAACTAAGGTTCACAAAGATTACTCAAGCATTCAAGACACATCGATAGCCTAGTGCAATCCTAAGCAAATTACAATTAAGATAAGAGACAACCAATCAATAATCAATAACTAGGTTTCATAGATCTAAGCAAACACACAAGTAATTTAGCTGGACATGTTAAACATGCAAGCATACACACATACAAACGAAGACATAATGAAATCAATGAAGTAAATTTCTTATCTTGATGTAAAATAGGGTATGAGAACCCTAAGATACTGGCTAAACCGGACCAAAATTGTTTTAGGTTTTTACTCCACAAATTTACCTCTAAAATTCTGAAAATTTGATTTCTGTATATAATTTTACATCTGCGACGGCGTCACCTTATAGTTGGGACGCCGTCAGATTGCCGTCATTAGGGTTTCGTCTTGGCCAAGTCATCATTGGGATGGCGTCACATTGTGGTTGTGACGCCGTCAGTCTTCAGCAGTGACGTCGTCTGAATCTGGATCTAGACCGTCTGAGAAGAAAAGTCTTCGTGACGCCCTTACTCTTCAAAGCCTGACGCCGTCAGGTGTAAAATAGCAAAATCGCTACTGAGTCGTCACAAATTTAATTATATAGAGAGGGACGGTGTCGCCCTCTGTTTGGGACGCCGTCAGGTGTAATTCCAACAGCTTGAGTGTCTTGATCTTGACTTAGCCATTTTCTTCACATATTCACTCCTTTTCGTCCAAAAATGCATCATTCCAGCATTTTGCTTCCAAGAGACCTAAAAAGTGAAAAGGAACAAAATTAAGAAGTAACGGATATAAAAGTGGGCGATTAAGGGCTTAAATGACCCCTTAAAAGTGTACGTTTTAAATCCTTATCAGTTGACGAGAAGGATTTGACAAAAGTTGCCCACTGTGGGTAAATTCCGTCAGCCAAATAATACCCCTGTTCATACCTAGTTCCATTGACCATATAAGGGGCTCTTGGGGCATCGTCAAAAAGAATGTCGTCGAATAACGGAGAGTGGTCTAAAACATTAATATAGTTATTCGCCCCCGCCATCCCAAAAAATGCATGCCAAATCCATAAATCTTGAGAAGCAACAGCTTCAAGCATAATTGTTGGGTATTTTTTATCACCCCGACCAAATTGCCCTTGCCAAGCCACCGGACAATTTTTGCATTCCCAGTGCATACAGTCAATGCTACCATGCATTCCCGGAAAACCAAGACACTCTTCATGTTGTTGATAAATTTTTTGAATGTCGGCCCGTGTTGGTTTTCTTAAATACTCTGGCATAAAGAAATCAATGATGCATTTGTTAAAATTATCAAGACAATCTTTTGAAGTACGCTCACCCGTTTTCAAGTATTCATCAAATGCATCGGGTGTGGTGTCGTACGCCAATTGGCGTATGGCAGATGTACACTTCATTAGAACACTTAAACTCATTCTACCTGTAGCATCGGGTGATTGCCTAAAGAAATTAAAATGATCTGGAATATTTTCGGAAGTATAAGATTCAATACCTTCGACTATTTGCAGGAATAGTTTCCGGCTCATACGAAATCTTCTACGAAAATTCTGGTTTGAATACTTACAACCTTCCCCAATGTCTAGTAGCCCTTAGTGAAGGAAGGGCGGTAAAATGTTTTTTTTTACGCTTTCAACGCCCGTTATTGGGGTAACGTGGGGGGTTTAACGTCGGTTTTGGTGTGGTTAACGTGGGATAACGCCTGTTTAACGTGAGATTAACGCCCCCCCCCCCCCCCCACGTTACCACTGCAAATTCTCTTATTAGCATAAATATACAACCCCCCAACATTATTTCATATCTCTCTTTTTATTTCTCTCTCTTCAAATAAAAAACACACCTCGTTTCCAAACCACTAATTGTCGCCTCCCTCATCTGAATTTGCCGCCACCACTACCACCGGTATCTTTGAGTCTAGATCTGACTGGTTTGGTTTTTGTGGTTTTGTGTTAGGACCGAAAAACTTATGATTTAAGTGGTTTGGAGGTCGGGGTTGGTGGAAGAAGATGAAGATCTTCATCTCTTCTATTGAGAGAAAGTAGAGAGAAGGAGGAGAAACACAAAGATGACTTTTATTAAAACAAGAAACAAACACATACCTAATGATTCACCTCACCCCTCATGGAGAGTCATGAGGGGTATTTATAGGCTCAACAAACCTTAACTTTGCCACTTAAATGATACTAGTCCCTATGGGCAAAGTATACTACGCATCTAGTCCAATTCACGTAGGTGACGTTATCTTTATAAAATGCGAGGCTAACAATCTCCCTCCAAGATAGCGTCACACGTGAATGGTTACAATGAGACCTATAAATACAAAACAAAGTAAATTACAATAGTAATGAACAATGTTGACTTTCTTGAAGCGCAAAGTCTCTGTAGTCTAGATACTAAGGCAAACTTGAAATTCTCCCTTCCGATGACCTCGGCATTTGATCTTTGGCACTGACGGCACAAATTCTTGTAGCTCTGAACTTCAACTGTAACGGTCTAGTTAGGTTATTACTCCCTCCTAACTAGTGAGCCTTTTTTTTTCACTGCTCCCTCCTGAACCGACAACACTCTTCCAACACGCAGCGGAGAAAGTAAACTCTTGATCGTACAATGGTTGTCTTTCTAGGAACATCGTAACAACATAACTCACTTAGTATTGCATCCAAGTTGGTAAAAAGCCCGATGTACACCACACTACTTCTCCTTCTTCGGTCTTAAGCACAAATCCCTTCGTAATCCAATAACGGAAGATGAAATACCAACTTCTCCCTCCTGATGGTTGCGAGCTATCGGAATCATCATAATGTTGCGTACATGCCGTATTACCCTTTTTCTTGATGCAATATTAACATCATAGCTTGATCAAAATTTTGTGAGAATATGTCGTAAAAATAATCTCAATAATTTTCTCTAACCAACCTTTAATCGAACCTCTTTTGAATTCACCAGCTAATAGTAATGACCACATATGGAGAAAACCCGATACGACTGACTTGAAAAGGAAGCAAACATCCCAACTTTGTGACTTACTGCTTGTTCAAAATTTCTGAACAATCCACAACTGCGTGTGACACTGAGCACTACAACGTAACTCCTTAAAGTGATTGTTACACATTGTGAGCACTACAACGTAACTCCTTACATCAGTTATAACCAGATTGTCAATTCAAAATCACTTAAAGTGACAGTAATACCCCAACAAGTTATCTTGAGACATGCATCCAACCAACCAACGTCTCAAAGATAAAGAAGTCCACCCGTGAAATGTCACGTCAACTTCTCGTCAATAATTCCGTACAAAATCCCCGTAGTCATTTTTTCAGATCTTCGCTCAAGCCGTGAATTTATATCCTCCGTGAAAAATTAGCAATACCAAAAATACCAATATTGACATACTACACAAAATTTGTATCCAAAAATTTTATATCCCAAAAGATTCGGATGACGAGTTTTTGTAGCAACTGCACCATGTTAGATCAAATAAACAATCAGCCCAAAGTACTCGACCCATCAAATCCCATAACAAATCTTAGCCCGAAGCCCATATATTCGGTTGAGAAGCTCATGTATGAACAAAGAACTTTGTCACACACACCTTTCTAACCTAACCCTAAATCACACAAGTGATAAAAAACGCCACACGTTTTACTCTCACCAAACCATGATGTTAGGAATTGGAAAATCCATGTTAAAGTGTTGGTCATCCCAATTATAGTCTAGCATATGTTAGCTCGTAGATTTGTAGTTATTTACGTTATTATGTAGTTAATTAGTTAGTCAGTAGCTTAGAATAGCGTAGTGTAACACCGTGGAGGAAGGACGGGTCTTTACCCACTGTATGCCTGATCCACAGTCCGACAGGAGGACGTTATGTTTGTAAGTATAAATACCCCTTCCATCCATGGAAGGGGTGTGGCTTGGCAATCTAACCTTACAACTTTTATTGAAACAACTCTCTACCAAGAACACCAACTCTCTAACTTTCTCTCTCTAATGGCTAACATGTATTTTGATCATCCAAGACCTCCCGAATCATCAAACACAATAATATATCGATCCTACAAATGGTACCAGAGACAAGGTTGTTGTGTTTTGATGATTTGCATGGTTTTCGAGTGGTCTTTCATACTGTTTGTGATGGCTGGTCTTTGATGTTTGTATCTGATGTTATATGTGGTGTTTGTGTGGTCATTTCTTTTTCACGATTGGCATGTTCAAAACCAGTTTTTACTTGGTCATGTATTGGTTTTAAAACTGATATGGTTAAACTTGTTCATGTATTGGTTTTAAAACAGTGGTTAAATGGTTCTAGTATCAAGTTTACACAGGTCCTTAATCTGGTTTTAATGTTATGTCTGTGAATGGTCATGACAGTTTTGTGTCATCTGGTCACTGTTAAAGTCAAAACAGAAGATGATTTTCTGGGTTATTCTTCATAGCGAGTTGGTCTCTTGTACTCATTCATGTCCAGATTCAATGTATTTCTGTAGCAACTTGGATAGTCGTTGACTTTTTTGAAAGTCAACAGCGACTTATGTCAAAAGCTAAGTAGCGACTTGTCTTTTAATATCATAGCGACTTGTTATTTAACAAGTTCGCGATTTGTGGTGTAGCAACTTGACACATAAATCTGCTAGCAACTTGACACTAAACTGTTATAGCGACTTGACATTTGACCTAGCGACTTGTTATTTAACAAGTCGTAGCTACTTGGTTTGGAAAAGGTCGTAGCGACTTGGTTTGGAAAAAGGCTAGCGACTTGGTTTGGAAAAAGGCTAGCGACTTGGTTTGGAGAATTTGGCTAGCGACTTGAACAGAAAGGAAGAAGGAGAAGACATGACCAGACCATAGACCACAAATAACATAAACCAATACATCAAGACTCTTGCGACCTCAGGTTCTATTCCTTCATTGGTCCAAGATTAGAACAAAAAGAAAAATAAAAAAGGAAGAACATGGTCGAATGTTAACCATCACAGCCAAACCAACAACTCCAACACATACATCCTATCCCAACTCATCTCATTCAAAACCAAGACTCAATCTTTCTCTCCATGCTATAACAACTATGAAATACAACTAAAAATCTCAGAAAGTTCAAACTCATATTCAAATCTCATTAATATTTTGTTGAACATTACTCTTCATTGATCTTGTCAAAACTCAGCTTGGTTTCTATACGAATTCAAAAAGATTGGACTTATAACTATCGAGTTATAATCCTTCTTTAATTCGTTTTAAAGAAAAGGACAATATAATCATGAATCTCAGAAATCATTCGTATATGGTGATATATTTATATCAAGACCACTGAAAAAGGCCATCAACACGAAGTATTCATCACAGATTCTATTTAATTTTCTTAGAAATATTCGAAATCCTCAAGATAAAGAATGCAACAACTTTGTTGATTCCTTCTATTTGTTTCGTTACTTGTCTAAAAACAAGAAATGAAATATAACAAAGCTTACCCGTATTTTTAAGACCTATATGCCGGATAACATACTTCAGACCATCCCTGTGGCCAAGACGAACCCATGCCATCCCTGTGGCTTTGTTCTCTCGGTGTTTGAAGTAGTCAATCTTGATGGATGTTTATGGCTGGTACTTGGTATAAGATTAGAGATGATGTTATAATTGTGAAGATGATTTTTTTGTGTGTTGCGTTCAGAAGTGAGAGAAGGAGGCGACTGAGTTTGAGTTTAGGGTTTGACAAAGTGAGAGATTTTAGGGTAAGTATTAGTGTGATATGGTGTGTTAAATACCCAATGCTTTAGGGTTAAGTTGCTGCAACTGGGTCACACACGTCTTACATGTATGGTGGGCCGAACAGATTTTACCCTTTTGATCAATGGGCCGTGATAACTTATAGGGCCAGGAGGTGTTTAATTGATCACGTATTCGGTATTTCAACTGGTTGTGTATGACATTTGGATATGTAATCACAAATGGGTATTTCAGTTGGACACTTGGGGCAATATTATGTTGACTATGGCTCTTGATTAAGTGTTTAATATGTGCTATCATAACATCATTTGCTATCTCAAATTGGCAATCACTAATCTCGTATCTTGATGATTTTGGACGATTGGGATTAAGTAGGTATTTCAGATTGGTGGACCGAATGATTAAGTCAGATTCCTATTAGGCTTACTATTCGGCGAATCGGATATTAGGGTACTATGGATTATTGATGTGTGCTAATGAACCCGATTTGACGTAGTATGTGATGTATTTTAGATCCGAATTTTTTATGGGCTAAAGTTGAATTTTTACATCAAATGAACCTTGTCGTTCTGTGCTAAATTGGATCGGCTTGAGTGATATTGGATATATTTAATGATCTGGCGTTCGGTGGATTTCGGTACATGTTTGTGAATTTGGGTTATGGGATCTAATTATGAGTTTTGAGTATGTGATTTAATGATGTGAGTTGTTGGATACTTTGGTTTATATATTTTCACGATAGGTATTTTGTCACAATTTGAATTATTACTTGAACAAAAGTTGACTACGGGGTTGTTGTACGGTATTGCTTATTTGGCTTTGAAGTGAGGTTTTTCGGGCACGTTTACTTATTTCCGTCTTCGTTCTTTCTACCATTCCGCGAAGATGACTTGTTTGGGCATTTATTGAGGGTGATAAAGACTTGGCTATTTAGTTACGTTTGTGATTCTTTCTCGCTTAACCCACAACGCAGCTATCACTTCGGTGTCTCACTCTGTTGAGAATGTCAAGAGGTCTTGTACATTGGGTACACCGTTTCTTTTTCACGAGGATTAGTACAAGTTTAAGTAACAAATTTGGGGATTTCTACTTCATGATCAAGTTTGGTATATCGGGTTTACTTCTCCATGTGGTCACTACAATAGCCGACAGAATGCGTGAATGATGTGTCTACCAAAGTATTTATTGGATGTTTGATGATGTTGATGATGGATAATGAACCGCTGATGAACCGCTGCATGTTCCCCTAAAACAGATATTCATTGAAACCAAAGTCGTCATAACACATTCAAGCTGAAATTGTTTACGGTTTTGTCTTGATTTTGTAAAATCCCGCGAAAGAACCTATTTCTCGGTTTAAATCATAGACTTGTAAAATCCCGTGACAATGGAAACATCCTGGTAATAGTAAAGTGCATTTCCGGATCTATCTTACAGTTTATTTTTGGTTTTGTAAAATCCCGCGAAAGAACCTATTTCTCGGTTTAAACCATAGAATTGTAAAATCCCGTATTGATGGAACTATCTTGGAGAAAGGAAAGTGTATTTCGGGATCTTATTTGATGTTGGTGCTACGTTTTCTGTTTCGAAGAAGGGATAAACGGGTGTACTTCGTGAATTGGATGTGTGTTTGGATATACGTCATGGCAGTATGGTTATTACTTGGTTTTACGGGGTTTCGTGCTTTTAACCATGGTCGGGATGAAAACCATTATCATAGTTCACTTTAAACGTCAAAGGAGGCTAGAATTAAGCTTTTAATCAGAAGTTGTGACAACGAAGTTAATTCACTATTATTTATTTGAGGTTGAAGTAAAATATCACGGGCGAGTGTACTTAGTATCTGAAGGTATCGGGGATGGTTGGATGAAGATTCTTCATGATCCTTGTTCGATGCTTATTATCAAAAACGAAGACTTAGAAATCTAGTTATTGTTGGGTGTCTTTTACCTTTTCTTTTACCACTTGGGGGAATTGGGCTCATACCACTACAAAATAACTATCACTTTAAGGAGTTACGTTGTAGTGCTCAGTGTCACATTCAATTGTGGATTTTCAAGAGGTAATGTACGTCTTATACTTGATGGTTGGTTGGTTGAAGAGTATAGAGTACATAGAGAGTACTTAGAGATGCTAATGGAAATCGGCACCGCTCTTTGTTACATATGTACAAGTTTAAATCACGAGTTCGGGGTAGTTTACTTCAGGGTCAAATTCATCATATTGGGTTATCTCCATCAGCTGTCACTGCAAAGAGCCTACTGAATGATAATGATAATGATTACATGTTTTGCTAAAAGAGTTGAAAAGAGAGAGATTATGACGTATGAACACAACAGTTCATGCCTCGTACTCTAAAGAAAAGAAAAGTGTACGTCTCAGTGTGCTTTATCTTCGAAAGAAGATAAATCTTCTTATGACGTATGAACACATCAGTTCATGCCTCGTACTCTAAAGAAAAGAAAAGTGTACGTGTCAGTGCGCTTTATCTTCTGAAGAAGAGAAATCTTCTTATTATGACCATTCTCATCAATATGCTTCATACTTTTTCCATGCGCTTCAGTCATCAAGTGAACCGGGCTACTGTTGATTGTTTTCTGATTCCTCTTTCTCAACTATAATGACGATGGCGACATCCTGTGCAAATTTTGCGGGGGAGAAGTGTGAATAGACTACATTTGGATGATGTTCACTTGTTTAATCAAGAATGGCATCTCCGTATGCAATTCTTGAGGGGGAGAAGAAGTGTGATAATTCTGCATGGTTGATTGACTTATGAGAATATATGGTCATACGGCTCCTAACTCATTTAAGAACCGAGCTTATTCTTATCGGATCATCTTTACATGGAGTTTCTTCTAAGAGCCGTTGGTTGACATCTTCACTCGGATTGATGAGTTTATCGACAAAGTGCTTCCGGTTAATGCTTTACGTATACATCAACATGATGATTCCGAACAATCTCTCTGTTCTTGTTTGATGTGATTGGTAGTTTGGTGTTACCATCTTGTGTGTTCGTTGCGGCCTGATTGCTGATTTCCTTGATGAACATCTTTCTGTTCTTGTTTGATTGGGAGGGATCTTAGTTAAGGGGATTTGCAAGATGTAAGTTAATTGGGATGCTTTTTGGTATGAGTTGAAGATGTTAACACTCTATTCCCCAACTGGACAATCTTGAAGAAGGTCGAGTCTACAGTCGGTTCTACATTTTCTGCTGCATGTTAGAAGACTAAAGACGAATTGCAGTTAACGATCTAAAGACTTCTTCTTAATCTGGGATGTTATCAAACAGATTGTCGGTTTAGGGGAGAGCACTAATTGGGGGAGAGTGAAAAGTCAGATTTAATCCCCAATTAGACTTGCTCATATTCTTCAGCAACTTGATTCCCACAAGAGTTCAAGTGTTCTTCTCAACAAATTTCTAGTATACGGGTCTACAATATGTTGCTGATTCTGAAGTATCAAAACCAGCAAGGGGGAAGGAGACACACATCTAAACACAAAGCGAGTAAACTTGATGAACTTAATTCTTCTAAGTGATTGAAGATATCCCGGGAAGACAAATGTTATTACCGCAGAGAAACTCAAGGTTTGACTCATGGCGAGTAAACTTGATGTACTTAACTCTTCTAAGTGATTGAAGATATCCCGGGAAAACAAATGTCATGACCGCAGAAAAACTCAAGGTTTTACTCATCAAGGCGTTTAGTGTTATTATTCCAACTACGTGGGGGAAGTGATATAATAGAAAGTTTCTGAAGATAAAAGAGGTACACAAGTACGACATATTCAGGGGAGATAAATGTGTAACATGAGGGAGGTGTTATCAGTTATTCTCTCATTGGGAATGTGTGTACTTCGGATTCTTGAGCTTCATGCACATTCATCAGGGACGAAAGATGTGAACATAGGGGGGTGTTCTTCATTACCCTCATGATGTGTATTCGGGAGAGTTCTTGGATATTGGTGTACTTCGGATTCTTGAGCTTCATACACATTCATCAGGGACGAAAGATGTGAACATAGGGGAGTTGTTCTTCATTACCCTCATGATGTGTATTCGGGAGAGTTTTTGAGCATTATACAAAGAGACTGACTGCATCAATTCAACTACTTGGGGGGAATTGTTCTCTTGACACCTTTTGGAATGGATTGCGTCAGACTTCAGTGGTTATGAAATTTGAGAAGATTATTTATGTGTGGGATGATACGTTGCTGTTCTTATGGATGATATAACCCCGAACGAAGAATCACGGTGATTATTCTTAAAAGGAGCAGCAAGATCGATGATAATGGTGTGCTTCTTTGTGCACCTAGCTAATGGAAGCTTGAAAGAAAGCTTTGAATCTGCTCAGCTAAAGGATTTTCGGTTTGGGAGGAAGCTGCCAAAGTCTCACTTTCAGATGGTTCAATTTCTTTCTGCAATGCAAGAGCCTCGGAAGCTTTGGTGGTGAAAGTTTTAGGGATGATGACTTCTATCTTCTACAACGGGGCTGCTCGATATCCTTATCTCGGTACTCGTATCATTATTCTCTCAAACTATATCATCTTCTCTATCTTTATATATATTTATCAGAAAAACAAAATACAAAAATATAAAACCAACAAAAAGAAAATAGAAAAATATAAAACCTTCTAAAACCCATAAAAATCAGAAAATTTGAAAAATACCAAAAATATGTTTTTCAAGACATGTCTTCTGGTATCGATAACATCTACGGTCTTAGAAATGTCATTCAATAATGGCACGGGACCATAGATGAAGTTCGAGCAGGAGGTGTAAATATTCTTTTCTAAACATGTCAAAAATTATGGCTTACAGTTACTTCAGACTGTAACCCGCGCTTAAACCATGGTTTGCTATTATTTCTGATAGCAACCCGTTTTTCAAAGAAGGAAAGTGCTTCGCTTAAACAATTTTTCAAATATTTCGTGCACTTATCCTAAAACAATTTGAGGAAAGTATGTCGAAGGACTGCTGTTCCTACACAAATGTTTTTCCGTCTGAAATTCTTCAGAAAAATATTTGTTGTTTTCAAAAATTGGTGGTAAATGAGTTGCTTTAAAAACAATCAGATTCAGAGTTTTTATAAAAATTGAAAACTCAATCAATGACTTAAGCGCTTTTAAACTTTTCAGATATTTAAGTCATTGTTTGAAGGGGAGAATGTTTTCAAATCTGTATCATCTAACGAGATTATCTTAATCATCCTACGTGCTTATCTGTAAAATACAATTGCCTATGTTGAAGGACTAGGTTTCTAGGAAGTGATTGTTAGGTTTAGATAATTAGAGTTTGATAAACACAATATTCCCATATATTTGAATGATCTGATTGATATGTTGAATTGACTTTTATTAGTCGATTGCTGTTTGGGTGATGTCGACCACCATATATTTGTATGTGTGTTCACTAACGTATGCAGGTATATTGGTTTAAAAGAATGTTCCCGATCCGGATCCCACAATTGAATATGATTGGATGCCGAAAGGAAAGGGTAACTATATCTTGGGTTGACAAATGAAGAAATGGAGCTTAATTGGACTTCTGTGGAGAGTTGGCATATATGCAACATAAGAGGTCTCACTGCATCAGCAGATGGTTTTCTTCTAAGTGATTGAAGAAAACGGAGCTTAATTTGACCTAAGTTGGCATTAAAATGCAACGTTTGAAGTCTCACTGCATCTGCAGACGGTTTTCTTCCAACCCTCAGCAACAACAACAAAAGCAGCTCAACCACCTAACGTATCTTTGTGCAGGATACCATTTTTTAAACAATTTTAAAAAAATTTGAATAAATTGTTTTGAAAAATGGAAAATATTGTTTTTGAAAATTAATTGGACTAAATTTTGAAAATCACCGGACTTCATTTTTATCAAAACCTAAGTCACTCAATCAACGACTTCGGTCATCGATTGAGGGGGAGAGTGATTTAAAATAAAATATTTTCAAACGATATTTCTTCATAAAAGTTCGTTTGTACGTTATAAAGTGGTGATCTAAAGATTTAATGTTATGTCATGGTATGATTTTTCTTTAGAATCAAGATCTTTCAAAATGAAATTTTTTCTGTTCTTGTTTGATTGTGAAATTATTTTATTTTACTTAAAGGTCTCTTAAAACTATCATATCTGACACTAACAATCTTTAATGTCTAAAATTGATTCATATCAATCATTTTTCAAAAATTAAATCAAGCCACGTCTTTCTCCAAAATATTTTAAATGATTTAAATCAATTGGGATCACAAATCTCAAAAGGTTTAAAATTTTTGATCGGGGGAGAGATCGCGATTTAAATCTCAAATCTGTTTTAATGGAATTGGTTTTAGTCCTTTATAGGCACTCCTGCCTCCATGTGCCAAATGATTTAAAATACACAATGCACATGTTGAGGAGGAGGATTTATCCAAAAACAAGATGAGCTTTTAAATCAGGCACATATTCTCCCATGTTTTCCAAACCATATTAAATCACTTGGGATCCAAAATCTCAAAGGGTTTGATATTTTTGATCGGGGGAGAATTTGTGATTTAATAATGAAATTTGTTAAATGATGATCGTTTTGATTCAAAGTGCAGGTTCTCTCTAATATGTGCCAAACGCTTTCGAATCTCGAAGCACATATTGAAGGGGAGCAAATTGTTTCTCAATGGCTTTTGTGATCATGGATGTACTTCAAAAGAACTCTTGCCTCTATGTGATAAAATGATTTCAAATATCCTATGCACATATTGAGGGGGAGAATTTACCAAAGAAAATCAAATGGCTTTTTCCATAAGAAATTGTGATCAAAAATTTATTTCAAAAGAACTCTTGCCTCCATGTGCTAAACAATTTCTAAATCATATGCACATGTTGAGGGGGAGTGATGACGTATAGTTTGGTATCGGGTCATAAACCCGACCACAACCCAATACTAACAAGCCCGGTACGACCTGGGCCATTTTCAATAACGGTTTGGGCTCACGAAAGCCCAAGCCCAAATCTATTTATGGATTAGATATATGATATCTTCTAAAATAAGAAGATAATCATCCCCAACCGACTTTGGCGGGATACGCCGAAGGTTGGGGAACACGGAACCAACAAGGATTCCGTGCGTATATAAGGGGAATCATATCCCTCGTTTAAGGTACGATCTCATAACTCTAAAACTCCTTAAACCCTAAACCGATTACTCACTCTCACGCCGGAGGATAATCGTGGGAGACAATCCCACGATAAGCCTAACGGTGTTTCTTGTCTCTTAGTGCGCAGGTCTCAAGCAGCAATTCTCAATTGGTACGAGAACCGGAGCTCCAAATCAGGAACGTCCAACTTTTGTATCAACAAGTGGCGCCATCCGTGGGACCCTACACTAAGAATCGACACTAGAATGACAAAACACGGCAATCAGCGATCGCAGTTAGATCTTATGGGGAAGAAGTCGCAGAGTGGACTAACCCCTAAGCAGACCTCTGGGACAACCAGCGCTGCTAAAAATAAGGGGTCAGGTCAAGACTTGATCTTCCCTCTGGTAGAACCACACTCGGGAGTAACCCAAGTCACTACAACCACCACGAGTGGAGTAGACCCACTGCGCACTCGGGAACAGCCCGTCTTTACTACTCCCTTCCAATCGGTGCTAGGAACTGATTTGACAAAGGAACCAGAGGCACCAGGTCGGGATAAGGGTGCAGCTGTAGAAACAAACGCACTCACTCTCGAGGGAGTCGCGCCAGAATTAGCACCAGAAGCTTTCGTTTCCCAAAACTACGAAGCATTGGCTGCCCTCATGCAAGAGGAAGAGAAGAATAGATCAGGGCGGAACCTGAAGGCCCGACTCAATTTCGATTCGGAGTACGATACTTCTCCACCGCGCCACCAGAAGGGAAAGCGCAGGGGAAGCGGTCATAAAACCCCAGTATTCAACAGAATTGGGAGGAGAATCGAGGGTGATGAGACATCTCACTCGCAACACTTGAGTGACAGTGATGGAGAAGAACGGCGTACCAGTGTCTATGCCAGACTGGGTAGCCGTAGAGTACATGATAGACTGGGGCGAAAATATCCCCCAAGCGAAAGCCCTTCAGATCCAGACTATGAGTCAGATTCTGAGGATGGCCGGCGCAAGCGCCGTAAGAAGGTAAATTCATCTTCTGACAACTCCTCGGACAACGAGGATAGTGATACTGGGCATTGGAAATCCAGAAGCAGACGCGATAGCCAAGAGGAAGACATGTCTCTCCCATGGCGCCGTCAGAAAGTGGATGCGTTCACCAGACGCATTAGTGATTTCTCTGAGAACAAGAAAAGGCGCATGCCTGCAAATGTTAAAACCTATGATGGGACAGGTGATCCTGACGACCACCTAAAAATTTTTGAATCAGCCGCGACCATCGAAAACTGGCCACAACCAGTTTGGTGCCACATGTTTAATTCCACACTGGTGGGAAGCGCGCGGAACTGGTTCAACAAACTCCCACGAAGGAGCGTGAATGGTTTTGAAGAGTTGAGAAAGGCGTTCCGCCTAAATTTTACTCAACACAAAAAGTGTGCTAAAAACCCTGTCGAACTCGCCAGGGTAAAACAGAACCAGGGAGAATCCACGAGCGCATTCATGGAACGCTTCAAAGATGAATGCATGCAGGTTAAAGCATGCCCTGAAGTCTTAAAAATCTCGGGCTTCATGAATGGGATTAATAACCCAGAACTCATCAAGAGGTTGAACGACAAGATCCCTGAGACCTTCGATGAACTCATGAAGCGCTCTCGGTCTTTTGTCCAGGGAGAAGCCGCCGCGGCGGATAGCAAAAAGAACCATTCCAGTTACCGGTCACAGGAACAACCTGGGAGACAATCCAATGACCGAGGTAATAACCGTAATAGGAGCTATCGCAGCCAGAGGAGCGGCAGAGACAGGGATAATGACAGGTATACTCCCCTGATCAAAACCCCAAAGGAAATACTCGCAGCAGAAGGAGCGAATTTCCCAAGACCGCCGCAGATGCGCACACCAGAAGATAAGCGCACTGGGAATGGATACTGTGACTACCATGCGCAAAAGGGTCACACCACTAACGAGTGTGTCCAGCTGCGCCAACTCATCGACAAGATGGTCAAAGGGGGCAGGCTGGACCACTTAGTTAAAAACATTAAAGAGGGAAGAGATAAGCAAAAGAATGAAAGCAAGAAGGAGACACCCAAGGATAAGGCCGACACAATCTATATGATACAGACGTGGCAGCGAACCACCAGACAGAAGGTCAGCCAAGAGTTTTCCCGAAGAGGTGAAATCTCTTTCCCTACTTTGACTGCGGACAACGCAGCATCAGAGCCCCTCACCATTGAAATTAGTGCGGGTGGTCACGACATACACCGCATGTACATCGATGGTGGGCCATCGGCAAATATTATGTATGAGCATTGCTTTAAAAGACTACGTCCTGAAATACGTAGTCAGTTAAATCTGGTCAACACCGCACTCACCGGTTTCACGGGTGAGAAGATATGGCCTATGGGCCAACTGCGATTGCTAGTCAGCGTTGGCAACGCAGAGCACTCTACAACAACCTGGATGGATTTCATGGTGATCAAATCCCCTTCATCATATAATGGCATTATTGGGAGACCCGGGATATCAGCCATGCGCGCGGTGCCGTCAACAGCACACGGGATGCTTAAATTCCCAGTTGAAGGGGGCATTGTCACTCTTTACAATGCCACGGTGCCAAACAGAGAATGTAACACAGTTACATGCGAAATGGAACCAATCCCGAAGCAGTGCGCGGCCAAAATTCCCAACTTTAAGGTCGCAATTCACCCAGAATATCCAGACCAGGAGATAACCATTGGAGGGTCATTGTCGGACAACGGCAAAGCGGCTGTGTGCGCGCTCCTACAAAAGAACGTAGATATTTTCGCATGGGAGCCCAAACACATGACTGGCGTACCACGCTCGATCACAGAGCATAAACTTAGAATCCGACAAGGATACTTACCGATACGTCAGAAGAAGCGTGGCCAAGCTCCAGAGAGGGCGCAGGCAATTCTCGCAGAGGTACAGAAATTAGTTAAAGCGGGAATTATGCGTGAAGTCTATTACCACGACTGGCTTTCTAATCCAGTAATGGTCAAAAAAAGCGACGGTAGCTGGCGGATGTGTGTAGACTTCACCGACCTTAATAAAGCATGCCCACAGGACTGCTATCCGTTACCAGAGATAGATTGGAAAATAGAGTCCTTGTGTGGATACCCGTTGAAGTGTTTTCTCGACGCGTACAAGGGATATCACCAGATACAAATGGCCCAAGAAGACGAGGAAAAGACAGCGTTCCACACAAGCCAAGGCGTTTACTGTTACACAAAAATGCCGTTTGGCTTGAAGAATGCGGGTGCCACCTATCAGCGGTTGGTAGACAATGCCTTCGAAAAACAGGTAGGCCGCAACCTGGAAGTCTATGTGGATGACCTGGTCATTAAAAGCCATACTGAAATGGAACTGGTGCGCGACATAGAAGAAACATTCAAAACTCTACGCGAGATTAACATGAAGCTAAATCCTAAGAAATGCACCTTCGGCGCTACCGAAGGCATGTTCTTAGGGTACCTGATAGAACCTGATGGCATAAAACCGTGTCCAGAAAAGACAAAGGCGGTAATAGAACTTCCCTCACCACGCACGCTAAAGGAAGTCCAATCCCTCAATGGAAAACTAGCCGGCCTCAATAGGTTCCTATCTAAATCAGCAGAAAAGTCACTGCCTCTTTTCAAAACACTCAAGAAGTGTATAAAAAAGGGTGACTTTTCGGTGGACAACGGAGGCGGAAGAAGCTTTCACCACACTCAAACAGCATCTAGCAACGCTCCCAACACTCGTGGCACCCCGACCAGGGGAAGAGCTGATCATGTATCTATCAGCAACTCATGGGGCAGTCAGCGCAGTGCTACTAACAGATAGGGACTCGGTGCAAACCCCTATCTATTTTGTCAGCAAAGCTCTCAAGAAGACGGAGATGAACTATAGTGCCATGGAAAAATTGGTCTTGGCATTAGTGTTTGCCGCCAAGCGGCTGCGCCGGTACTTCCAAGCGCACCCGATAGCGGTAATCACAGATCAAGCCATCAAGCAGATCATCTCCAAACCCGATGCGTCAGGACGACTCCAGAAGTGGAGTGTGTTGCTAGGCGAACATAACATCTCTTACAGACCACGTACCGCAATAAAAGGACAAGTTCTGGCGGACTTCATCATCGAGAAGCCAGATACTGACGAGGTACCTACACCAAGCGAGAAAGCACTACAAGATCCATGGATTTTGTTTACAGATGGGTCCTCATGCGTGGATGGCTCAGGAGCGGGCCTTATTCTCACAAACCCAGAGGGAATGGAATTCACTTACGCACTGCGTTTTGAATTTACCTCGACAAACAACGAGGCAGAATATGAAGCCCTGATCGCTGGACTACGCATTGCAGCTCGAATGGGTGTACGTAACTTGGAAGCAAATGTGGACTCCCGACTAGTGGCCAACCATGTGTTGGGTGAATACGTGGCCAAAGAAGAAAATATGATTCAGTATCTTGAGAAGACTAAAGCACTGATCAAAGGCTTTGACAGATTTACTATCAAGCAAGTCCCTAGAGGAGAAAATCGCAAAGCAGATGCACTGAGCAAGATAGCCTCGACAAGCTTCGCACACTTATCAAAGCAAGTGCTGGTGGAAACACTGAAAAGCAAGTCAATAGCGGAGATGGAAGTTTCCGCAATCATAGAGGAGGATGGTCCTACATGGATGACACCAATTGCAGATTTCTTAAGCAAAGGGACATTACCCCAAGAACAGACAGAAGCTCGCAGAATACGGCGCACAGCGCAGAGATTCGAATTGCGCGACAACATACTGTATCGACGTTCTTTCCTCCAACCATGGCTTCGATGCGTCGGCCCCGTACAAGCAAATTATGTGCTGCGAGAAATCCATGAGGGTTCATGTAGCATGCACGCAGGACCACGGTCTGTTGTAGCACGCGCCATGCGATCGGGATACTACTGGCCAACCATGCATAAAGATGCGCGGGATTTGATAAGGAAGTGCAATGATTGCCAAGTCCACAGACCCGTACCGCGCAAGCCACAGCATGAGTTAACACCAATCACGGCGCCGTGGCCATTCTACAAATGGGGCATTGATATCGCCGGTCCTTTTCCAATAGCAGCAGGCGGTCTCAAGTTTCTCATAGTCGCTATAGACTACTTCACCAAGTGGATCGAGGCAAAAGCAGTGGCAACAATTACTGGCAACCAGGTAAAACGCTTCGTCTGGGACAACATTGTATGCCGCTTCGGATTACCTGGTGAAATCATCTCGGACAACGGGAAACAATTCTGCGACAACCCCTTCAAAGATTGGTGCGAAAAGTTAAACATCACCCAACACTTTGCGTCGGTTACGCACCCACAAACCAATGGTTTAGTGGAGCGCGCAAACCGAAGCCTGGGTGAAGGAATCAAAGCACGCTTGGACAAGCACAAAGGAAGGTGGGTCGAAGAACTTTCACATGTACTATGGGCGCACCGCACCTCAGTTAAAACCAGCACAGGGGATACCCCCTTCTCTCTTGTATACGGGACAGAAGCTGTTATACCAACTGAGATCGGCATGCCAACTATCCGCACTGCGGAGATTAATGTGACTACAAACGACGACGAAAGACGTGTCGACTTGGACCTATTGGAAGAAAGACGCGAACGCGCGGCTATACGGGAGGCAAGGTCGAAGTCAAAAATGAAAGGATACTATGATGCCAAGGTACGCAGTGTTTCATTCAGACCAGGTGACTTTGTCTACCGCGACAATGAGGCAAGCCGCGCTGAAGATACAGGTAAGCTCGGACCAAAGTGGGAAGGACCTTATGAGGTTACTGAAGCAACGGGCACAGGCGCGTACCGGCTACGAGGTTTGGATGGTCGTGACCTACCGCGCACATGGAATATCAGCAACCTCAAGAGGTGCTACCTATAAGAATTGCTACGGCATAGCGCGCAGACGCTCCGCACTTTCAGCGCTCAATAAACATTCATGTACTCAGTTTTTATTTTTCATATTTACTGTTTTCTTTGTTACTTCTTGATAAACTTGCAAGTATTAATAAAAACGTCGCGGTTTCTAGCTAACTCCGCGACACATTTTAAGTTGTTATCTCCATATACCGTATGTGTTAACAATTTTTTATTTCTTGCCCACGATGGCGTGCATGCACCACAAATAAACCCACGATGGTAATAGGATAAGTTGACCTACTAACTGACTTGTTGAGTAAGAGGGTTGCAAACCCATCAATAATGGATCACGCATCCTTGTTAAACACCTTGTTCTCAAGACGTTGGAATAAGACATTTGCGCATCCCACGACGGTTGCGCATCAATGCATACGTGCACGTTTAACAAACTTAGGAACCAAGATACTTGCTTCCTTATCACGATATTTACAGTACGCTGTGACTCATAACATACACGATTATGCTTAAATACTTAGAATTATTTTCCAAGTATACTATAATTTTCATACACGACTATGAATTTCCTACATTTGCAATGGCCTACACGCTTGTTTCTTTATACATACAAGGGACAAAAAATATAGGCTTACATTACATCCACAGCGGTAAAAAGAAACATTTATTCATAACTACGAGTTAGTACAAAAGGTAGTCAACATGACAGCTACCAGCTACTACAACGCTTAAGTGGTGAAGTCCCAACGTGACTCGTTGCTTCTTTAACTTTGCTAATACCCGCATCTCGCGGCGCTACAGTAGCCACACTGACAGGCACTCCATCAGACCTCGGCAAGTGCGCTGCACCAAGTCCACACAAGATAGCTTTACCTGCAATACCTTTCTTTTTAGCAAGACGGGTCGCATGCGCCTCCAAGACTTCTTTTAAAGGTACCTCCTTCTCCAAAGCAAAGGGATTCTGACTGTCCCTTGGACGCGCAAAGACAGGTACTTGCAGCTGCGACTCATGGGGTTTCAAATAGTAGTCTGGCTGTGTTTCGGCACCCTCAGCACGGTGACGCGCCAAAGTCAATCCCGTCATAATAACATTTATGGGATAATCTTGATCGCGCTCCAGCTCAGAAATCATAGGAAGCTCTAAGTCTTTCATTTTCTGCATAGCTGCGACCAAATGATCATATGACTCAGCGTCATAATTGGGTACCTTATCAAGGGGCGTCTCCAACAGTTTGGCTTCGTGTAGCTTTTCAATCGCCTCTGATTTACCACGCTCCAGAGCGCACTGCACAACCTCCCCAAAAGCATTAACTACCTCTGGCGATTCCAGGGTGCTAAGGGCAGCTAGGCGAAGACCGTGGCCAATGAGCCACCTGCGCTCCGCAATTGTAGACATGAGCTGAGGATACAACTCCTCGTCATACTCGATGCTCATCTTGCGCAACTTAGCCTCCTGCACTTCCAACGACCAGCTTACAGTCGCTCCAAGCTCCCCCAACTGTGCGAAAAAACTTTCCTTACCCTGCTCCAAATGTTTTAGTGCCCAGCAGCAGGCAGACTTATACCTGGCAGCATCAGAACGCTCTTGGTCTACTTGGCACATTAGCGCCATCTTGTCCTCGGCCTGTTTTTGCGCATATGCGCTGAGCTCACTAGCCTCTACACGAGCGCTATCCAGTTGCGCTTGGGCGCTTGCCAGTTGCGCTTCCAACAGAGCTATTGTTTGATCCTTCTTTAAGCTTTGGTCCTCCCCACCAGATACTTGATCTTTCAGCTTCACAATTAACGAAGCCTGATGCGCGGAAACTTGAACCAATTCTTCAACTAATTGCCCCAGAGGCACATTTGCATCGGACTGGTCTTCTTTATCCTGGCTCAGCGGCTCAGAATGTACTGAGCGTGTCGGACTAGCCTTAGGAGGGGATTCTATGACCTGCTCCACCCTGCGCATGATCACCAGCGCAATGTTAGAATTACAACTAGCACATTCACCAACTAACAGAAGGTTATACATATATATGGTTTTACTTACTTTGGCTCCGCGTCATCAGCAGATGGGTGCGACGACGCTTCATCAGTGGAGGACAACTCCACGGTCTGCACAACGGGACGTTTCTTCCTTGACGGGCCCGCACCATCATCTCTCCGGGTCCTTTTGCGACTAAGCGCAGCCTCTTCTTCTGCTTCCTCTTCAGGTTGAGCCACAGCTACGGGCGCTGGCTGCGCTACTAGCGAAGTTACTTCCGGATGGGGACGGCTCTGCAACGGCGTTGCCTCCACTGCAACTGAGGAACTGGTCCCTGTTTCTCCTGCGTTCAGCTCCATAGTGCGCCCTGCTGTAGTGGCTAGAATAGGCTCCTCATCCTCTCTCAATGGTCTTACTCCTGTCCTTACTGCAACCGGCTTTGCTAGCTGTACGACTGTAAACAGATCCATCTCTGCGCAAGACACAAACACATATACACACCAGTTATATTATGCGCAACATGTACGGAAGATTGTTCTTACAATATTTACACACTGAAGTACGGAGGAACAAGTACCCACCCTGGCCATTGGCGTCTAAGAAAATAGGGATCTCATCTTCAGGGCCATAATAATTACGGCTGATTCCCATGTGCACCAAAAATCCCTCAGGATATGCACTGATGGGGATGCGGTTTGCGTTTATCAGCTCCGCATCCTCGACGTTATACGACCCAGGCACTGGGTACTCATCCCTCTGTAGCGTTCCCTTGGTATAAAAATCATAATTCCAAGGAAAACATGTATCATCTACCCAGAAGAAGTATTCCCTCCAATTCCTAAGCGCATCTAACTTATCTGTATAGCACTGTAATCTACCAGCGCGTTTTGAAAAGGATACCCACCCATGCGCCCATGTGGTGTGATAAAAAGCGCGGAAGAGGTGGATGGTGGGATTAATCCCCAGCAAACGGCAATTTACTTCGAAGTTCGTAATTTTGGCCGCGCCGATGCAGTGTAACTGCGATATGTGCAACGTATAATAGTTTAACACATCGCACAGAAAGCGTGATAAGGGCACACGTTGATTCGCAAATTCGAATAACCGTGTGTATACGCCCACTTTCCCTTCGGGGAAATCCGCAATTGTGGCTCGCGCATCCGGAACCGTTGGATGCACGTCCCGCGGTATAAAATAATCTGAGGAAAACTCCATCAGATCAATCAAATTAAGGTCAGAGGTAAAGTCAGACAACTGTTTCACCATGATGATATACTTTTTTGCTATATCGCACGCGCGATTACCTCTGTGGTTGGTTACTTTTGGGATAACGACTTTTCAAATGCTTCTGAAATGGCGGATGGTGTTTTTACTGTGAGAAGTTCGGTGAAAATG
The DNA here is from genome assembly GCA_019973895.1 of Chrysanthemum seticuspe. Classification (NCBI taxonomy): domain Eukaryota; kingdom Viridiplantae; phylum Streptophyta; class Magnoliopsida; order Asterales; family Asteraceae; genus Chrysanthemum; species Chrysanthemum seticuspe. The sequence goes on along the minus strand of BPTQ01000003.1, from coordinate 17,428,202 downwards.
AATCGCCTTGTTATATACTTCTTCTCTCCCACACGATTGGCGACACGTGGATTCCACTAGTCTTCATTGTGTGGTCGAGATGTCTTGATGTGACAACGGTGCAGTAACTTTCCCCCGATTAACGAGGCATTACCTATTCACTTGGATGTCTAGATACATTGCACCTACGGGTAGGTGTATGGCTTCTTGGATACGTTTCGTATGTTACTTGTTTTTTGGACTACGGTCATTAGTCTAGCATCCGCAGTTACGCACTGCGCATACTAGACTGGGGGGACATGATGACGTATAGTTTGGTATCGGGTCATAAACCCGACCACAACCCAATACTAACAAGCCCGGTACGACCTGGGCCATTTTCAATAACGGTTTGGGCTCACGAAAGCCCAAGCCCAAATCTATTTATGGATTAGATATATGATATCTTCTAAAATAAGAAGATAATCATCCCCAACCGACTTTGGCGGGATACGCTGAAGGTTGGGGAACACGGAACCAACAAGGATTCCGTGCGTATATAAGGGGAATCATATCCCTCGTTTAAGGTACGATCTCATAACTCTAAAACTCCTTAAACCCTAAACCGATTACTCACTCTCACGCCGGAGGATAATCGTGGGAGACAATCCCACGATAAGCCTAACGGTGTTTCTTGTCTCTTAGTGCGCAGGTCTCAAGCAGCAATTCTCAATTGGTACGAGAACCGGAGCTCCAAATCAGGAACGTCCAACTTTTGTATCAACAGGGAGGTTTTCTAAATGATCAAAACTATTAAGGTACAAAATGCTTTGATCTTGTATCAAAAGTACCTTGATTGTTTTTCCAAATGATTTTTCAATTGGTTTCAAGGAAGAATGAACTGTACCAAAAGACCGACCATTTTACTTTATGTATGGAGTTATAAGGATCGTGAGGTTAGGTATTAGTTCCCACGATCCGCCAGAACCGGAGGGATCTACCCAGGGACAATCTACTAGATAGTGTAGAGTCCTTAGGTATGATGAAAAAAAGGATAAAAGTGAGATATGGGAAGAGTGCGGACTGAGACTGAGCTAGTACTGGAATAAACCCAACAAGGTTCTAGTTATGAAGTCTCGGTAAGCACCGAAGGGGTTGAAGAATGAAAAAGAAATGAATGTGAAAAAGGGTGAAAAGAAATAGCCCTCTAATTATTCAACCTTAGGGCAGAAACCGGGTTCAATTCATTTGCTACTGGTGGTTACCAAGGTAACATCGGTATTGAAGACAAGACGTCATGGACCCAGTGACGCGCTACACTTCAACTTCCCAAACCACTCAAGTTTCTCTTAAAAGGACTTGTTTCATTCTCACGGGGAACCGACATTATCTATCGACTTTCTCTTAGAGATTGTTGATATTGAAGAAGGAGACCCTCTCCCTAGTCTCCGATACAGGATCCAAATATGCACAAATTGAGTCTAGAGCCAAGAGATCATCCACAATATCTCATTAGGACACAAAATTAATGAAGACTTGCTGTTTCACACAATGTGGAGAGTAAGTATATATATTAAGAGTCCTACGCACTATCCTTGTGGTATTGCCAGAACATCCGAGTGATATGTTAAATATTCACAATGAAGATGGAAATCCTTCTAGAGCCAATATCAAACAAGCTCTTGGTGGGTGACATGTGAGATCTTCTCGTAAGATTAAGCTTGTGACAACTGGATAGAAACGATGGGGAGATTCAATCTTGAATCAACCTTGGTCCAGGAATGGAATTGACGAATACTTTTGGAAAAACCGTTCGATGTGCAAACCTTCTTTTCTCTAGCACGTCGAATGTGTATTCATGTTTTCAAACACAAAAAGTATCTCTGATTGAAAAAAAATACTTTTGGAAAAACCGTTCGATGTGCGAATCTCTTCTTTTACTAGCACATCGAATGTGTATTCATTCTCAAATATAAAAAGTATTTATGATTGAAAATTGATCTTTCTTATAAAACCTTCGTCGTATTGCAAAACTCTTTCTTCAAGCAATACACAATTGTTTTTCAAATCATTTTTCATCAATCAGTGAATCTCAATTCGCTGGTTCACTCACTCCGTGTTTGTCTTCTTTGAGACGTTCCGGTTTGAGAACAGCTAGAACAGCTGCGAAACCCTGTCAAGGAGATTCTTAGGAATCATACCTGATCACAGGCAGTACTTGTACTGATCAACGGGGAACCGTGGGCTGTGTACCTCAATTCAACGAAAGTGATCAAAGACACTTTCATGTGTTTTATTGCTAACTGTTGTTTGCAGGTACATTTGGACGGTTGCAGCTGATCAGAATTGAGGAGTCAATCCAAAGCCACATGCTCACAGCATCCACACTAAATTGAAGAAATCATGACTGGTGCATATCTACATAACCTGGTTCTGATATTTCTATACTATGCTACTGCTACGCTGCTGCAAATATCATGAACCAGTAAAGCTTCCGCTACTCTGATGGAAAGATGTCATGATTCAAAAGTGTGAGCATGTCGGTCCGAAAGTCACAACTTCACATGATGGCAACACAATAAAGGGTGATCCAGAGATTTACTGTGGCTGATGATCTCATAGAAAGCTCAAAGATCATCAAAGATGTGGATCAGTTAAAGGCCTCCACTGAAAGTACAAATCAATGCGGACTTTGAAGATTCGCTACTAAAGCACAAAGATTGCGGAAATGAAGAATTCAAGTCTACGAGCTCAAGAACGAAGTCAAAGATAGAATGCTAGGAAGCAAAATGTATTTCATGGGGTGACCTCCCTTAGGGGGAGATTGTTAGGAATTGAAAATTCCATGTTAAAGTGTCGGTCACCCCAATTATTATCTAGCATATGTTAGCTCGTAGATTTGTAGTTATTTACGTTATTATGTAGTTAATTAGTTAGTCAGTAGCTTAGAATAGCGTAGTGTAACACCGTGGAGGAAGGACGGGTCTTTACCCACTGTATGCCTGATCCACAGTCCGACAGGAGGACGTTATGTTTGTAAGTATAAATACCCCTTCCATCCATGGAAGGGGTGTGGCTTGGCAATCTAACCTTACAACTTTTATTGAAACAACTATCTACCAAGAACACCAACTCTCTAACTTTCTCTCTCTAATGGCTAACATGTATTTTGATCATCCAAGACCTCCTGAATCATCAAACACAATAATATATCGATCCTACACATGATCTCTGCTTCTCAAAACTAACGCCTGTCACATATCTTCTTTCAACAAACCATGATCTCTGCTTCAAGATCCTTTCAAGAAGGGGTCTCGGGTAAGGTTAATTCCGTTTGTTTTGTTGTTTTCGTTTCTGTATTACAGTGGTCTTTTAACGAACAAGAAAAGGAAGTAACATAGTGTTATTAACCTTTTCTACATGTTCGGATATTTAAGGAAACAAAGTTTCCAAAAAGGATCGATGATGATTGATGGTACAATTGAAAAATCTTTAAAAGATTCAAAAAAAATTGAACCATGAATGAGATCTTGCTTGAATTTAATTTTGTTCTTCGAATCTTTTTGAAGGGTAGAATGAGATGGAGGGTTTGTTTGTATTGGTTTAGGATTTGTTGATGTTTGTTCGGTTAAGGTTTGAAGATTTTGTTGAGTCTGATGATGGGTATTAACCTGAGGTCTCACGAGTCTTGGTTGATGGTATTTGGTATATGGGTGATGTGGTCGTAGTCAGTTTCAGTTACGCATAAGTTTTTCATTTTTTTCTTATGCGTAGAAAAATCATACGCGTAGAAAAGTTCAAACTTAAGCGTAGACATATAGTCTTATGCGTAAACGATGGTCTTAAGCGTAACCTTAGTCTTATGCGTAAAACCAGGTGCTTATGCGTAGACCATGTTTCTTATGCGTAAACAAGTCATACGCGTAACTGTTCTTACGCATAACTTCACAGCTATGCGTAAATATCTCTGAAGACGGCTCCTTAGGCGTAAAACTAGGGTTTTTTCTCCGGCGAGATATTCCGACCACTTTTTCCGACCAGCTTCATATTTTCCCAGAAAATGCATCAGGATACTCAAGATGACCCTTTTTGACCCAGAAGCTGACCGTTTGACCACTAATATTATTCACATGTTTGGTACAAAAAGTAACAAAAATGAATAAAGTAACTGACTTGGACCAAAAAATGACAAAAGAAAGATATTAACTTTGATCGACCAGATGACTTTTTTACCAAAAAGGATACATAAAGTTTGTTTAAAACTGTTTACCCACAATACTCGGAAAAAAAATTTCCGACTAACAAAATAAGTACAACAACAGTTTAAAAACAAGATTCAAACCACAATAAATCATCAAAAACATAACCATGGCTCTATACCACTTGTTAGGACCGGAAAACACAAGATTTATGTGGTTCGGGAGGTCGGGGTTGGTGATTGAAGATGAAAGTATTCATCTTTTTAGAGAGAGAAACTAGAGAGAGGGAGGAGAAAACAATGGAAACTTTATAAATAAAACACACACTACAAATGACCAAATGATCACCTCACCCCTCATGGAGAGTCATGAGGGGTATTTATAGGCTCAACAAACCTTAACTTTGCCACTTAAACGATACTAGTCCCTATGGGCAAAGTATTCTACGCATCTAGTCCAATTCACGTAAGTGACGTTATCTTTATAAAAAAGCGAGTCTAAATTTTGGCAGGTTCTTTTGGTTTATGTGGTTTAGTCTGGTGTCTTTGGTTTATGTGGTTTTCGTTTTGGTGAGTCGTGCTTGAAATTCAGCAAGGTATATGTAACAATTCGCATTTTTGGGTTACTATTCAATCTCGTAATTTTTACTATTCACTCCTGAAATGTTTATTCTACATTCTTGTAAGTTAACCTATTTTTATGATAACACGAGAGTGTGACACTCGTCTGGTCATTTTTGCAAGTTTCACAAAACCGTGTATGAGATTTACGTTTAGGTTTAAACGACATTTAGGCATCCCGATATGTCCATACACCATTACAAACAAGAGAAATATGTGTTTTTCACACATTACGACATTTTCAAGAGTTTTGGAATTTTACATTTCCCGGTGTTGTGTTTTACACGTTTTAAGCCTACGGTTTTAGGTTTTTACGACGATTAAGCACCCCGATAAAACTTATCACTCATTTAATATGCCAATATAGAATATATTGATAAGTTTTAACGTATTTATAAGTTTCATATTTTTAGGATACTTGGTTTTAAGTTTCGTGACTTAACGACTTACACTTAGCGATTAACGGGACCAAAACTCACTCCGTAAAACTAGATAATAGCAAAAACTACCTAGTCATCTTATTTTAATCATTATGGATGAAATATCTTATGATTCACCAAGCAAGGTGGCTTGGTGAAAAGTCTTGTGCACAAAGGATGATTACAAGTGTTTACATACTTAACTAAGTAAGCCTAAAGATCAAATACTTGCACCTCACTATTTTAATATAAAAGGGCAACTCATTTCTCATCAAAAACTTGGAAACCTTCAATTATTATAGCAATTCATCCTTTGATTTTCAAACTACAAGTTACATTACAATGTTAAAGGCCTAAGTACTCTTTATATAATTCTTGGTTTTATTTCATCATTCCATAGTTGAATTAAGAGCTACACAAGGTTGCTAGGGCTGCGTTAATAAGGTTTTCACAAGGGTTATATCAAGACTAGCAAAGGTTTGCAAGAGTTGTATGTAAAGGATTGGAAGCTAGGGTTTTGGTTGTAAGGATTTAAGTTAGTGTTCTTAGTTCTTGGTTCTTGTTAAATTTTGTAATCACTGGAAAATTTCCACTAGTATTCTAACAAAAGAATACTTCTCCATTTTATGTGTCAAATTGTTTTTTAAACATTATCAGTTAATCGGTCACAACAACCAACTAATGTGACATAACTTACATCCTTAATAAACGTGTTCACCGACACCAACATGCTTTATGTTTAATTCAAATAAATATCCTTATGTGTCAAGTATAAAAGTTTTCAACTTTTATCTTATTTCGTTAACGTACGATTATTAAACGTTCAAACTAAACATTTGCTAATTATTAGAGTTTTCACGAAACGTTAATTTATTATAACTATGATTTACGTAACTAAATCATAAACCCTAATTTAAAACACTCCAAAGCCAATGTACAAGCGTTTAAAGCACGAAAACCTAACTCTACTTTATTTCCCATTACAAACCTTAATTTACAATTCTATGATTTTGTGTAAATGAAATCATAAACCTTAATTAATATATATATTGTAAAATATTAATGTACAAGTCTTTCATACGCATGTACAAGTCCTTAATGCATAAAAACTTAATATTAATATAAATCTTATTATAAACCTTGGTGTACCTATTATACATCACACATTACAAGAGCTTTATGCACAAACTTCAAATTAGATTTTCTTATGATATATAAGTTTAAAGTACAAGTCTCTAAAGCTCGTGGTACAAGTGTTTAAAGCATGGATTCAAAAACTATTATTTTCATTAAACTAAACCTAACTAATAATTATAGAAATCAAACCAAAGGATAAACTAACTTACCTATCTTCCTAAACCTTCAAGTAAAATCCTATATAGCCCATGTACAAGTAGTCAAAGCCAAAATGCCACCCTTGTTTCCTATCTAGTTCGAATGGAATCACAACAAAACCAAACTAACTATAACCTAGTTCTAAACCAACTAAACCCTAACCAACTAAGTTTTATCACAAACTAAGCCTCATCTTATTTTCTTACACCATGTCTCTTAGATTTTCAACAAGTTGGTCAAATATATCAAGCTATGCACATGGTTTTCTTGCTAAACCATTCGAATCACAAACATTTTCACATGGAAATCTTATCTTCTCTAGGTGTTCATATTATCATCTTGCATGTCCTTTATCATGTCTCCTATCTTCATAGCATAAGTTTACAAGTGGCAACATTCATTAAATATAGACATTAAGCTTATGGCTATATATAGTCGATCAAACAAACACCCTTTTCATTCATCCCTTGCTTTCTAACACACAATACTCACACACACTCTCACCTGATAAAATTCAAGTTCAAAGGAAGGAGGAAGAAAGTTTGTACAAGAGCTTGAAGCCTTGTTCCAAGATTAGAAGCCATTCGGTTATTTTGTTCCTAATTGAGTTCATAAAGATTTTTAAGTCTCTAAACCCTTTCCAAACTCTTTTATACTTTCAAATGACACTTAAATATGATAATAACCTGGTACAATTTGAAAACCAAGATCAAAAAATCATTTTTCCTTTCTTTTTAATATTACCGTGAGCAAACAAAACCCCCTTATTTATATTTTATTGTTATTTTTAAAACAATAAGCTATAAGCTAACCCTTGAGTCCTTTAGATAAGCTAGAAAACTTGTTACTAAGTCATAAAAATAAGTTCATAAGTCTTAAAGGTTTAGTTTTAATTTCTTTTTTCTTTTCTTTCTTATCGCATACAAACCAAACGCCCCTTTTTGGATTGGATTTTAAAACCACAAGTTTGAAGTTATAAGCTATAAGGAATAAGCCATCTTAACAAGCTCATAAGTAATTTTATAAAACAACAAATCACTAACCAAAAACCCACAAGTCCTCGCCTTACTTCTTTTCTTTTCTTAGTCGCAACACAAAAACCAAACGCACCCTTTAGTTGGACTTTAAGGCCCATAAGCCATTTTATAAGCTAATAAGCTCCCCACAGCTTATCCTCAACTTAATTTTTGCTTATTATGATAAGCCATAACATGCCACACCTTTTTCTAAATCAAAAACGCAAAGTTGTAAAATAAGGACTACGAGTGTAACGCCAAAAATGCTTGGAGGGGAAAACTCTACCAGTTTGAAACTTGGTGTTTTCTTGGGCCAAAACTGTCAATTTTGATAAGTTATATATAACAAGGACTAAAATTGCAATCGACTTATAATAGAGGGTATAAAGTGTCATTTTTAAAACTGCAGTGGTACAAACTGTCATTTTATAAAAGTTGAAGGGTATAAATTGTCATTTTATAAAAGCTGAGAGGTATTAATTGTCTATGTGAATAAAATGTATGGGTCCCGTGAACCTTAAAAACCCCCTTAGTCCACCTACAACTATATAAATTTTACATTGTGAAAAGCGTAATAATTATGACCATGTACAAATGTACAAATCACTAAGGGTATGCACATTAGTGATGTGCGATATTCATTTTGCCTGTCACATAAAAAAAAATTCTTTTTAATGAATTAACATACACATTTTGTTTGTTTGAGTGCACAAGAATTCGGTCAAGTATACAACCGATTAACCCATTTTCATGACTGACGACCTACAAAGACCATGAAGCCACATCAAAAAAGACCTATCCAACCCACAAAAACCCTTTGGTCGACCGAACAGCTGTGCATAGCCTAATCACCTTCATTTGTCAAACGAATAACTTAAATATTTTATGGAGCACTTAATTTTTTAAGAAAATATATATAATGATAAAAAACTTGTAGAATATTCGAGAGAGGAAAGTGCCTAGATGGTGTATAGTATCCTCGTGCATGTGCTTTATATATTTGTTTATGTCACAAACCAAACTAACTCCGATACTCACTCGGTGACGCACCTTTTATTTACCAAATTGTCAAAACTTAGTCGTTTTCACCCTTAAACTTCATCCAAATTACTCATACTTTTTATCAACCATTACCGCAATTAACCTAATGTCTTTAAGATCCAACAAGGCTGCAAACCTTGGTTTGAGAAAGGTGTTTCGTGATTACGTTAAAGTCAAAGGTAAGTTAGTTTTAGAACCGTAACAACTATGGCAGATTTTGGAGGTGATAAAAGACATGGACATGGCCCAAATATAGACCAATAATAGAGATATAAAAGTTGTTGTCACGTTTTGGTGGGTGAGGTGATAAAAGACATGGGCATGGCCCAAATATAGACCAATAAGGCAATAATAGATATATAAAAGTTGTTGTCACGTTTTGGTGGGTGAGGGGACACAAATGAATCAACGGTGTCTGTGCACCTAGTCTCCTCAATATTTATGTAAACAGTACTAACCACGTACGGAGTACTATATTATTCTTGTTACAAAGAGAGACAAAATGATTAGGGTTTTTCTAACTTGTGTCCTAAGGGCACAAGTTAAGCACACAATAAATACATAAAGACCCACAAAAAAGTATACAGTGGTCTACATAAAAGTACAGATAAATATACTTTTATGTGAGTCCCTGTGTACTTTTAATGTACTTTTTGTGTGCTTAACTTGTGGCCCTAGGTCACAAGTTAGAAAAACCCAAACAATTATAACTAACTCGCTGTATAAATATATTAAGACCTAAATTTGGTGATGAAAAAGATGCGTAATTCTTTTTGTTCATCAATCTCTTTTCTTTTTTTTCATCAAAATAAAAGCGTAAAGTTAAAAAAAAATAAAGACTAAAATACACTGTTGGTCCCTAAACTTGGCAGGACGGATCACGATGAGACAAAACTCGCCCTTTTCATCGCCACAGGTCCAAACCTTGGCCATTAAATGCCAGATTCGTCCCTTGACCAATAATGGCGTTGTCAACGTTCCGTTATACGCAAAAAAAAAACCCCGGAATCATGATACTGTTGAGGGTACAATAGTCATTTTGTTTTATATACTGTAGCACCTGTCTTGTCCAATTTTTCGCCATTATGTACAATATAACAAAACTGTGTACTCATTGCTCATCCCCAAACTTATTTTGGAAGCCTACCCAGAAAACCCTAATGCAATGTCTATCATCAAATCAAATAATCTGAGTAAGAAAATAACAAACAACCACCTTGGATTTACTCTGTGGCGAGTAAGGGAATATCCTTTATATGATGATCGTGAAACGGAGGAAAGAGCTGCAATCTGAAGATATTGTAAGTCTTTTTTGGTTAGAGCCTATTACAATCATATGTTAGTACGACTGATTAAGTTATTCCCCTTTTAGGTAACTTTAGCTTAACAATGTTTTTGTACATTTTTTATACAGCGGGTGAACCAGGATCGTTTAACATGATGTTCCATTATGAAGGTACATTCAAATACTTTCCAAATAGGATATATCAAGGAGGCAAGAAATGCCTTGTTGATCTTGTGGAAATAAAAGAGGTATATGTTGATGAAATGGATGCTCTCATGACCCAAATCGGTTATGAGTCTGGACAAACCAATTATTTCTACTTTCTTAAGCCTGGTTGTACATTAGACGACGGTTTGTTTTCTTTGCGTGAACCTGCTAATGTAGACTTGTTGAAAGATGTTGTCATACAGCATAAGCCGATAGACGTGTATGTTGAAATAGGGAATACTATATTCGAACTTTCTGAAATGTCCCCACAATCAATTAAGACTGTGTTTTGGGAGATAGATGAAGATAGGAGAAAAGTTGCTACTGCGGCTATTCAATCCTGTTGTAAACGGTTGGTGTTAGATGATATAGATAATGAACCTGCCCTAGATCCGTTTATCCAACTTACACAATTGCCTGTGGACGTCAATGATATTGGTGAATCTAGCAATTTGCCAAACATTGAGCCACTCTTTTCCACCTTAGACTGCTCATTTGCTAGCCAACCTGTTCAAAACAGTGAGTGTGCTTTAGTAGTTATTGATGAGGACAATGCTATAAAGAAGCCTGATAATGTTGAGGTTAATTTGTTTAGAGTGAGTCAGGGGAAACACTTTGACAAAGGTGGAACAACACTAGTTGATGTCAATAACTGTTGGGTCCAATAAATTGACCCAATCACCCTGAACAAGATTTGAAAATAAAATAGCCTAACTCACTAAATAAATAGTGAGTGACTCACTGATAAAAGAAATCAGTGAGTGTTGTTTTGTGCTCTTTACTTACTGATACGGTGTCAGTGAGTAAAATATATGAGCTATAAACAACACCAGTGACACTGAGATTTTGACAAATGTCTCAGTGATCCTGAAGACACTATATGTACATACAGACTGAAAAGTATGGGTGGAACTTCCAAGAGAAGAAGTCAAACAAGTACAAGACTTTACCAAAGAAGTGAGAACATTGTTATGACTCATTTAAAAGAATGGTTGGTGCTTTTCCAAAAGTAGAAGAAGATGGACCACATGAGGGACCACATGTCACCTACCACCACAAGTCTTTGTATCTTTTGTTCATATAAATGTCTATAATTGTAATAGATAGGTATGCATCCTGAATAAACACAATACATAGTATTAGTGATAGGATCATCCTCTCATTAAAACACAAGCATAGCTTGGATCAATGAGAGTTTATTTGTCATTCAATGGGGATAATACACCGAAATTATCCCCGTAAAAAGTTGAGGATGTTATCATGTAGTCTAGTTGGTATTGAGTAATCTTGTAACTATTGTTATTCATTAATAATGAAGTTGTTATTTATTTTATCAAGATTTATTCAATTTTTTGGACCAACAAGTGGTATCAGAGCGGGTGGATTATTCTTATGATCCAGATCCGTTCAAATGACTGCTGATAACATTCTTTATTGTCAAAGAAAAATCAAGTGTGAACCTTCAAAAACTGCTACTGTAATAGCAATTTTTGAGGGGGGGAAACTCACTGATATTGACTAAATGACATATACATCACCCAAAATACTCACTGATTGAAATAATCAGTCTAAAAACACACACTTATCCGTCAAAATCAAAAAAAAAATCACTATCAAAAATCACCTCCCAAGTCAAACACAAACCTAGAAAACACAAATATCAAAAGGAGATTAAACACACATTACAAGCACCAAATCATCTTCATACACAAAAAAAACCATATCCGGATCTAAACAAAAAGGATCTCGATCAAAATGCATCTCAAAACCACCCTCAAACTTTCGATCTATCCATCACAAACTCAAAATCATCACCAAAAACCCAGATTCACATCTTGAACGACACATAAAAAATCGATCAAATCAAAAATTATCTTTTTATCATCACTCTCAACACAAACAAATTTGATGACACCAACAAACCCTCAAAACCCAGCTACAACTTCTTCGGCGAGAGCTCCGGTAAAAAAAAGGAGCCCAGACATCAAGTGGGTCATATCTAAGTCACAAATTGGGTGTACTTTCCAGACCTTTCAGTTCGAGGCCTTTAGGAAATGAAGTTATTGGTATCGATGTGGGAACCACAAATTCTTGTGTTTCAGTCATGGAGGATTAGATGAGGCATGGGTCTATGTCAGAGTTGCATAAGAAAAAGGTTAAAAGCAGGGAAGTGGCTGATGGGAAACGAACCGTGCATCAGGGATAGATAAGAAAGGAGAAAAGCGTTTCGTGTTAAAACCCGAGGTGTGAAAAGTGAAGTGGTTTTCTTAATGAGTCGCTAGTACCTGATAAAGAGCAAAAGTTGTTCGGTTTTGGACTGAATGTTGTTTTAACAACATCAGGAAGTGCCGAGAGGGTTGTAAGTTTAGATAAACGATATGGTCTTGCACTCGTGCAACTGATAGTGTTAAAATGTCATGGACCAATAGCACTCAATGCAACTCAGGGATACTGATATGAAGATCGATTATCGGGCTGAGCTAGTGTATCAGTAGGTGACCAAGATTCTTTGGTTACCTTAAATTTGGTGTTGGTTTCGATAGCCTGGTTTCAAATGAACATCAGGGAATTTAGAAATTCAGGGTGTGTTAGGCTAAGCTGATTGGTTGGAAGAGACTGATTGAGTAGATAATGAATCGACTCAGGGAGAGCTTTCCTTGTAATATGGGTTTCGAACAGTGGCGGATCCAGGAATCCGATGTAGGGTATGCACAATTTTAAGTAGAGTTTTTAATAACTTTAGTTTTTCCGGATGCTTTTTTCGGGTCGGGTTTTCAGAATTTAGGTTTGGCGCATCTTTTTCGATTTTTGGGTCTGAGATATTAAAGTTGACCTACGTTGTCAAGATTTGGTTATCTAGAATTGAGGTGGTTAGTTGGATTATAGTATTGTAACTAGAATTGGCATAATATTATTACCAACTACAAGTATAAATAAAGAAAAGTAAATTTTTATGATCGAGTGCTACAAGTAAAAGAACATTTATAACTAATCGGACTACAACAAACTTTAATACTCCGTACTTTGTAACTTGTAAAAACTAGTACACATATGAAAGAAACAAAAATCTATGATAACAAGTCTAATTTTTCAAGTTGCAGTATTTTTTTTAACAGGTTGGGCCTTTCAAATAGAAAATGGGTTGTTAAATCAAACCGGTATTAACACAATTGGGCTTGTTACAAATATAAACTCTCCTTTTTAACCTACATAATGACTCATGGCCTCCTCTTTCTTCCTCAAAATTGTCTTCATTACTGAAACTCACCAGCAGTTTTTTCTTTTATTTTGAACAAAGGTAAGTTAGATTATGGTATGCACTCAGAATTTTTGGGTATTTGAAAGGGTATGCACTCACAAGTTTTTAGTGTATTTGGTTGTCACTTTGAAGAAAAAACAATTTTTTTTACACTACTAAGAATATATGCAGGGTATGCAAGTGGTTAAGCTCTAAATCCGCCCCTGCTACTTTCGAATAAGTGTATTATGGCGGAAAAGATTCAGTGGGTATGAGGAAAATTAAGGAGGTATATATGTGTTCAATGAAGAAAACACTTGTGGTAAAACATCAGGGTGTTAATGTAGTGCTAGGTGGGAGCTTATGCAACATCAGGAAATGGTATGAATCAGTATGGATTTGTGGAGATGATATGGGCATAACTCAGGTTAGCTAATGGTTGTGTTAGGGTGTTAATATGTCCTTCAGGCTGAGCCGGAACAGGATTTTGAAACCACATAAAACACTGAACCACACTCTCTGAAATCACCCTGAACATAAACCACAATCACAACCAGACACTTACATGCTGTACTTCAAAAAATGCTTCAGAGGGTGCAGTTTTTTTTAGGGGGAGATTAAGCATGTAAGATAAGTACTTCTCGGGCTAAGTTATCACAACTTAGAGTATGGCTGAAGAAAGTGTGTCACGATGTGATCAGTGGCTGGTGACTTACAGGCTAAGCCTAAATGTGATAGAAATTAGAGATTGGGTCTATCAAGTTAAACCTGAATGGAGGCATGAAAAGGGATGTGTGTTATAGTAGTTTCAGGCTCAGGCTAAAAGGTTGAAACTAACTCAAGAAGTGGTAAGACTCAGGGAATGTAAATGTGTTGTTCGGGTTGAACCTGAACCTGAAACTGAAGGTCACTGAAAACACTCACTACCCCTGATCCTGAAAACAAACTGGAAGTGACCTAACAACGTTCAAGTCTCTGAAACCCGAGTCCCTGAACTCATGGTAACTGAACAAGGTCACTAAAAAATCTGGAAGTTCAGGTCCTGCAAGCAAGTGACTGAAACTTAAATGAGTCTATAAAACTGGGGTCCTGAAAACAAATGCTCACACCGAACCATAAACCTTGAAACTTTGATCCAAAGTCACTGAACCCGATGGAGTATGATGAGTGTCTAAATACTCATCATTTTTGTACATTCTAAACTGCAAAATCATCTGAAAACACTTAGAAATGCATCAAAATGATGAAAATATCACAAATCAGTGTTTTATGTGTTTTAAATGCAAAAATATCAAAATCAGATGAAAAACGTATCAAGTTTGCAAAATTGGCAGTTTTAGTCCCCCAAGTTTTAAAAGTTGTCAAAAACAGTCCCTGGTATATCAAAATGTGGAATTTTATCATTCAAGGTCCCTGAAATATTCTAAGTTGCTAAAATTGGTCCTTGAATGATTCTTTGGTCAAATGGCAGAAAAGGTCCTTAAAGTTTGAAAAATTGCAAAATTAGTCCTTGGATATTTTTAAAATGGAAAATGATCAAATATTATCCTTGTACTATTTAAAATTGTCAATTTTGGTCCTTTTGATATCTTTGGAAAATGGGCAAGTTCAGTCCTTCAAAGTTTGGAAAAGTTGCAAATCTAGTCCTTGTATATCTATCAAACCAAACGGACACTCTTCTAATATCAAAGCCCAATCCCAACTGCTGGCCCAAACCCAACCTTAGCCCAACACCTTGAACCTTGACCCCCGTTTATTACTAATACTCGGTCAAAAAAGGTCAAACGCGCCAAAACCACCATGCACTGTTCATCTCCCTCTCTTAGCCTGTAAAACCAAAAACCAGAGCTGGTTTTCCACTTTTTCAACATCCCCCCACCTTACCTTGTCCCCCTCCACCTTCACTAACACCCAAACTTCATTTATTGACTAAAACCTGCTCAAAACTGCTCTTGACTATTTTGGCGCCAAAAACTACACTTGGACGGATATGATGATTTTTGAAGATTCAATGGCTCAGATTAAGTGGGAATGAATCAGAGGTCAACAAGAGGTCCAAAAAGTCTATAAAGAGGAGAGGGGAAGCATTGTATCAATATATCTAGCATAATTTAGTTTACTTAATGTCGTTTTAGCTTATTTTTAAATTCAGTGTATGTTTTAGCTTATTAAACTCTGTATTTCAAGTTTTTATTACATAATTAAGCTTTTGTGAAACATCAATTCCAGTATCAAGTTATATTTTAGATTATGCAAATTTTCCTTATTTTGAAAATCTCATGAATGATTAAATATTGTTTGTAGATGTTCTTATGGACTGAATAAGCCACATAAGCTCCTATATAGCTTATAAAAGCTATTAGATACCTTAAAATCCAGTTTAGAAGCAAAAAGAGAAAATTACCAAAAATACCAAATAAATAGTTGAAAATTCAAAAATCCCATGGAAATGGTGTTCACAGCTGGAGCAGGGTAGATTGTGGATGGCCTTGGGTTAGAAGCTTAGTGGTAAGCTGATAGGGGTGATATTTGGTCCTTGTTCTCAGTTTTGAGCTTGGAAGTCATTGTAAGCCATTTGCTCATTTTTGGCATTTCTCTGTTTTAGTTATTTCATAGTTTAAATCTTTGTGTTTTATTGTTAATTAGTTATAGTTAAGGATATTTAAGCATTAAAATCAGTTGTTTGTTCATTTAAATTTGTAGTTGTTAAAAATCTTATTTTAACAGTTTTAAGTGCATAATGGTCATTTCTTAGTTTCTTATTGTTAGTGTTGTTGTTTTATGCTTCATTAGTCCCATTAAGTGATATTATAAGGTCTGTAATAAGTTTCATGGTTTTAATTTGAGTTTTGTTTTGATAATCACCAAAACTGTCTAAGTAAGTGGTGTTTGGATTTGCTTGTTTTAACTGTGTTCTAGGTTTCTTGTGTTGTTGCTTGTACTTGCTTTGTGTCTCATTAGTCCCTAATAACTCAAACAAACCATAAAAATCAGTACTTATTTAAGCAAAAGTCAAAATTGCATTTGATCTCATCTCTGTCATTAACTGTTGGATTTTCATGATCATTGATCTTGTTTTCATGTTTACAAGTTGTTATCATTGATCAAATCAGTCTTATTTCACCTTAAAACAACATATTCAGTGCGTAGAATCAGTTCAAAGTTCATATTAGTCAACTCTTTTGGTTTTTATAAAAAGTCAAAATTTTCATTTTGGTCGTTTTTGAATTAAATAGATAATTTTAGTGTGTGTTTAAATTTTGAGATTTAGCTTAAAAGCTTTTGGGTTATTAAAGTTTAGTTGCTAAACTTAATTAGAAAAATACTAGTTTACCTTTAATCAGCTTTTTAAGTGCTTATTTTCTATCTTCTTTTGAGTACCTGTTCTGAAATGGTGCCCTGTGCACAGTTGGGTAGTCCAACTTGATAAGCTCACACAGAGCTTAATTGTTGGTCATAGCTTGTGATTCTTGGTTCTTTGGGAAGCTGACCTAGCCATCTTGAGATCCCAAGCTTAAAATTCCATTTTGTAGCTTGTTTGCTAGGGCTGCAAGTGGCTTGTTGTTCTGTCCATTTCTTAGTTTTATATAAGTGCTTATCTGCTTATTCATAGCTTATCAGTGTTTATAATTGTTCTTTTTAGCTTCATTTCAGTTCATCTAGCTTATTTGCATCTTATTCCAGCTTTTGTTTCAGCTTGTGAGCTTGTTTGAGCTTATATCCTCATTTTAAGCTCATTAAGCCTACTGTTGTGATCATAAGCCCACAAACTGCTTATTTTTTATTTGTAACATTTTTGTCTTTGTAAAAGGTTCATATTTTAAGTAGTTAAGTAGTTTCCAAAAAGAAAATCCAGAAAAACATCAATTTAAATATAGTGATAGCATTTATTTAATAGAATTAAGCTTTTTGATTTTTCTTTTCAGCTTATTATTAAGCAAATCTAGTTTTTATATTTTTTTTAGTTTTCTGTCACTTTAAGTTATTTTTAGAAAAAGTTTCATAATTTTCTCTGTTTATTTAGTATTTATTATAATTTTAAATAGTTAAAAGTATTAAATAATTAGTAATAAATAATTAAAAAGCATAAAAAATATCTTTTCAGTTTTAAAATTAGTTTTATAATATTCTAGATTTTTCTAAGTTAAAATTTTATTTTTCCAGGTTTATTTTATATTTTCTTGTAATTAAGTGTATTTTAAATAATAATTAATTAGTAATAAATATATAAAAAGTGTAAAAAATATATTTTTAGTTTTAAAATAAGTTTTATAATATTTTAGATTTTTCTCAATCATATTTTTATTTTTCTAGCCTTATTTCATATTTTCTTCTATTTTAGGTTATTAATAAATAGTTTAAAATAGTTTTTAATTAATAATAATTAAATAAATAGTTGTAAAAATAATTTTCTTTTTCTAATAATTTTCTTTTATTTTTAGGATTTCAAAAATGTCATTTTCATATTTTTAGGTCTTTTATTTCTTAGATCTCATTTTTAATTTGGTACGTTTACGTAGTTTTTAAACGTACGTATTTACGTTTGTTGTGTCTGATTGTTGTGCTTTCCAATTCTGTACCAAATTCCATTCCAATCAATCAGTAGTGTAATTTCCAATCCAAATCTTTACTGATCACTATCCTTAGTGATCATTCTATCATCTGATGTGTTTATACACCATTGAGTCTCTGTGGGACTTAACGACCCGGGAATTCATTATATTCTCCTGATCTTCATTGTATTGGTTTCTGAGCAGTTTTAAGTTTATTACGGTTAGCCATTCACAAGTGGCTAGCTTGTGTGATATAGCTTGACTGTTTGGGAGTCAATCAGAGTACCTGAACATTCAGGTCCCTGAACCCTGAAACCAAAAGAGTAACTGAACGTGAATGAGTCTCTGAAACACGGGACCTGAAAACATGTAGTCACTCTGAACTCGAAACCCAAGGTGAATCTGAAAGCCAGTTGAGTGCCTAAATGCAGAACCTGAAACAAGGTACAAAGTGATCAGGAAATACTTTTTGGTGTGGTGAATGTATGTCAGGGAGTAATGGAAGCTAACTCAGGGAGTGATATCAAGGTGTGTTAATGTGAACGTGAACCTGATCCTGAAACCTCACCTCACCTCAGTGACTCTAAAACCCGAGTCCCTGATTGTGTGTCTCAAACCCGAAACTACCAAAAATAGGTATAATCCTGAAAACCAAAACCGTCCCTCAACCCGTGGTGACTGAACCAAGTCACTGAAAAACATAAGATCCCGACTCCCTGAACTCGTGGAGTCTGAATCTGAATGAGTCTCAAAAGGAGACAAGTGCTCACCTGAACCCATGTCCCTGAAGCAACAAAGAAACAGTATCCTCATAACCAAACCAACCTGATTCACCTAGACTATTTGTATATTCAAATAGGGGGAGACTGTTGGGTCCAATAAATTGACCCAATCACCCTGAACAAGATTTGAAAATAAAATAGCCTAACTCACTAAATAAATAGTGAGTGACTCACTGATAAAAGAAACCAGTGAGTGTTGTTTTGTGCTCTTTACTTACTGATACGGTGTCAGTGAGTAAAATATATGAGCTATAAACAACACCAGTGACACTGAGATTTTGACAAATGTCTCAGTGATCCTGAAGACACTATATGTACATACAGACTGAAAAATATGGGTGGAACTTCCAAGAGAAGAAGTCAAACAAGTACAAGACTATACCAAAGAAGTGATAACATTGTTATGACTCATTCAAAAGAGTGGTTGGTGCTTTTCCAAAAGTAGAAGAAGATGGACCACATGAGGGACCACATGTCACCTACCACCACAAGTATTGGTATCTTTTGTTCATATAAATGTCTGTAATTGTAATAGATGGGTATGCATCCTGAATAAACACAATACATAGTATTAGTGATAGGATCATCCTCTCATTGAAACACAAGCATAGCTTGGATCAATGAGAGTTTATTTGTCATTCAATGGGGATAATACACCGAAATTATCCCCGTAAAAAGTTGAGGATGTTATCATGTAGTCTAGTTGGTATTGAGTAATCTTGTAACTATTGTTATTCATTAATAATGAAGTTGTTATTTATTTTATCAAGATTTATTCAATTTTTTGGACCAACAATAACACCTTTGAGGAGCCTGAAAATTTTGAGGTTAATCTGTTTCAATTGACTCAGGAGAAGCATTTACACAAAGCAGGCAGAGCACTAGTTGATGTGAATAACAGGTTTGAGGAGCCTGATGTAGATGTAACTCTGTTTCAATTGACTCGGGATAACATGGAAGAGGATCTTGTTGTTGATGTTACTCTGTTACAAGCGAGTGACACTAGTGACTTTGGCAATGCAGTTGAACCAAATGAAGAGAAAAATTGTCAACAGAATGATGCACAACTTGGTATGGTACAAGTAGGTCAAAGTAATGATTTAGGTGAAGAAGGAACAACCAGTAATATAAGTGATGACAGGCAGTTGGTAAATGATTTACCTGTGATGGTTGATGATGTATTTTGCAGTGACCATGTTAGTTTCCAACACGCACACTTTGCTAATGGCGTCTATACCACTTTTTTCTATGATGGTCAGGAGTTTGGTACTGCATGGGAAGTAAAAAAACCTAGTAAGAGAGCATTCAATAGAAACTAGGAGGGAGTTGTTTTTTGTGAAGAATGACAAAACAAGAATAAGGGTCAGGTGTAGGGGTTGTGTTCCACTATCAGGCCCAACTCAAGGTCCTGGACTGGATATTGGCCCATCTAGAAGTCCATTAAGCAGAAGGGGTATAAATGCATTGCTTTCTGGTAAAAAGGACCCTTCAAAAATACTCTGCCTATGGCTATTGTTTGTCGGCAGGAATGGTGAGACAGGTATCTGGTCAGTCAGAACATATAATGAGCAACACACTTGTTTGCAATCAAGGGAAGTCAGAGCTTTTGACCTTCGATATATCTCACAGAAAATTATAGCACAAGTTGAAACAAATCCAGAGCTTCCTGTCAGGTCTGTGCATAATCAACTTACCAACCAATACGACCTTCAAGTGTCCCTGCAGAAGGTTTTAAGGGCCAAAAACCTAGCAATAACAGCCATCAGGGGTCAATTCAAGCTACAATTTACCATGTTGAGAGATTATGTTCAAGAGTTGCAGAAGAAAAACCCTAATACAACAGTGGTGATGAATGTGGAACGACCTCCGGATGAGTCTCTTCCAACCAGAGAATTTAAGAGACTGTATGTTTGTTTAGGTGCACTGAAGCAAGGATTTAAAGATTGTGGGAGATCGTTGTTGGGGCTGGCTGCTGTTCCAATTCGTGGTCCTTTCAATGGTCAACTGATGACAGCTGTGGGAATTGATAGCAACAATGGTATATACCCTTTCGCTTATGCTTTTGTTGATTCAGATAACATAGGATCATGGACTTGGTTTCTTCATTGTTTATCCGATAATATAGCACTTGGGCCAATTTCAAGCATCACTTTTATTACTGACATGAATAAGGTACTCTGTTACTCTGTTCATGAATTTAAGTCTCACTGTTTTAAAACAGACAGTAAACATATTTGATTTTGTGCAGGATATAAGTAGAGCTTTAGCAGAAGTTTTTGAAAGTGCAAAATACATATTCTGTATTAAAAGCATTCATGAGAAAATAAAACTGCAATGGAAAGGTAGGGCCTACAAAGACCATCTGTGGAAATGTGCAACAGCCTCAACTGTTGTACAGTTTCTGAAAGTTATGGCTGATCTCAAGAAACTTAATCAACCAGCCCATGATTGGTTAAGTAAGATACCACCGATTCATTGGTCAAGGTCACATTTTTCATGTAAGTGATCTATCAGTTTCACTTACTTTGTATTCATAAATGCAGTATAAACAGTTATAATTAATACAGGTTTATTACTTGTCATCTTTAGGGAGAGAACTTTAGGGAGAGCTACTTTTGATGTGTTACTTAATAACATGTGTCAAGTGTTTCATGAGAAAATAAAAGAGGGGTTATGCAAACCAATTATTACAGCCTTAGAATACATCAGGGAATATTGTATGAAGAGGATAATGCATGTTCTTATGGTGATTGAGAAGAGTGATGGGCCACTAACACCAACTGCACAACACATGCTAGAGGCTATTAAGAAAGAGGCTGTTAAGTACAATGTTTTATGGAACGGGGGATCTAAGTTTCAGGTTAGTGGACCATGGGGTGACCAATGTGTAGTTAATGTTGTACACAAGACTTGTACTTGCAGAAGATGGGAGATAACAGGTTTACCATGTAAACATGCTGTTGCTACCAATTGGAATATAGCTTTAAATGGCCAACAAGTAGGAGCTGTAGAAACATGGGCTCATCCTTGTTACTATCTTCTCACTTGGGAGGCTACCTACAAACACCATGTCCAGCCTATAACTAGCAGTGTACATTGGGAAAAATCAACTATGCCAACAACAATTGTTCCACCGAAATCCGAAACAAACCCGCCTACCGCAAGAGGTAGAAAAAGAGTTAGGATAGCTCCTGAAACTGAAGAGATTGTGAAGGATGGTAAGCTGTCAAGGGCTTGGAAGAGTGTTAGGTGTAGTATTTGTGGCATTGCTGGACACAACAAGGTAACATGCCTAGGGTATGCTGGAGCTGCAAGTAGTGGAACTGCCAATACGGGAAATGTCAAACAGGTGCCTACTAAAGCTGCAGGAAAAAAGAAACATCCTAAAGGTAAAAAGGTAGCAGCAGATAAAGAAGCTGAAGGTACAGGTGTTGTTGTTGAAAGCCAAGTTAGTGCAGTTCAAGAAAGTTGTGTTCAATCTAAAAATCAAGAGCCAGCAACTGAAGATCCCATCATACATGATGCATCCCTGTCACAATCCCAGCAACATCAAGTTGAAGCAATTGCCGATCCCAGCATGCATAAGCAAGCCCAGTGTCAATCCCAGCAACATGATCAATCCCAGTCTGATTCTCAAATGCAGTCAACTGATGTTCAAGCAGTTTCTGCTTCAACCCAGCCTGCTACACGAAGAATGACTAGGCAGCAGGCTGCACTGGAAAGAATGATGGCCTCACCATAGGTCAAATCTGTTATGCTAATTATCTAGACGATGTTTCATCTAGGTTATTTCCGATGGACAAGTTATGTACTCTAAAAACATATGTGTGTGTGTCTAACTGTAGCTCTCATGCTTTGAAAAGTATGCAATTTTATGCAGTTGGAATTATATCCATTTGCATTAACTATGGAACCATGTCATTATTGTGTATTTTTTTAGATTGACTAAGCTTGATGTGTGAATAATTTGCATCAAAAGTAACCAAAGCTAAATAGAACCTCATAAGAATGTTGACATTTAAAAGTCAACCCTAAACAAATTGCTAACCATCTGCATACCCATAAGGCATAGAAAATCAGAAACAAACAAAACTGAATACTTCATAACAAGGTTACTACAATTCAATATACAGAACATTAACCAACTAGCCTCATTACACAAAAGGTTAAAAAGTTATCCCAATGCATAAACAATCAAGAACAACATCCAACTTAGCACCAGGTAAATCTTCCACTTCCACACATCACCTTGAGCAGCTACTAATCTTGCCTCAAGCTCATTTCTCCCCCTCAAAAGTCCTGGTATGATCATTCTTGAACGAGCACAGATTTCAGGATCATACCATCTTATCCACCGACAAGAAGACCCCTATTGATGATTATGACAAGTCATTAAACAACCACCATTGTTACAAACTTACACAAGAAATATTAAGACGCACTTACTTGAACAGGACAACCAAAGAATCGACGCCCTGGGTTGGCAGAGGTCCACGAAGTGCGAATAATAGCTTGCTTACCACACCAGCAACGTACCATCTTGAAACAATTATCGTTTTGAAGAAGACGGGTTTTGAAGGATAGTTTAGGGATGGGTGATAAATGTAGACCAAACCTTGTTACATACATATACTAGCTACATACACTGTACAACGGTTTTATTTAGTACGCTACAGTGAAAGACGGTTTTGCCCAAACCAACATAACGTTGACAACGGCATTATTGGTCAAGGGACGAATCTGGTATTTAATGGCCAAGGTTTGGACCTGTGGCGATGAAAAGGGCGAGTTTTGTCCCATCGCGATGCGGCCTGCCAAGTTTAGGGACCAACGGTGTATTTTAGTCAAAAATAAATATGCAATTCTTCATTCCTCAACTTCACAATTGTTGCTAATTTTTTAATAAAATTGTCGGAAAACTTTTGTTGAACAAAACAATTTATTAAAACTAAGATGATGAACATAGATAAATATGATGGACACAAAAGTTTACGCATTTCATTTTCATCATAAATCTTTTTCAATGATTTTTATATACTTCGTATCATTTTGTTATGGAATTTATACTTTTTTGTTAACAAATATTTTATGTTCATCAAGCATACATCTTTATTTTTCCTTGTTTTTGGACTTTACATGAGATGGTGTTGATCACTCAAAACTTTTATGGGTATAAGTCACTCATAAATCATAGGGGTCTATATGAGCTGAGTTGTATCCAAGCTCGACAAAGCTCGAGGTCAACTCATATGGCGGGAAACTCGAGCTCAAGAAATCGGCTCGTTTCAAGTCTTATTTATTAACAAACGAGTTCGGTTCGTGGGTTATTTCTAAGCTTGAGCTCGATTTGAGCTCGACTCATTTACGAAGTATATACTTTCTTTTTCCTCGGAAACTATGTATATTTAATATTTAAAGGACACATCATCCTCATTCATCTAAAAAAAAATCGATGACTAACATTAAAATCATTTTAATATTTCATTTATTTTTTATAATTTAAATATTTTAATGAACAATCGTTAAACAAAATAAATTATACCTCACGATCAGCATTTAATTATCTTCCTATAAGCGGGCACTTTGATATACTTTCGACAAACTTTTTTTTTTGTTTTTTACTTTTTATACGTTTTTCGTCATTTTTTTCCTTTTTTCTTCGTGTTTAAAAATAGCATGAAAAATCACATGTGATTAAACACTAATTTGAATATTCTAATAAAATCACATGTGATTTTACAGATCATAGTAGTTTATTTATGAAAAGCACATGTGATTGAGATCAAGTGTAAGAAAAATCATGTGATTGAGATACGTGTTTGAAAAATCACATATGATTTTATTAGAAATATTCAAATTATTATTTAATCACATGTGATTTCTTATGCAAGTTTCAACAACGAGAAAAAAAACGAAAAAAACGTAAAAAAAAAGTGAAAAAAATAAAGAAAAAAAGTTTGTCGAAATTATATCAAAGTACATATCTATAGAAAGATAATTAAATGTTCGTCGTGATGGTATATTTATTTTCGCTTAACGATTAACGGTTTAAGAGATATTAATATTTTAAAAAATATGATGAAAATAAGTTTATTAAAATGTTGGGTTTAATCTCATTTATTTTATCAAATTGAGATGGAGGGTAGGGATTGATTCTTGGTATGTAGATAAAGTTTGGTATGCAAATGATCTTAAATCAAAGATTGCCCGAAAACAAACACGAATAGAGTAATATTATTTGGATGCATTAGTTTGCATTCAATCATTTTTGTTTTCAAAATTTTAAGTTAATTACGAAGATCGTCCTTGTGGCTTACCCAAAGTTTCACATTTTGTCCTTAACTCTCAAAAAGTACATTAGTTGTCCATTTTTAGTTGACCAATCCTTTTACCAGACGGTTGTGGGTGTTATCTCTGGTCATGTGAGCGTCGCGCTCGCTTCTAAAACCATAGGGACGATCCTTATTACAACTTCATATCTGTGTTTCTATTTTTGGAGCGTATTTAGTTGGGTATACCTGAATTAAAACCCAACCAAACTAATCCCATAATTAAACACGAATTAAAATCCCAACCAATCCCTAATTTCCCCAAAACACACAATTAAACCAACCTAATTTTATTTTGCTACACACCAACCTAAACCAACCCAATCACTAACTATGGGAGAAAATGTTAAGGGCAAGGCTTTTTTTACTGAGGCAAATCATTCGTCAAAAAAGGATTGATCGAAAGTTGTATTGAAAGATGAAATCATTGAGGAAGTTATAACAAAATATGGTGAGCAAGTTAAAACCAAATATGGTGGGTATGAGAATGTAAACGATGAACTGAAAGAGGAAATACTTGAATTGGTGAGGAAAAAAGCATGCAATGAAGCCGCTTATATCAAAGGGATTAAAATAATCCGTGATAGGACAAAGAGGCTGATCAGACTGAGCCTGAGTACATATGTGGACAAGGTTGTGAATTGGATCAACATGAGTGATTCCAACAAGGGTTGTGTCCCGTTGCCTAAAGGTATTGTTTTATCTAAAAATCAGTGACATGATAAAGAACCCGAGATTAGCTACATACAAGGGTAGCCCTATGCTTCGGCAGTAGGGTCTATCATGTATGGTATGTTATGTACCCATCCAGATGTTGTGTATGCTATAAGTCTGACAAGCATATACCAAAGGAACCATGGCGTAAAGCACCAGGGAGCATTAAGAACATCCTTAAGTATTTCAGAAGATTTAAGGTTGCAATGTTAACGTTTAGTGGTGGTCAAAAAAAGGAACTTAGAGTGGTAGGTCACACTGATGCAAGTTTCCAAAGTGACAAAGATGATTTCAAGTCACGGTCTAGTTTCGTGTTTATGTTAAATGGAGGAGCAATCAGCTGGAGGAGTGGGAACCAGACAGGGGCGGAGCTATGTGAGGACCGGGAAGGGTCCCGGCCCCCCTAGGCCTAAGCCCGTTAGTGTATTTTTTCGCGATTTCATGTGTTAAAAAAATAAAAATTTCATCTCGGCCCTCCCATCTAATGTTTTTCCGGAAAAAAATTTGCTTCGGCCCTCCCATGAAATTTCTTCTAGCTCCGCCACTGGAACCAGAGCACTATAGTTGATTCCACTACAGAAGCGGAGTACATAGTAGCGAGTGACGCAGCTAAGGAAGCAGTGTGGCTTAGAAATTTCCTGAAAGATCTTGGAGTTGTTCCTAATATCTCAAATCTCGCGGAAATTTTCAGTGATAAAAATGGTGTCGTAGCACAAGCCAGAGAGCCCAAGGAGCATCACAAGAGTAAGCACATACTTTGCAAGTATCTCATCATACGAGAAATCGTAGATAGAGGAGATGTGATCATGGTATAGAAAATGTTGTCGATCCCTTAACAAAATCATTGCCCCATGGTAAGCATTATAAACATGCAAAGTTTATGGGAATGAAGTACCTCGATGAGGCTTAGCATAGTTGTAGCAACCGGCAATTTTCCGGACTTATCACTCCTCCATATAAAGGAGGGTTTGTTCAAATCACTCATCCCCCAAAATTCTATAAAAATGCCACGTGGCATTTATTTCTCCCAAAACTATTACAACCCTACGATCAAAAGTATTCCCGCCCACATTCATTGCCAGGAACGGTTTCCCCAAATTCCCCCAGATCACTCCTAATCCTCCTCACAAACCAAATCAATCATATTAATTGCTTTTGACCTTCACAAATCTGTTACCAAAATTGGTTCATATCAAAATCACAATCATATCCCAACCTAATTATGTACAATTCCCCCAAAATCAAAGCCCCCAATACTTGGATGTGTTCGAACCCTAATGTTGTGCAAATCCCCCAAAATAGTGCCTGGAATCCGTATTTGTTCAATTTGGGGGTGAGTTGTTTTGAAACACATCTACAATCCGTATCTTTTTTATTTTAATTATAATGCATTTTTTTTACATTTTCAGTTTTTATTGTTATATATATATATATTTGTTTGCTATTGGTGTTCATATGAATTTGTATGATTGACAACTTTTTGTTTTTTTTGTTTTTTTTTAAATTATAATCGAAAACTCAATAAAAACCCTAATTCTGTTTTTCATTGATGAGTAATTGTGGTATACAATTAAGATGAGAGTGAAGAAAAATAGGTGGTAATAAATTGATTTTTCTTTTGATTTCTGGATTCTTATTGTTATTGAAACTTAAAAATATAATTTTTAATATATGTTTATGTTTCTTAGATGAACCTTCAACTCTGAAATTGAAACTTGACCTTTATTTAGTGATTATTTTTACTGCTTATCATAATCATGTTCCTTGAATTATGGTCAGGTTTCATAAATTAATAAGTTGGTTGAAGGATAACCTGACTCAAGAGCCAATGGACAAACATCATTGACGCGTCTCTAGCCAAGCTTGTGTGAAAACATATTTATGTTCTTATAGTTGAATATTACATTTCATAAGAAACACAGCGATTAGGGTCATGGATTTACACTATCTTGATTAGTCTATAATGCCTATATACCACTTCCGTGTAACTTACAGCTTGAGAAACTAATATATATTGGCAGTTACGCTTTAGGCTCCACTTGAGTATAGTTGCCAGAACAAAAAACCATGTAGGAAAGGCTATTATAAATTACCCACGAATCGTCATGTGCTTCAGTTCAGTTGGTTATCTTGGAAA
The DNA here is from genome assembly GCA_019973895.1 of Chrysanthemum seticuspe. NCBI lineage: Eukaryota > Viridiplantae > Streptophyta > Magnoliopsida > Asterales > Asteraceae > Chrysanthemum > Chrysanthemum seticuspe. The sequence goes on along the minus strand of BPTQ01000003.1, from coordinate 17,400,369 downwards.
GAATTAGTTGCTCGAGCCAAAGTTCTAAGACCCCAACCCTCATCTTTGTTACTCACTCAATATGAAGCTCTTTGAACGCAGTGTTAATGTGAATAGCTTTGGAACAATCAGGAAATGAGTAAGTTAGAACCCATAACTGCAGCAGCATTTTGATGACCATTAAGATCCTAACGCCTTGTGTGTATACTACAGTGACATTGACACTGCTGTTAGTTTGTTACACTAACTTTAGTCCTGATCTAAATGTCATACCTTGGTGATGGTTGATTCATGACTCAGACGAGCATGCTTTATATCATATTCAGTTGCTAATTATACGCGAAGGATATTTTAATATTTATTAGACATATTTTATTAGTTTTAGATGAGCATTTTACCAACTCGTGACAACACTGGAGAAAAGAGGACAAATAGACAACATTGATGAGGATTGAATAGATCGAATACCAATTTATTACTCTATTTATGAAAGTACTGTAAATGCATGTATAGTAGTTCAAGCCTTAAGGGATACCATGTAACACGTAATCCAGAAATCTTGCATTTTCAACAAGAATATTTAATTGTTTCTGGTGTTAATCCTAAATGCAGGTTTGGTAACTGATATACCATGATGTGTTGGTCTGACTGAAGTTGAAGGTGTATCAAATGATAATGTTGTGGGTAAGGAAAACGAGTCAACAGGAGGTACCTTTTTTCAATACAATTTTTGGTTTAAATCTGTTTGATAAATATCTAAGCATGAGCGACTGATGATACACATAGATAAAGGCGTGCCAAGTTTCTGGCTCACTGCAATGAAGTCTAATGATGTGCTAGCTGATGAGGTGATCATATAAGCGTAAAATTTTTGTAATTTCCAAATTTATTTATTGAAATCTTATATATATTCACTAATTACTGTCTTTCTGTTCTATAGATTTCCGAATCTGATGAAGGAGCTCTACAGTATCTCAAAGACGTTAAGTGGTCTAGAGTTGCTGGTGCCAAGGGTTTTAAGTTTGAATTCTTCTTTTACCCTAATCCTTACTTTAAGAACTCTGTGTTGACGAAAACATATGAAATGATTAATGAGGAGGAACATATCTTAGAGAAAGCAGTTGGGTAATATGAGCTGTGCTATTAATTACCTATTCTTAAGTTTTAGCTTCTTAGTCATACTCTAAAACATCTGATTTATCATGGAAATTATAGGACGGAGATCGACTGGTATCCTGGGAAGAATTTGACCCAGGAGCCACTGGAGATTATCGAACCTTACTGACATCAAAAGCAAATGCAATAGCAAAGGCATTGTCGGCTCCTATGAAGCCTTGCCCTAATGTTTTTGTACCTGGAGAAGATGAACACAAATATGGCCCTTCTGATGTCTATGATTTCGGTTTCCTTCAAATATAAGGTATTAACCTCCTATTCTCTTCCCGTTATTCCACCTCCAAAATTCATGTCAAATGTTGTACATCCATCGTAGATTAGATAAAGTTTCTATCTATTTACACCAATGCATGCAACTTATGAAGCCAAAATGCTAAAAGTTGGTTACATGCCCAAATGAAAATTAACTTTATGATTTTATAAATTGCAAGCAATAGATGATGCAGGTCGTGATAAAGCGTATGTTTTTAAAGTCAAAGGATTGGAAGCCGTTGACAAAGCCATAGGGAAGCTTGCGAGGCTTCTGTGGGAGGCAGAGTCAACAGTTCAATTCCAGTTTTCCCTTTGTATCACTGGAGAACACTCTACCCCAGTTGAATACGGAGACCACACCTTTGAACCTGTCCCGTTCACGTTATGTCGGTTGAAAGAATACGTGGGTGTAGTTGGTGGTGAATCCTTGGTTTAACAAACTTCACTTGACACCTATCCTCTTCCAGTCATCAAAGCCGGTGAAGGCTTATCAGCAGATGTGGTGGCAGAAGGTGAAGAGAAAAGTAAAAAGATTCAAGCATTTTCTGGCGATTCAGTCTGAGAGTTGAATGTATGCGTTCATTATGCAATGGTAGATCACAACTGCCTGGTTGGCCACCAGTGAGAAAATACAGGAACAAAAATATTTGGCCAAAAAAAGACGGATTGCGAATTTGGGATGTACATTGATACCAATTGGCATAATTTTGGTACGGCGGACTTATATAATGGAGCACCATATCCATAATCGAGGTAAGTGGAAATTTGTGAAGCCAAAGTGTTTTACATAAAAAAAAATGGTGAATTTATGCATATGAAGTGTTATATTTATATATAGTATCAGAATATATAAAAATAACAAAATTGTTATTACAAAAACAGATCCTGTGGGTGAATGGGAAGAGGTATGCACTGCAGGAAATTTATGGGATTGATAATTGGGTCGATGGTGCTGATTTTGATGGGAATGATCCTGGTAACGAATGTGTCATCTGTTTATCAGAACCTGGGGGCACTGCAGTCCTTCCGTGACGTCACAAGGCAAATCTGCGCAGACACAAGGTAACAAAAATAGTGTGTATTAAGTTGATAAGCTCCAATAAGTGAGCTTATTAACTTTTCCAAAATCAAATAAGCCCATAAGCCGGATAAATAAGCTTTTCCAGCGACCCCTCAAGTGCAGAGCTGTTACGAAAAGGTGCTATATTTCTGGGGAGGTAACCTGACTAGGAGTTTTTAAACATAACAAATGTATGTTACTATGAGTTCCTTTATAAGTCTATCATTTCGGTTACGCATGCATTTTAGTAGAAAAAGAATGTGTAATGGTTGCCGATGTTCGTATCATTTCTGTTACGCATGCATTTCTGTGACAATGTTGGTATCAAATACAATACTCACCGCAACATTGGAATTACTCTTTTCGCCCTTGAACTCTTGAGGTACAACAATCAACCACAACCTTTTGCTTAATTTAAACTATTTATCACAACCTGCTTAAAAAAATGTTTTTTTTTCAAGTAACATTTTCCACTTTACCGAACATGAACCATTTGTAGAAAATTGTGCTAAAATAAAATAAAAATTGTCTCATTAAGGTGCCATTGCATGTGTATCGTGGTTATGAATTGAAATTTCAGTTTATGAAATACTAAATTGCATATTGGCATAAGCTTCATATTTGTGACAGCCAAATTTTGGTGTTGATGTATTGAAATTTATACTCCGTCATAGGTTGGACTATATTTGGAAAGGTCTGTTTTAATTTGTAATCAGGTTTGTATTGACTGTCAAAGAGCGTCAATGTGTGCACCAATACCTTTGATGTTATTGTTGGTAATGCTGGTCATAAAAATAAATAATTTTACATGATAAAAATGGTCTTCATTATATTTTCTAATTTTTCTCAAGTTGGCCACCACATCCTTTCCTTTTTCACTCGCATTTTTAACGGTAACCTCGCAAATCACTTATTCCTGTTTCTGTTTTGCAGTTTACTGTAGCTGTTTTGGATTGTAAGGACACAGCGCAATAGTTGTCGGTGGTCATATCGTAATGAATCACCCAGTGTCGCGGCTGTTCCATGGCCATTGTCATCCACCTACTGGGAGTATGTTAAACATCATGTAAGAACAATGATGCCTTTGTTATATAACATTTGTTACACATTCCTTTATAACCGAGTTTATGTCTAAAAAATTCTAAGAGGTAGAGCAAAGTACCTTGAACCAGAAAAAGTACATATTTTGAGTGTGTTAAATCACTTTTCAACTAACCCGACGTGTCCATGTTGCCACTTCTGAACAACAATGTTGTTCGGTTTCGTGATAGTATGAGTGAGCTAATTTGGTGTGTTGTAGATTCCTAATGGATGCTGATTATTGAACTCACATGTTTGTATGTTCTAATTGTTTGAAAATATTCACCAAAAAAAATACGAGATTTGAAAATAAAGTGTTATGGCTCAAACGGACTAGAGCCCATGAAAAACTAATCAATAATCCATTTTGCCACCGTTAGAATTGAGATTAGTAGGGGTTATTAACCCTATGAGTGTTACAGATCACATGCTGGCTGTTTGTGCTTTAGATATTTCCAGCGAAGAAACATGTTCACCTACAAGTTCAGAATCTGATGATGTGTAAAATGAACTTTCAATTGTGCCTAAAGATAAGATTGTTCGTCAAAAGAGCACAGTTAAAATACTTGCCATTCTGAAGCTATAATATTAAAAAGCTGTTTTTATATGCATGAATCGGTCATTCCACTGATTTAGGGTATATAGATTAGCTCCCTTCATTTTGTTTTAGACTATGTTTTTTGTATTATTTTTATGATTATTATGATATAGGTATATGTTTAAAGATTACGTAAGCAATTTCTGGTGTTTGGGTAAAACTGCTTAGCTGCTTATTCTTTTATAAAATTACCAGTCTTCATTGTTTTGAGTAAAATTGTTTTGAGTAAAACTACTTATTTGCTTACATTTTATCAAAAAAACACTAAAAAAAAGGTATAGTACCTGCTTATTTTGTAAGCATTCCAAACCACCCTCTTATATTGTCATTCCAAACTAAATGTGCATTCACATGAAAAAATGGACATGACAATCAAAAATGGACATGACAATGTATACTCTGGTCAAGAATCATGCATATCTGTATAAGTAGTCAAAGAGATTGATACACTTTTTCCTCATCGTTTTGTGGTTAAATATTCAGTGATTATGTAGGCATTGCTTGCAAACATGACTGCTATGTATGCTGTTTACCATGAACCGGGAGGCCTAAAAACAATCGCTCAACGAGTGAATGGACTGGCTGCTACATTTGCTGAGTATGATCTTGACAATGTGGATGAAGATTGGCTGGAAGAGTAGATTAAGGAAGGAAAGATTCTTCAACTGAAAAGTAAGTTTCCAGTCTTAAGTTTTTTACATATTTCTGCTTTTTCGATGTTGATTTGGTAAATGGGACCGGGTTGAGACTATTATATTCAAATTGCTCATCCTGAAGTTTACTAAATAATCTTGAGTCAACATGTTATGCTTAATTTTATTGTGTGTTATATATGGAAATTGTTCCATTAGTGTGTCTATCCAGCGTCTTTTTTAACCAAATGAATGGACATCTTTTGTCCATGTTCATCAATGTACTTCATTTATGTTTGAGGTAAGAATGAATGATCTGATATCATGGGTTAGTTACTTTACTAAAAGCTTTCATACATGTATTTTTGTCCATGTCCATCAATGTATTCATATGAGGATAATATGCTAGAATACAAACATGGTAAAAAGCATAGATGAAGACAATGTATTTTTAGTTTATGTGTTAAATGAACTGCTAATAATACCATAATGAAACTTTATGTGAAATTATATCATGTCATTTACGAGATATGGAATTTGGGTGGACATACTTGTGAGAATATTAAAGTCGGGATATGGAATTTGGGTGGACATAATCTGATTCTTTGTATTTAGGTGTTATTAATTCATCGAGAGTTTACTCATTCACCAAGTATCATGCTATTGTCAACGTTTTCCCTCCAGCAGCTACATCATCTGGTTAATGTGCTTACTGTTAGTTTTCCTGATGGTATTGCATTTTCCTTTTTAATTTTTGCTTACTGCTCTTTCTCTTATTTTCTAAAACGTGTTGCACATTTTTTTCTAAGTTCGCTGCAACTCTTTTAATTTTAGCTTACTGATTTTTTTATATTAGCTTACTAATATTTCTTTTTTCTCTTAAGTGTGCTGTAATTTTTCCAAATATGTTATTCACAAATTATCGTGGCAAGTCACTAGCAACCAGACAACCAAATCAACCAGTTTGGACCCGAAAACCTGATCTCTTATGCGGTCGGGTTAGGGTCAGTTTTAGGTGCTGCCACATTGGCCTCAACCACGTGTTGGAATTATGCTTTTTGTTGTTTTTTACCATTGTCTCTATACTCTGGTTTCTTAATATATGTTGCTATTGAGAAGAAACAAAGGGTTGCACATATAAACTCTTTCCCTTTAACTGTAGATTGTAGTCTAACATGTAATAGGCCCTAAATAATTAGTTATGCAGCATGTTTGTGTAAAATAGAATAGTTATGCAGCATGTTAAGATACCATACACAACTAACAGATGTGCATTTTGTTTACTCTTTTTTTAGAATTTATCATGATTTGTTTTTCTTATTTAGTAGTATTTTATTACAGTTTCTCATGTTTAATGTTGCGGATGTTGTGAATATACAGGCCTTATTGGGAATTCTGGCGTGCATGAGACAATAAATATAGCAAACCAAATTATCCCAGCAGCATATCAAAGCACAGAAAAAGGCCCAACCAGCCAGGAACGTGTACAAGAAGCTTGATTATTTTAAACTTGGATCATACCAAATATTTTAAACTTATGACAGCTGGCAACGTATCTTATTTACCATGTGGGATGACATGGCAAAAAGCTTTGAATAAGAGATATTTGAACTTAGGGATAAACAGTGATGCTCTGAGATCATGTCGGGTTAAGAGGTAGAAATGTAAATAGTTTAAAATGTAATGTGTATAATATATCTTTGTGTGTGACGAGGTAGTGTTATGGAGTTTTGTCGGGTAAATGACAGATGGTTTAGGAGTCGCAACAGGTTAAGGACAATACTAGAAAAAGTCAAAAGAGTCTAGAATTGAGTGAAGTCAATGTTCATATTCCATAGTTATTTTACTCAAACTTTTTTTTTTTTTTTTTTTTTTTTTTTTTTTTTTTTTTCGAGTATTTGTTATGTTGATTCGCGTTGTATTTTAACAAGCGTGTTATAAATAAAGGAGAGGTTGTGGGCAGATAGTAGATGGCTTAGGTGTGTAAATGTAATTGGGTTTCACAAGTCATAGAGGTGCAAAGAGTACAATTATTTTAACAATTTATCTATAAACAATAGAGAAAAGCTGGCACATGATTAGTGTATTTGATCATCCAAAAGTAAAACAAAAATTATAGTCCGTATTGAACAATCCGCATATATCTACAACTCCAACAACATGCTGTGCAATAATGATGATGCTATATATTTTCTCACTTCTATCTTACCCATATTTAGCCATATATTACGTTATGGTGGGAAAACTTTATTTATGTGTAGCCTCAACATCGTATTACTACTTGAATCCCAACGTTCAAGGACTGAAGTAATATTAGAAGCATTCATATTACACATGGCAACCAAGGTTAATTGATTTATATCCAATAGGCATCACACAAATGCATATAACGTATGCCGGTTTGTGTATTAAGAATTGTACATGTCAAATACAAATGATACAAATGGTAGTGAGTTGCTCAGTTCTAACAAAGATATTGGCAGCGATCGTATTATGCTAATTTGAGTTGGTACTTAAGCTCAAATGTTATTGTATGTAAATGTCTATTATCGGTTGATTTTCAATCAAGTGTTCCGGAATTCCAAATCATAAGTTAACTTTGAAGGTTGGTGCTCCGGTAATGTGCATGCGCAATATTGATCAAAGAGGTGGGTTGTGTAATGGAACAAGGTTGCAAATTTTGAGAATGGGAAATACTAACATCGAGGCTAAAGTAATATCAAGAGGTAAAGTGGGAGAAGTTTGTGCTATACCTCGGATGATAATATCTTCGTCTGATAAAAAAATGCCGTTTCAACTAAAAAGAAAAATGCCGTTTCAACTAAAAAGAAAACAGTTCCCAATTTCTGTTTCGTTTGCCATGACAATAAACAAGAGTCAAGGACAAACGTTGGCAAAGGTGGGTCTTTATTTGGAACGACCGGTATTCTCACACGGACAACTTTATGTGGCCGTTTCAAGAGTTAAAAGCAAAAAAGGTCTTAAAGTATTGTGTTGTGACAAGGATGGTAACTACACAAATACTACAACAAATGTGGTGTACAAAGAGGTTCTATATAGATTATAAACATTCTCAATTTTATTATGTGTTTTTTTATATATATTTCTTTTAACCTCTATTAACTATTACGTTTCAAAGTTTTTCTTATTGTACACTAATTCTTAGGTTGCAGGCATTTTTTACATCATCTATAGTGTTATTGGTTTGCATTTATTCATTAATTAAAACTATTTTTTGTATCCATCATATCATTAATAAACAACATTTTTTTTCAAAACCTTTTTTGTATGTAAATATACCAAATGTGCCTTTTCTTTACATACACACTCCGAACATTGCGTCTTTTTTTGTTAAGGTTGAATGATAACTTCAAACTATTCTACGGTACACTTTTTGGAAGATTTCTTGAAGCTAGCCGCCCAGCGGGCGGGCCTGCAGCTAGTTTTAATAATAAATTATACTTATTATTAATTTTCGAACATTTCCAGACTCATTTGACGTGAAATCCAGAAGTTATCTCGCAAAACATGAAAACCGCACAAAACACATACCGACACAACTGTAAATTTAATAAACAATTTAATTTAATTATTATATTATTGGAGAGATTATTCTGAACGCAACGGCGTAACTTTCATGATTTGAATCAAATATTAACTAGCCTAAATGAGACCCGAACACAAATAACAGAAAAGTTACACTTTCAGACCCTGTGGAATAAATGCACCGCTGCCCCTGAACTTTGGAAATTGACACAATTGGTCCCTATGGTTTTATAGTTTAAATAGGTTAAAATCTAGGGTTTCATCCATTTTTGTAACACAACCAAACCCTAATCAACCCTCCCCCTCTCTGTCCTCCGCACCGCCTCACCGGCCATCACGAGCCGCCACACCGCCGGCCACCCTTGCCGCCACTCCTATGCCACCGTCACCACCATCCCTCTCCTCCTCTTGGTATGTCAAATCGTAAAATCCCGTCTTGTGCTTTCTTTAATTTAAAAATCGATTGTAGAATATTAATAATAATTTTCGTGGGTGAAACTTGATAAAAAAACATTTTTATAAATTTTTCGTGTGGTAAAGATGATTTGAAGGAGCGTTTGTCTGATCGGTTTTTGTAACCAGGTCGGTTCAACCCGATTGACCACGAGTTAATCGTGTTTTCGCCATGGTTTTTTATTTATATTTTTTTGGATGTGATGTTGCTATTATTAGTTGTGGTCTCGGTTTGGTTTGTATTTGTGTTACAGTTCACGCGGATCCCTGTACACACCGCCCGTCACACCCTGGGAATAGGTTTCGCCCGAAGCATCGGACCAATGATCACCCATGACTTCTGTGTACCACCCACCTAGGGTGCGTTTTTGCTTCATTATAACTGTCAAACAAAGAGGGTGTTTGTTTGTGTATCACAGCCACCCCGAAGGGCGTGTTTGTTTTGTTTGAGTTCGCACCATAATTATTACCTTGAGGCATGACTCCAATCTTGTTCGTTTTCTTTTGTACTTTTTACATTTACAAGCACGTCTCCGATCTTCCTTTTCTTTTATAGTTTATACATTTGCATGCCTGACTCCCATCTTGTTCGTTTTAACACTTTCATTTCGTTTATACTTGCATATATTTGCAGGACATCATATCCCTTTTACTTACAAAAAAGCTTCAAACTTCCCATTTTTCACATCACAAGAAAGATATACGAGTATTATTTAACAACATACGCCAGCTGACCCAGTTTCCAGAAGGTAGCGTTAGGGCAACTAGTACATTTATGGAATGTAAATGAAAGGATAAAACCTGAGCAAAGAGTTGAATCAGGTGGCAATGTGAGCGTTAAGTCCTCATAGAATCAACTTTCTTCATCTGTTTTCTAAAGATTCAAAGGACTGACCAGGAAAAGCTAGCTTATAGGCAAAAACATACAAACCAACTAAACAAAAGTTGGGTCAGCTCAACAGCATTACAACAAGAACCTGGTCAGCTTCATAGACTAATTTCTTAGTAACATTTGCTGAATCCACCCAGCAAAAGTTCAAAAAGTATGTTCTATCAAGAAAGATATGTTGTCCCTCTTTATTCACAAAGGCCAAATATGTGTAAGCTGAAGGGAGTTGTCTATGAGGTAAGACGGTGGTGATGGAAGACTGAGAACGAGTAATGTGATTTATGTATGACTGACAGATGTAGCATAAGACTGAAGGAGAGTTAAGGCTTGCTCAGTAATGGCACGGTTCCTTGCTTGTCGGACCCAATCACCTACAACTTCTGCTGCTTGACTGTCTTTTAGACCATGTTCAAGTGTTTCCGCAGCTTCCAAAAGTTTCCCATCGGCTAAGAAACTCTCCACCCGATTCATCAGCGACTCAATTCCATCACCTGATTTGTCAGCTTCCTTAACCTGAAAGTTCAATAATAGTTTAAAAAAAAGCAAACATCTTATCGTAAATAATTGGTTCAAAAAAATTGGCAGCCAGCGAAATATATGAATGAAGAGGAAATCCAAATCGTGGGCACACACCTTTAATACAGATGCCATGTAGGCCAATGAATGCGCCAAAATACCACCACCACCAGGAGGCATTAGGCTGAAGTGCCGCAGAGTCCCTTTCAAGCCATCAAACTAGAAACATAATCATGATTAGACAGAACATAGCTTTAGAATTAAGCATTTACACGACAACTCAACACTCTGAAGGAAAGAAACAAGACATGGACGCTTGTGTCAGAGAACATGCAAATATTTGGATGTTGCAACTCACAAGATGGCAGAATTTAAAAAATATGTCAATAGGGTTGACGATGAAACGGAGCAACTTTAGTACATGTAAAAACGAACTAGATCGGGCTTAGTTGACCCAAAAACCGTTTTTGGGACGTCGTATACGTTATAAAATAGACTTTGAGTGACTTCCCAGCCCTTTGACCCGTTCTGCTTTCCGCTCTTGTTTGATTTGACACGTGTGAACTCAATCACAACACAAACCGGCCCATTCATACGTAGATTACAAATGTGCCACCTCTAGTAAAAAAAATTGTCTCCTATTAGCCACAAGATATGATGCATCTTTGAAGTCCAGTTTTCAGAGGTTTGTGTAATGAGATAAAATGATTATTTTAACAGCATTTAAAATCCACAACAGCATCATTATTTTAATACCCATTGCCAAATTATCACTTTACCATGTGAATTTCTAAAAAACATCACTACACCGTTCCCACGCCCCTAAAGCTTTATATTAAACGTGTACTTGAGAATCAATGTATAAATAGTCGACGTATGTGTAAATGCTACTAATGAGATAAGCCATGGAGTGTAATACCCCATGGACAAAGTCATAGGCTATCCCAACTGCAACCCATGATGGAGGTTATTAGTAGCATACAACTTTGTACTTACAAGAGGCTCACAACTCTCACTTTCTAAAATGTTGTATAGGCTGTTAAAAACTTGCCCCATTAACTCCTGACTCAACGTCAAGCCTGCACACACCCAGAATCGTCACCACATAAGACGCACGAGTCACACTCATAGCAACAGGAGGGGCAATGCAGTGATACCATTTGAACACCTCAATCTAAAGAAACAGGCTAGCCCAAGGACTTAGAATCTCAGCTGAAAACCATAGTAGATAAATTTAGTAGCCTACAGCCTTGTATTGTAAGAGGCCGTCTACAGCCTTGTATTGTAAGAGGCTCACACCTAGCCAAATGACTAAATCTCAGCTGAAAACCATTGTAGAAAACTTTAGTAGCCTACAACCTTGTGATTGTAAGGGGCTCACAATTCTCACACTCTGCCGATCTTGGATGAGTTGTTACATATAGGCATGTCACAACCATAAGATTACTTCTTCATAACTAGGTCGCAGGTTTGGGACATGGGCTCAACTCATGGCAACATTCCCATTGCAGAATTTAAGAGTAAAACTGCAAACATAGAGTTTCATCTCTAACCAAGGACCCAAATTCACCTACACATGCTACAATTCACTAACCAATTCTGTTGCTGAGAAATAAGGGGATGCCAAGAACAATACTGTCATGGTTTTTAAATTTTTATATGCAAGGCACCATAGGAGAGTATATAACCAAGCCCTAAACATGCAACCCTAGACTATTTTGGCCAGTATATATAATCACTTTTAGGTTGTCAGTTATAGCGAAAAATTAAAGAATCATAGTTTATGACCCAGAGATGATGCAACCCTCATATTGAGACTTAAAAATAATGCAACTATAAAAGCAACATATATATTGAAAAACAAATAATTTATGTTAAGGCCCATACAGTAAAAGAAGTACTGAGCCCGTAGAAAGGTGTACCTTGTGACTCAACTGCAATATGGTATCCGTCCCATTTCTTAGAGTATCTTCAGGAAGAGAAGCCATGACCAAACCTAGTAGTGAATCAGTATCAATTCCATCAATTTGGCTGTTAAGAGCATCTATTTCTTTCTGAATAGGCAACCCTTTAGAGAGAGCATCTTCTAGCGCCAGAGCACCCTGCAAAATAAAATGAGGATAGTCTGATCTCAAGTGAAAGAGTTATAAAGTGATTAAATTGAAGACAGTAAAATTAAAAAAGCAAGTCAAAACTAGGCTGCTTATCCTCACAATAAACACTATCCAGTAAACACTAAGCAATATGAACCACTTAATAGCATTATTGAAGAAGTACTCAACATGACAGACAAGATTCCTCAGGCAAAAGAACAATACGAATAAAGATCCCACCTAAGGTGCACCTCTACTTAAGACATAAAGCAGTCTATTGTAGATATGCATCTCGGATCACACCACTCACACACAAACTTATGCGTAACTGGCACTCAAAGTACAGCTTAAAGCATCAAAACTTACTTTAATGAGTAAAAAGGCAGTTTATTATGTCAGGGACCCTGAATGCACCTACTCTCTTTCAAGAGTATTTGCATGTCTCATCAAAAAACAGGACCTACAAACTTGTATACAGCGATCTAGATATCATTTACATACCAGATGCAGCATCTGATACTCACACAATACATCCTGGCCTCAGGCCTGATACAGATTGTGATAAGGCACTTTAAAAGAGAGAAAAAAAAAAGTGAATAGAAAAGGATCTACACTTGATAGTCTCATGATGTTTGTGAAGTTTCCAGGTTTCTCTGTATGAGGGCCATGCTCTGTAAGGGAGAAGCCATCTGGTTTGTTCATGAAGGATTAACACTCTGTTCTTAGGTTTTGTATGGGGAGAAAAGTGAAGTAAAGAAAAGCAAGGTAAAGAAAATGAGAGAAGAGGAAAGTATGTTAACTTCTAAATATGTGTTCTCAAGTTGGACAAAACTGAAAAAGAAAGAAAGAAATCTGTCACTTTTACTATTTTGACCTCATAACATGTTCTTGTACATACAGATTAACCAGAATATACTAAGATAATACTATTGTAAAAGATTGAAATTATTCAACAGGAATTGAAGTTAATGAAAGAAATATAACTGTTGAAAAAACCAATAGTAATAATATGAAAAGTGGAAGAACAAAAGGTGGTAAGGTATATATTAGCAGGACAGTTTGTAATTTCAATAACAAACATCGATTTTACTTCGTTTTCTGCCCACTTTTGGGAGGGACAAAAAGAGACCCAAAATCCCAATGTTTCCCTCCATTGCTTTTCCTCCCCTCTGAAAAATCTAATGAACATAAAACTTTTTTGTTTTCTGTCACTTCCCCTCTAAATGAAGCTTAAGAACAGAGGCTAACTTCTTCACCCACATTTTCTCGGAGAAAAAAAAAAGAAGGGGGGGGGGAGGGGGGGAGTAGAGACAACATAATGAACTATATCCAATAGAAAGGCATATATCGAAATTGTAATTCACCCTTATTACTGGTAGTGACAATGATGATTGTACGATGGTGGCTGTCTTTATGATGGTAAAGATAGAAAAACATAGTTGGTATAAAAAAAAGGTACACTAGACAAAGGGTGGTCACTGACATCATATTGGCAACCAAATTCAGCATGTGGCACTAGCTACAATGAGAAAGGCGAAGTTATATGCCAGACAGCTTTTACTTTTTTGTGTATGAAGTATGATAATTACAGACTGTCATTTGTTTGTATTCTCTCTACTTCTCTTCATCAGCCTAACTTATGATCTCTTCATATACCATGACTAACTAGAAACATAACTAGAGAATGTACGCTCAATTTTTTCTTAGAATCATGTGTAAATAAGGTTTTGCGTTACTTACATCTTGTTGAATATAATATTGAAAGAGATCTTTGTTATTCGGTATGCTCAGGTAGATGACAGGGTATTTCGGGTATTTCTCGTTGACACGAAGAGCTTAAGAGTGATGATGCTAGGCATGACTCCAAAGAAGTGTGAGAAGAAGAGGGTACAGAAACAGGTAAGTAACCTACTCATGCACTTGTTTGGTTGCTCTAAAAAGAGGGCTTATAGGTAAGTAGCAACTACAGTTTATAGTTATAGAAGACTTATATGAGCCACCTAGGCTCCTTGGGATAATACAATCTGTTCATGACAAGCTGTGAAGATCAGACCTAGAGGGAGGACTGATGAGAGATCTATAACCAATTTAGATGTAGAGTAAACGAACAAACAAATGGATGTGGTTTTCCCTGGGAAGGGCGAGCCTTTTTTACTCAGTTGTACGTGGACACACCTTGAGTCTTCAGTTACATTGTTGACAAAAAAGTGTATTTGGCTTGTAGTTGTTAGTTTGACTAGAAAACTCCCATGTTTGACCGGGGTTGGAGTCATAATGTTTCTTGATTTGCTAGCAGTTCCTTCGCAGTACTTGTGGTTTAGTGTTCCACTTGTGGCTTGATTGTTTGCTTGGTTGATTAATCTCCTTGTTCACCAAGTAGACCAAAGTAATATATTATATTCTCTACAGTCTACATATTGTTTGCTATTCATCAATTACAGAGTTCTAAAAAGCATTAACTGGAACTGGCCCGTCATGTATATTAACTAAGTGGAGATTAAGTTGACAGTGGTTCATTAGAATCCATTAAGTTTAATTCTCATCAATTTATGAATCATTATAAACTATATTATAGAGCATTTATATCCCCAAACTAACTTAAACCTTAAAATTCATCTAAATCACACCCAATGAAAGAACTCTTTCAATATATTATAGAGCATTTATATCCACATATCACCCTCTTTTTTCCCACACCAAACAAATAACTGAAAAGAAAGAAAATTCTGCTCTTACACTACTCCCGCCAGAAATTGCCGGCCTCCACCGGAACTGCCAAAAAATATAACACTGAAAGAAACGTATTTCCCACAATTGGTTTGCACAGGCACTAAGCTAGTATGAACTAAGAACTCAAAATAAATTACTCTGACCCAAGGTTTAAAAATACGGAAGGCGAGCCTCGAGGCGTTTTCCCTTAGCCTCACGAGGCGTAAGCCTCGAGGCGAACCGAGGCGTAAGGTTGAGGCGGAATTAAAAAAAATATAGAAATTATATATCTAATATCTTATATTAAAAAAAATACTTAGCATCAAATAAAGTTCATAATTAATCAAAGGGGAAATCATCCCTGCTGTTAACAGCAGGGAGGTTAGATGCTGCAAGGTTATAAAGGAAGGACTAATTATGTAAATCAGAAAATATTGCAGGGTGACAAATGCAAGTTTAAAACTTTTCTTTGGTTTTATATGTGTTTTGCTGCAGCTATGCCCCCACAACACACACATAAACACACTTTTACACGAACATTTCTCTCTCTCATCTCTCTCTAAAATTCTGGTGACCGGAAACCTCCACCGCCGTCTTCTCCGGGCAATATTCCGGCCACCCGTTACCGGAAAATTACACCACCTATACCAAATGATAGATCGTCGAAAGGAGATCATTTTGACATAGGGTACGCGTGGTGAAACCCACCGACGCGCCCTAGATCTACATTTTAAGTTTCAGACTTTTTGGGTTTTTGCCTCTTCCGCCTCATACCTGCCTCACGCCTCTTCTGCCTCATACCCGCCTCATTCAACAGAGGCGTACGTTCCAATATACCACCATGAAGCGCCGCCTCATATGCGACTTATGCCCGCCTCGCCTCGAGGCGCGCCTCAAGGCGCCGCCTCACACCGTTTTTTAAAACCATGCTCTGACCTATTTACTTTCCTAAACAATAATGTAGATTTCTTGTAATAGTATTGATCAAACTTTACATCCTAGTTGAGAAAAATTGATTGATGTTATACAAGTTCAAATGAGTTTATGTATCCTCTCATTACTTTCTACCACTTAGTTCTACATTATTTTGCCAATAACAGTTACTTGTGCATGGGCAAAAGGTTTACGCACGTTTAACAATTAAAGTAGTATAAAATAAGATGTTTCACGAGGACAAACCAATGCAAGCTTGTGAACAGAATGACTTTGACGCGCCTCTTCAGATCTTGCATAAAATGCCATGCATAAAGCATTTATCTGCATGATAAACACATGATTACATTAATTTCCAGGCAAAGAAAACAAGCATGTCTAAAAAAATATATCAGCGTGTGTATGAAAGTACAAGCTTCATTGGTCAAGGATGAGGATATAAAATGATTCTATAGTTCTATATGTTAAGACTAACAATAAGCAAAAAAAAAATAATAATGATAAAAAAAATAAATTAAAAAAAAAAAAAAAAAAAAAAAAAAAAAGAGAGAGAGAGAGAGAAGCAAAGATTGTTGTTTGATATGAGTAGTGATTGCAGTGTGCACAGTCGAGATAGGTGGTGGCCATAGCCATGCTTGTGCTTGGTGTACAGATCACAGATGTCGAGGCAAGTTGAAAATCTGATAGCCATTCATGAATGAAATTCAAATCATAGAATAAAGGTAGTTATTGCCACTAATTAAGCCTGAAAGCCATCACAGAATAAGAGCAAATTCTTTTGGTTGGAGGCTGACACTTGATGAATTAAAGCTAAATCAACAATAAGGAGGACAGTTGAACGGTAAATGCTGGTTTTAGATAATTATTATAATAGCTTGATGACTTGATTAGAGTAAAGATGGCTGTATCTGTAGGGGACTGTAGATAATGCATGCACGTTTGATGGAAGTTTAACAGCTATACTTTGAAGGCAAATTTCTACATGCATCAACTTCTATTAAATTAAAGCTAGTTACCCCATAACTACTTATCAAGACTGTCATTACAAGCACCTTTCCTATACTTTTAAGAGTGATTATCCTGTATAAAGTTGGTTATCTGTGACATTAACTACACAAATATACTGGGGAGAGGTGGGGGAAGATATATTACTTGTATGCCCCCCATCTATGTCAACATTCTACACAGTAGTGTCACTATAAACTGAATGCAGTCCAAATCAAGGGGAACCAGTACCTATGTCTGTATACTTTAAAGAAAAACCCAATCAAGCTCAGAAACCCAGTCTCTCTACACATGAGATCAGGCTAAGAAAATTGGTACATGGGCCTACATATGTTCATGAAGGGTTTTCTAATTATTTCTTTGTGAGGCTCTTGCAAAACAAGTTCTATTCAGCAAGCATTAAAAAGCCTTGAAGCAAAAGGCACCATTGTCCAGGTTTGAAATGCAAAAACAGCGAACAACATACTAGAAACTTTTTAATAGAAGATTTCCAAAAAGAAAGAAAGACAAAAAGATTCCATTCAGCTCCAAATTTGCATCCACAATGCTAGCTCAACAACAGTATGAAACTAAATAAAAGAATAAACTTCGCAAAATGCCTTACATTGAGATTCGCCTCCTGCATTTTTTCAATTTGGGATGCCTTCTCACTTGCAATTGCTGCCATCAATTCGGCTTTTGCTAAATCCTTCAGTTTATTCAGCTCCAATTCGGTTTCAGACTCCTGATAGTGTAAAGATTAGAAAGCTCAACAACTGTCAATTAGAAGGTTTAACTCACGGAAATATGGCAAAATAGCTACACACCTTTCTGTCAATCTCCATTCTAAACTCTTCTTCTAACTTTTCCTGAAGTGACTTAAGAGCAGCTGCTGCTTTTAGTTTTTCTTTATGCAACTCCTACAAATGGATGTAGTGAACTTTAGATTTTAATCACACATATATTGCCTAATATTCACCATTAACAGAGATGTATCATGAAAAAAAAATCGGTGCATGATGTTTAGTTTTGGGAGAAGATATGCAACAATTTAGGCTATTTTTAATTTTGTACCCATAAAAAGTGTGGAGGATTGAACTCAATAACCAAAGACTGCATTTCTGGTATGATCAACTATTATAATTGCTATCAAATCCTGTTTCGCCAATTTGCTTAATGTAACTCGGTAAGCTTCGAAGAGCCGAAGATGAGTAAATTCCATATATTAAAGAAAATAAAGCAATTATACAAACAAAAGTTAAAAATAGTATCCTAACTTCAAAGCAATAGAATCAAAGATATATGAAAGGCCAATCATTCCTCTGCGAAGATGGCATGCAATAATTGCTTCAAAAGCTACTTTTGATATACCTGACCTCAATAAATAAAGATTTAGGCCAACCTGGGATGCTAAATGTCGATTATGGTTCAATAGTAACGTCACAGCAAAAGTTAATAAAAGTAGACACGGCCACTCAAATTTTAGCAGATAGAGCTCATACATATTTACCTTCCTAAACAGCTCATGGACAGTACCTTGATGCTTTTAGTAGTGAAGAATTGATCACCAAAATCTAGAGGCTTAGCTATCACATTAAAAAATTAGTAGCAAACTTAGAAAAAGTAGATGAACCACCTTGTCCAAAATTGTCTCCCGTTCAGCATACATGAGTTCCCGCGCTCTTGCGTCTTTTAGCTCCTTTTCATATTTCTCCTGAAAAATTGCAGTACAATTTAAATTTCAAAAGTTAGTCAGACATATAAATAATATCTAAAAATAGCAGGGGTAGACATTTAAAAGTAGTATCTCATTGTTTACAGTTCAATTAACAAAAATAAAATAAAAAGTCTTGCCTTCATCTTCCTCTTCTCTTCGGAATAAATATGTGCATCCAAATCTGCCTGCCTTTTTTCAGCTGCGTGAATGGCTTGCAAGAAATCCAGAACTAACTTTCCATCATTTGACTTGTCAACGTCATCCGTGCCTTTTACATCATCAGCGCCTTTCACAGCCTCAGCTACTTCCTTCAGTTTCACATCACATGTAATTAGACTCGTTTTCCTAAAAGCAAGAACTACAAATAAGGGGGTGTTTGGGATTGCTTACTATTTTTGCTTTTATGCTTCAAGCAATTTTGTGCTATCCAAATTGCTTCTGCTTATTTTTCAGCTTCTGATAAGCACAAGCTGCTTATTTTGATGCATTTATTTAACTTGAAATTAACGTGCTTTTTTTACCATCATTTTTATTCTAAAACCTTTATAAATGGTTTTATTGAAATTTTTTTACAAATTATTATTTTGCTGACTATATCGCAACTTTAACAAAATAAGCAAATCCAAACACTATTACCGGAAGCGCTTATTTATAAGCAGCTTATAACTTATAAGTACTTATTATAAGCATAAGCAGAAATATAAGCAGTCCCAAACACCCCCGAAAGTAAGTCTCCAATAAATTATTGTTTCTGTGTCTAAACCTTATCTACGTATGTAGATGGCGTAGCATTTTCTTCAGCTTTATCTCTTATAAGGTATGCATCAAGAAGGGGATTGGACTCTTTATCATCATTCTGGTTATCCTGCATAAATTACCCGTAAACAAACTGCAAACAGTTTTCATGTGATAGACCCGTTATGCAGAAAAGTGCAGACCTCTGGCATATCTGTAGTGCCTAGCTGCTGAGGTTGCTCCGAATTTACCACATTTTCTTCGATTACTGGAGCAACTTCAGTTGGTATCGAGGTAATCTGAACTCCCTCATGGGGTTCTGTAGTTGGCTCGACTTCTTGATTTTTCGTAGCAGGATCCTCTTTAATCGTTTCTACTGAATCAAAACTTGCATTATCAGAAGTTGAAATGCTGTTGTCCAGTTTAGGCGATTTCTCCTCCTGGTCAGTAATAGTATCGCGGGTTTCTGATATTGGTAATTCTTTAACTTCAGCCTGATTTTCTACTTCTCTTCTTCCATAATACGGATCAATTTCGACTTTTTTCTCACTGTCGTCAACTGATGGACTTGAAATCTCAGACTCCTCGACATTTTTAGCAGCTACTTGTTCTACACCTTCAACATCATGCACATCGTTATTCAATGTTTTTAATTGTCGAGGTTCTTCGTGGACAACGGGGATCTGATGTGTATGAATACCGGTTTTCTGTTCCTTTGGGAGAAGTGTATCTAAGTAGCCGTTCTGATACGCTGTTATACCAGCAGCACTTAAGGCTATACTTGCAATAAAAATTTTAGTCCAGTTGCTCCCGGAATTTGGCGGCTTTCCTGTTTCACCGGATGGATTTGGTTGAGATGAAACCGAGAATTCCTTCCTAGATGAAAGATACAAGGGAATCTGCAAATGTTCGACAAAATAACAATATTACAAACATATGTGCAACCAAATTATAATATGCACAAACATCTAAAATACAAATTAGTAACTAGGTTATGAATATAATCAAAAAAAAAATCTAACGCGAACAATTCAAAATTTTATAATATTAAACCAAGCTTTGGTTCAAAGTAACTTTAGGGGGTGTTTGTTTAAAGCTTATATGTGGGTTTACGAGCTTATTTGATTTCGGCTTATATTTCATAAGCCCCAATTTTCTGGCTTATTTTGAGACTTATGGGCTTATATAAGTTTATCATATGATAATAAACTTATATTATATAAGCCCACAAGTCTCAAAATAAGCCGGAAAATTGAGGCTTATTAAATATAAGCCGAAATCAGATAAGCTCATAAGCTCACATATAAGCTTAAACAAACAACCCGAGCTTTGGTTCAAAGTAACTTTAGAAGCCTTGAAACCTCGGCTATAACAGCCATCTCCCTTGAAGATAAATCTTAAGATCCAAAAGTATAGCAGCTACATATAATAACTATCCTAGTTTACGCTATTTATCCGTTACATCAGTAGTGGTGGAAAATAGGCCTAAAAGTATGAGTATTATCTACAAAGTAGTAACTGAGTGACATTATAAAGAAATGTAACTGAAATAGAAAGAGACGTATGTAAACATGCCTGTGTAGTTATTCGCGGTCCGAGGGATTGACGGCGAGAAGATACTTCCAATATAGACCTTTTTCAAAAGAAAATGAAATGATTAGTTTCATATTTATAGAAACCCTAGAGTAGTAATAAAGTGATGATTACCTCCGTAGCATTGTTTGTTGGTTGACGGAGGAGGAGATTTGAGAAAGAAAATAAAGAGGGGAAATCGGAATTATTTATTGATGATAGATGATGATGATGATTTAGGGTAGGAGATGGTGGAACATGTAGCGCTTCTTGCGTTTGTTAAAGGGGATCATTTACTAATTTATAAATTTTTTAAATTAATTTACTTTGCTTAAATAATTTTAAGTTGGACAACTTTTCAAAAATATACACCGTATTAATTTTAAAAAATACATGTTTTGGATTTCAAAAAACACACGTTTTAAAAATCACAATTGTCGCTATACATTAACACTTTACGCTAGTATTCGTCTAATCATTTATATATGTATTTTGTTGGGCATCTTTTCTAGGGTGAATACACCTTTGGGATAAGATCTCTATCTTGAGAAGCCGATCAATTTTGTGGTTGGTGGTTTGAGGTTTGACTTGATGTATTCTGGGAGTTTGTTGAAGCATTTTTCGTACATTATGTCGATTGAACTCCCTCCGTCCATATATATTCAATAACCCTTTGTGAGGCTATAATTGTTATGATGACAACGGGGTCAGATGATGGTATGAAGGTATCTCATGGAATGCTTTGCGATGGGGTTCGCTGCCAGTCTTCCATGACCTCATTGCCTCTTTTTATTCCTGAGTGCCATGATTGGATCATGTTAACATTTCCTATATGTTCCCTGAGGGTTTCCTGTTTCATTTTATTATTGTTGTCTACCTTGGATGGTCTATCAAGGTGATAAGGTTTTTTTGTCCATATAATGGGGTTGTCCAGGTTTTGCTTTAGAATGTCCAAGTTTGGGTAGACTAGAAAAATGCTTTATCCTACCCTCTGAGTACCTAGTATAAGATCTGACAAGGTAAGTATTTGAAATTTGAGTTAACTGTAGAGTAGTGTGTATGTTACTTCCAGGAGAGGGGCTAAGAAGTGGTATCAAGGTATCTTCATGTTATATTCAGGGTGGTTGTTAGGTAGTGCTTTAGCCTGATTGTTATGTGTAAAGTAGTGCGGAAAAGGATAAGTAGGTTGGAATGCGTTTACATGAGAACTAGCCAGCCCTCCTGTTTTACGAGTTGCTCCAGATAAGCGGACGTGGTGTGGAATGACCATGATGCTTTGCGGCTCCTTTTTGCGTCCTCTACGACTCCCTAAAATTTGAATGCTTTGAGATGTATGTGGTTGTAGGGATGGCCTGAGAACTAGATGTTTCTCATGAGACCTTGTAGGTTCCTTTTGGGAAAGTGACGTGTGAAGGTTGACATGGTCGATTGCTGCATGTGCCTCTCTCAAAGGTTTTTTGTGTGGTTTCTGACTGACTGGTAAGTCTCGTTTTTGGGTGTTTGTTGACTCTTCTCTGTGTGAAGAGGGTCGTCCACTATGATAGGTCCTAGGAAGTGGTTAGATATGTCCGAAATTTAAGGGGGTTATTCACCACACATGTTTGGTTAAGAAACTTGTGCAAAGGGGGGGGTTTCAAGATTTTTGAGTGAGAAATGAGTTAAAACAGGTGAAATTTGCGCTATTTCGTATCATGTCTCCACGGATGGTGCCATGTTTACGTATGGTATGTAAATCGGTTTTAAAAAAATGGATAAAAATGGTTTTGTCATTTGGTTTCCTATGTTGAACGGTAAGGAACCGATGATATTTATAAAGATCAAGAATTTGGGGTAACACTTAACAAAGACCATACTTTACTGTTGTGAAGCATTTGCCAGAATGTGTGAAACTTGTGAGGTTGTGTATGTTGTCTTCTATTTATAAAGAGGCGAGTAGAGTTTAGAGATAAACCCTTACGGGATGATCAAAGGCTGCTAGAGATCCAAGTGTTGATCATCCGATGAGCAGACAATGAGGGATGGGTGGACTATCTTCCTTGGCTCGTACAAAGTGGTGCTTGTCGTGCTACCCCATTGTACAGTGTCAGATGGTACATTTTAACCGTTAGTGACAGTTGAGGAGCAGTAGTACTGTATGCCTAGTATGACCTGATGAGTTCTATTAGACCTTACATGGCATGTGATTTAAGTCAGGCCGCTATCAAGTGTTTGTTAATAGAAATTCGTAATGGGCTTGGTTCAAGCGTGTATTTAGTGGGTTTGGACCACTAATATTGATACGATATCAAATGTCTTAATCAATGAAAATAAACGCACACGAATAATCTCATTTTCTTAATGAACAAACATGAAAAAGAAAACACGTTCATCTAACCATTCATGTTCGTTAACTTAAGCGAACAAAAAAAAAACAAGGAATCGCTTGTGTTCGTTCAAGTTTTTTTTAATCCTATTTACTAGGTTAGAGCAACACCCAAATTATTAAGTTTTTGAGTGAGAAATGAGTTAAAACATGTGAAATTTGCGCTATTTCGTATCATGTCTCCACGGATGGTGCCATGTTTACGTATGGTATGTAAATCGGTTTAAAAAAAGTGGATAAAAATGGTTTTGTCATTTGGTTTCCTATGTTGAACGGTAAGGACCCGATGATATTTATAAAGATCAAGAATTTGGGGTAACACTTAACAAATACCATACTTTACTGTTGTGAAGCATTTGCCAGAATGTGTGAAACTTGTGAGGTTGTGTATGTTGTCTTCTATTTATAAAGAGGCGAGTAGAGTTTAGAGATAAACCCTTACGGGATGATCAAAGGCTGCTAGAGATCCAAGTGTTGATCATCCGATGAGCAGACAATGAGGGACGGGTGGACTATCTTCCTTGGCTCGTACAAAGTGGTGCTTGTCGTGCTACCCCATTGTACAGTGTCAGATGGTACATTTTAACCGTTAGTGACAGTTGAGGAGCAGTAGTACTGTATGCCTAGTATGACCTGATGAGTTCTATTAGACCTTACATGGCATGTGATTTAAGTCATGCCGCTATCAAGTGTTTGTTAATAGAAATTCGTAATGGGCTTGGTTCAAGCGTGTATTTAGTGGGTTTGGACCACTAATATTGATACGATATCAAATGTCTTAATCAATGAAAATAAACGCACACGAATAATCTCATTTTCTTAATGAACAAACATGAAAAAGAAAACACGTTCATCTAACCATTCATGTTCGTTAACTTAAGCGAACAAAAAAAACACAAGGAATCGCTTGTGTTCGTTCAAGTTTTTTTCAATCCTATTTACTAGGTTAGAGCAACACCCAAATTATTAAGTTTTTGAGTGAGAAATGAGTTAAAACATGTGAAATTTGCGCTATTTCGTATCATGTCTCCACGGATGGTGCCATGTTTACGTATGGTATGTAAATCGGTTTAAAAAAATTGGGTAGAAATGGTTTTGTCATTTGGTTTCCTATGTTGAACGGTAACGACCCGATGATATTTATGAAGATCAAGAATCTCGGGTAACACTTAACAAAGACCATACTTTACTGTTGTGAAGCATTTGCCAGAATGTGTGAAACTTGTGAGGTTGTGTATGTTGTCTTCTATTTATAAAGAGGCGAGTAGAGTTTAGAGATAAACCCTTAGGGGATGATCAACGGCTGCTAGAGATCCAAGTGTTGATCATCCGATGAGCAGACAATGAGGGACCGGGTGGACTGTCTTCCTTGGCTCGTACAAAGTGGTGCTTGCCGTGCTACCCCATTGTATAGTGTCAGATGGTACATTTTAACCGTTAGTGACAGTTGAGGAGCAGTAGTACTGTATGCCTAGTATGACCTGATGAGTTCTATTAGACCTTACATGGCATGTGATTTAAGTCAGGCCGCTATCAAGTGTTTGTTAATAGAAATTCGTAATGGGCTTGGTTCAAGCGTGTATTTAGTGGGTTTGGACCACTAATATTGATACGATATCAAATGTCTTAATCAATGAAAATAAACGCACACGAATAATCTCATTTTCTTAATGAACAAACATGAAAAAGAAAACACGTTCATCTAACCATTCATGTTCGTTAACTTAAGCGAACAAAAAAAACACAAGGAATCGCTTGTGTTCGTTCAAGTTTTTTTCAATCCTATTTACTAGGTTAGAGCAACACCCAAATTATTAAGTTTTTGAGTGAGAAATGAGTTAAAACATGTGAAATTTGCGCTATTTCGTATCATGTCTCCACGGATGGTGCCATGTTTACGTATGGTATGTAAATCGGTTTAAAAAAATTGGGTAGAAATGGTTTTGTCATTTGGTTTCCTATGTTGAACGGTAACGACCCGATGATATTTATGAAGATCAAGAATCTCGGGTAACACTTAACAAAGACCATACTTTACTGTTGTGAAGCATTTGCCAGAATGTGTGAAACTTGTGAGGTTGTGTATGTTGTCTTCTATTTATAAAGAGGCGAGTAGAGTTTAGAGATAAACCCTTAGGGGATGATCAACGGCTGCTAGAGATCCAAGTGTTGATCATCCGATGAGCAGACAATGAGGGACCGGTGGACTGTCTTCCTTGGCTCGTACAAAGTGGTGCTTGCCGTGCTACCCCATTGTATAGTGTCAGATGGTACATTTTAACCGTTAGTGACAGTTGAGGAGCAGTAGTACTGTATGCCTAGTATGACCTGATGAGTTCTATTAGACCTTACATGGCATGTGATTTAAGTCAGGCCGCTATCAAGTGTTTGTTAATAGAAATTCGTAACGGGCTTGGTTCAAGCGTGTATTTAGTGGGGTTGGACCACTAATATTGATACGATATCAAATGTCTTAATCAATGAAAATAAACGCACACGAATAATCTCATTTTCTTAATGAACAAACATGAAAAAGAAAACACGTTCATCTAACCATTCATGTTCGTTAACTTAAGCGAACAAAAAAACAACAAGGAATCGCTTGTGTTCGTTCAAGTTTTTTTCAATTCTATTTACTAGGTTAGAGCAACACCCAAATTATTAAGTTTATTATTGTATTATATAATATTGTAAGCTCTATATTTTCATTTTTTTTTTGTCTGTTTCTAAATATGCATATATATTGTATTGCCATTTTACATTTTGTAATTACAACTTACAACTAACTTGCCAAATATCTTAACTACATTATAATACATTGTTAGCCTCGCTTTTTTATAAAGATAATGTCTTACACGTGAAATGGACTAGATATGTAATTAGTTGTGCCCGCAGGGACTACTAGTGTATAAGTAGGATACTTATATTGTAATGAGCCTATAAATACCCTCATGACTCTTCATGAGGGGTGTGGGAAATCATTGTGTATGCTTCATCTTTTAATCTAATAAACACATAGTTTTTCTTCACCCTATGTATATCGACCTCCTGAACCATATAACTCCTCTATAACTTTATGGATTTATTTAAGGTCTTAGGTTCATGGTTTTGTCGATTTTATAGCACAAGTTACTTGTTTTACTAGCTTATTAACATAAAATTTCACATAAGTCATAAGTAAGTTTATATAAATATTTACTTGTGTTTTGTACAACATGATCAACATAACAAAATATATAGCTAAACAAAACATGCATAAAAATCATAGTAACAAGGATGATGATTAAGATTTAGTCTTATAACTTTTGGTCTTACTTAAAAGGGAACTTAGGATCAAAATCAAAGAACAAGGACAAGGATCAAAGAAAGCTTGACACGAGCTTTGTAAATGAAGTAGAACTTGTAACTTGAAATAACTTAGGACCACCTAGACAATACTTTAAGACTTCTACAAAAAATTCTTCTTGTGTGGCTTGCAAATCACTAAAGGAATATGCAAACTAGTACAAGGATCATGTGAAACTTTACAAGAGCTTCAACTATGATGCATAACTTGTAGCTTAATAATCAAAGATGAATCTCTCTTGGAATATGATTATGGTAAGATTTTTATGATAGAAAAGGAAGAGAATAAGTCTTGGTTTTATAGCATGTTGAGGAGGTTAGTTTTCCTAAGATATTTTGTATTCTATGGTTAAAAATGGTACACATGATGCATAAATATTCAATGGCCTTGGTGATGTGCATATTTTCATCCATATGACTATATGGATGACTTTGTTAGTCATTTTGATAATATCTTGATTTACATAGTTAGTTTTGGTCTCGGTAATCGATAACGGAAAGTATTTAAATCATGAAACGTAAAATAGGGTATCTTAAACATATAAAACTTCTAAAAAAATGTTAAAACTTATCATTATATTCTATAAAAATATATTAGATGAGTGATAAGTTTAACGGAGTGCGTAAACGTTGTTAAAACCTAGAAAAGTAGGTTGAAAACGCGCAAAACGTGAAATGTACGAAGTTTATGCGAAAATGGAAAAAGTGAAATGTCACTTTTCTAATATGATTATTATGAACCTAAAAGTCTTATAATATGTAGACTGGGCCTAGTCTAGTGTCGTTGGTGTTAAATGTATGTTATGTTTAAAATCGGAAATGTTAAATATCTAGTTAAACTTAGTTAATAAGTTTAAGTAAATATCTTAGTTACTTAGGTATTAAGTCTTGAAATATCTAGGAACTTATCTTGACAATAAGGACTAAAAATGGCTAGTTAAGTTTAGGAGATATTTTGTGTTATTTAGTGTTAATAATCAAGTGTTGATTTTATAGTCAAAGGAGGAGGAAAATATGTTGACGTTTTCAAAAATTTAAAAGCGTTTAAACGTCTTAAAAAATGCGGTGCAAATATATGCTAAGTTTGCATAGAAGTAAAATTGTTTAAAACGGAAGTTTAGACTCATGAGTCATATGGTCTATTTGGTAACATTTGAAGTTAAAATTTTAAATTTCATATAGATTATAAAAATTAATCTAATGTGATAAAAATGTTCAGATTCGGTTTTCGTTACGCGCAGGATAACATAAACGGTTATATTTAAAAGCTCAAAATTGTACGCGATTTTGAGATAAGATGTTTATGTTTTAAATAAATATTAACGTGAATTTTTTTAGTTGTTACAGTCTTACCACCTTAAAAGGAATTTCGTCCTGGAATTCAGTGTGTGTTATCCAATGATGAAGTGACTAGGAAAACTTGTGAGTATATGAGGCGAATTCTAATCTTCGCGTTTGATGCATGATTTCCAATCAGGATTTAAATTTCTAAGGTCTCGTCTACCTAAGGTCTACATATTGCACTAACGAGCAGTGAAACCGATCGTGCGTAGTATAGAAGGTGGTAAAGCCGAGGTCGTTCCCAAGAGCTATGTAGATGAGGATCCTAATTAACTCTAGTGTCACGGTTTTTAAAAGGTTTAAGTTGAAATGATTAATTATACTAAAAAGCGATAAATAAAATGCGAAAATTAAATGAGGTTGTGAACAATAGAGAAAAAGTGTGCTAACCTAACTATTCATCCTATCATGTTATGTCTATTTTTTCTAATTACTTCCTATTGCTTCAAGTGGGGGTTCAATTCGCTAGACTCCTTTGGTCAATTCGTCATAGCCTATTAGACAAAGGTTCTGATATGCGTACAACGCGCGTTCGGGGTCAAAGGAAACTTCCTTTTCTTCGAGCAAGTTTTTCAACCACCTAGGCAGTGAACCTAATCGTTGTAATGTAGTATTAGGGTAAGCCTCGGGATTGATATCGTTCTCTAGGGGAATTACTACGCTAAGGTTGGGGTTGAGGAAGATTATTTTTTATCTTTTTTATATTTTTTAGAAAATTGAAAGGTACGATCTCGGGGTATTGGATTTGGGGGGTGGTACTTCTACCGATTACTCTACTATCTATTTATCTAATTAACTAAGTTAAGGGGTAGTCTATGTCTAATTGATGTGTGCTCGTATGATGAATAATAATGTGTCTACCTAGATACTATTACTCCCTAGTTCTCTTTTATTGATGGTTGAATTGTCACGTCCTTATTCTTAACGCGTTGTGTCTTCTAAGGTAGTAGGGTATGCTTTTATCCCTAACTCTTTGAGAATACCTTAAGGTTATTGCCTACAAAATCTCTAGGATTCGTAAACTAACTCTAAGGTTATCTTTGGATTTTTAGCCTACAATAACTCTAGGCGATTATAAACTAATGTTCACAAAGATTACTCAAGCTTAAAAAATACAACGATGACCTATTGCAATCTTAAGCCAATTACAATTAAGATAAGAGACAACCAATCAATAATTAAAAATAACTAGGTTTCATGGATCTAGGCAAACACACAAGTAAATTAGCCAGACATGGTGAACATGCAAGCATACACACATACAATCGAAGATATAATGAAATCAATGAAATAAATTACTTATCTTGTTGTAAAATAGGGTATGAGAACCCTAAGATACTGCCCAAGATAGCTCAAAATCGTTTTAGGTTTTTACTCCACAATTATACCTCTTTTAAAAGTCTGAAAATTCGAATTCTATATATAGAGTTACAACTGCGACGGCGTCACTCTTTAATTGTGACGCCGTCTGATTGCCGCCATTAGGGTTTCGTCTTGGCCAAGTCAACTTTGGGACGGCGTCACGTTGTGGTTGTAAAGCCGTCAGGTTCAACGTCTGAATCTGGATCTAGGCCGTCTGAGTCGTGACGCCCTACTCTTTAAAGCCTGACGTCGTCAGGTACAAAATATCAATTTCACTCCTGAGCTGTCGCAATTAGAGGGACGGCGTCGCCCTTTGTTTGTGACGCCGTCAGGTTCACTTCCAGCAGCTTGAGTGTCTTGATCTTGACTTTAGCTATTTTCTTCACATATTCACGCCTTTTCGTCCAAATAAGCATCATTCAAGCATTTTGCCTTCAAGAGACCTAAAAGGTGAAAAGAAGCGAAATTCAGCAGTAACAGATATAAAAGTGGTCGATTAAGGGCTTTGAATGACCCCTCAAAAGTGAACCTTTTAAATCCTTATCAAATATCCCTACACTTGGCATTTGTTTGTCCTCAAGCAAATGTGTTTTTGGCCAATCATTTTATAAGTTAGGGGGCATGAAGCATTGGTTTAGAACAATTCACAACAAGTATAAGCCCTGTAAAAGTCATAACAAGCACGAAAATTACATACTAGCACCTCACAAGTGGTGTTTGGATATTCTCATCTCTCGGGTGTATATGAAATATATCAAATTGGAAATGGAAGATAAACACTCATCAACCGGTCCTAGTACATAGATTACCATAGGCTTGAGACTAGATCAAACCTCTATCGCTTTGGCGTAAGCACCAAGGATAAACTATCTAAGAGGTCTTTTAAAGGGTTGTAACGTTAGGCTTACGGTAGGGAAAACAAAGGGTTTGGTTGGATAGGCGATTTAGTGGTGGCAAGTCAAAAATCTTTATGTTACAAGCATGAGAAGAATGGCGTTGCTAAACCAAGACTCGACACTCTAAACTCTAGATAACTTTAAACAAACAAACATAAATACAAAGATAGATGTAGGATGGTAGGCCGTATGGTTTTTCAAAAAAAAAAATTTCATACACTTTTTTTTCGATTTTTTTTTTCATACACTTTTACTCTACCATCCTCTACGATAACATCAAAATATAAGGGATTTATAGGCACATCTCTAAACTTTAGTTTTTATTACTCTAACACTAATTTGACCCGAATTGAAAAGATCAAAACACTTGGAGTACATTATTACGTAAATAAAGGGAATTTGAATTTAACGTTCTTTCCCGTCACTCCATAAAATTTAACTTTACCCATGAGTCCCAATCGTCCCAAAACTGTATACAAAGGATATGACTCGACTTAGCAACTTATGCAAGTAACTAGATAATTGAACTAAGGGTTTAGTATGATAACAATAATGCACTAAAAGTGAGTGCATACAAGGTAGGCTAAGGCTATTTGGGTGTACATTTTGGGGTGGATTGTAAACAATGCTCTTCATTGATATTCCATAAAACCGAAACATCACGAGAACCGCGAAAAGGATAGGCTCTGAGGGGTTAACTAGGGGTATCGTGTACTAAAGATGAGTACATCGCAAGGGTGTGGGGGAATTACTCAACCGATGTGGAAGAAGTAATTATAATACGGGTATCTGTTGGAATCACTCCTAAACAGTATTTCAAGTATTTATATTTCATATGTAATAGGTAGCTTTATTATGGCCTTTATGTTTGTTTAAGGTCTAGCTTATGTAGAAGGCCCATAAGCTTAGGCCCAAGCCCACATAAGAAAGGATGGGAACTAGGAGTGTTGCCCTAGCTTCCCTCCTATAAATACTCTTGTAAACCCTCATTTGAGGGTTGGTTGTTCAAGTTCTTTTCTTTCACTCTCACCTACGCATAACCGGTTACTATATTGTTTGTGTGTGTGTTTGATACTTGTTCATCCGCCTCAGTTTGTAAAACTAGTGACCTAACAGTGGTATCAATCGCCTACTAGTTGGGTGAATCGTGTTTGTTTTTGAAGTGGGTTTCGGTCCTACGCCTAAAACGCACTTGATACTTTGGTTCGCTTAAAAACTTGTTTTTTACACTTTTTAATCCAATATTCTTGTACTTTCAATGTTTTGAGGTGTTAAAATACTTGTTTTTGGCAAAAAGTTTCAAACTTTACGCGTGGATCTACGTTTTTAAGCTTGTTTTTGTACGAGGGTTTCATCCTATGCATAACTGTTTTAGACGCTTTGAATCATCAAGTTTCACACTTTTGTGTTATTTTGGTGTTATTGAAGCTATTTCATCACACAAAAACTGGTTTAGAAACATCTTTGGGCAAAATCAAAATTACGAGTAATCCTACGCGTAGCAAAACCCTAAAATTACGCGTAATATTTTCCTTGGTTTGATCTTCATTTTCCTGGTTTATTCCGTGTTTTCTTACTTGGATAAGTCTGAAAATACGTCGACTTTGGATATCTTTTGCACTGTGATAGTGTAAAAGATCATTTGGGCAAAAACCCTAAACTTACGCATAAGCATAAGCTTACGCGTAGAAATCCTACGCATAAGATTCACTTTACGCGTAAACTTAGGTCTACGCATAAGGTAATCCTACGCCTAACTTTCTACGCCTAACTTTTTTCTACGCATAATTTTAGTGCTTTTATCCTACTTACGCGTAAGCTAAATCCTACGCGTAACTCCTTATTGTTACGCGTAACTTTTGGTGTTTTTACGCATAAGTGCTACTTGGTTTCTTGTCTTTTCTACCCCTAAGGACACTTCATCAACAAAGGTTCATTCGACTACAAAGATCCATTTTTACTACACAAGTTCATCAACATGTCTCAACCACCATACTCTAACTATTTCCCTCACACTTATAATCATCAACAACAACAACAATTAACTCCACAACATCAACAATGGAATCAACAACAAGCTAGTTATCAACAACAATTTAATCAGCAACATACTCCACAAATTGGTGCAACTCCACCACCACAAATGGTTCAAACACCGCCAAGTCTTCAAGTTCAACCCTACACAAACGATTTCAATCAACATCCATCAAGGAACACTATGAAGGAACCCACTTGGTTTGCAAAGATGTGTGAAGCTTTAAGCAGCCAACAATCAATTCATGAAGCTGGATCACTTGATAGACCTCCAATGCTTACTCCAGGAAACTACGATCAATGGGTGATAAGGTTCTTTAGGTTTTGTGATCTGAAGAAGCCACATGGAAAGTTCTTAAAGAAGGTTATCTTGGAAGGTCCATTTGAGATGCCTACTGTTATTGTACCCGGAGATCCAACTGCTGTTCCACCAAGAGATGAACAAACCAACATTGCTACTGTTGCAGATCTAAATCCTACAGAACTCCTACACTATGAAGCTGATAAACTTGCAATGGAATACATCCTCTTAGGATTACCAAACCCAATTCTTCGTAGTGTTGATGCTCAAAAGACTGCACAAAAAATGTGGGATCATATTTGTCTTCTTATGGAAGGATCTGTACTCAATCAGGAGGATTTGGAATCCAAAATTTACTTGGCTTATGAACACTTCATGATTGAACCTGGAGAGACACTAGAGTCCTATCATCATCGATTTTCAGACATCATCAATGATTTGGATAAACACAACATCATCATGCCAAGAATTGCAGTGAATACTAAGTTCCTGAGTAGTCTTGGTCCTGAATGGGAGAAGTATGTCATCTTTCTCCGTCAAGCGAAGAATATGCATCATTCTACTTATGGATTGTTGTACGATTACTTGAAGCCTCATGAAAAGGAAGTTGATCGGGAAAGGATTCTCCGTGCTCAAATTGCTAAACAGTCACATCCGGATAATCAACAACTTGCCTTGTATGCTCAACAGAATTATCCCTCTCAACCAGCAACTCAACCAACTGCTTCAAACACACCTTCACAGCAACAACCTCAACAAAATCAATTGGTTCCATATAGCAACAATGCTCAAGCATATGTCAGTGAAGCGACTGAGGAAATCGATCCATTCGAAGCATTGCAACAAGGATTTGTGATGATTGCTAATGCTTTTGGCCGTTACACCAACAAATCCAACAATCGTATTCGTTCCTCATCTAACACACGGACTCAAGCTATTGTGAACAATGGACGTGTTGAAGTTCAGAATCGTGATTATGGTCGTCAGATGGGCGGTGGTCAAGGGTTTAATGCTGTGGGTAGGAATAACAACAGAGCTCAAGTGGTGGAACAGGGAAATGCTCAGAATCGGTTAAATGGTCTTAGATGCTACAACTGCAATGAGAAGGGACACCTGGCTAATGCATGCCCTAAGCCAAGGACTAGGGGCAGTGCATATTTCAAAGAGGCTTTACTTTTGGCTCTTAAGGATGAAGTTGGTGGATCTCTCACAGACAAAGAACAGAGCTTTATGGCAGATGCAGACTCGGATGATGATATTGAGGACTTGCAGGCCAATGCAGCTGTTATGTTGATGGCTAATATGCAAGAGTTACACATGAGTGAAACAGGCCCAGTGTATGACACTGATGGCTTGTCTCAGGTACCCGAACAAACCATCATCATATCTGAACTAATATCTCCGTCAATATCTGAATCCGGCACGGCTCAGAATGTTCAAAATGAGTCATCTACATCTCATTCTGACGATTTTCAAATAAACCCCGTAGTTACATTTAACGATCCAGATGACCTTATGGTTTCCCTTGATAATTAAATTGACTCCGTGGTTATACTTGAGGATCTAAATAATGATCATGTTGTGACTCACGATGAACACGATGAACCTTTGCCTCATCCAGATCTTGTTCTGTTACTTAAAGACCAACAATCCCAAATTGCTGAATGTGTTGCATTAAATCAGTCCTTAAAAAGTAAAAATGCACTGTTAACCAAGGATTTTGAATGCTTACAAATGCAACTCAACTTTTTCAAAACTCAAGAAAACCGTGAAAAAGGTTTTGAAGCCGCTTTTGCAAAATCTCATCAAAACGAAAAATATTTAGAGAGACAGATGCGTGATCTAGCCGCCTCGAAGAATGCTTTGTTGTCTGAATTAGAACAACTGAAATACGAACATAAAAAGCAAATTAACGCTCTCACCTTGGAAAATCAAAAAGCTAAGGCTGAGTTGTTAAATTGTCAAAAACAGTTCTCCGCATACAAAAAGCATTCAACGAATCGGGTAGATGACCTTCTTGAAGAAATTATCGGCTTGCAAAACAAACTTAAAGAGTTTAAAACTGTTGTTTACAAACATGGTGAATCAGTAACAGCTATTGAAAATTTTACCTTAAAACCCAATCCAAAAGGATATGGAAAAAATCTAGCTGATTACAAACCAAAGCTTTCACTAAAAACATTTAAACCAACTCCTGAAGTTTCCAATGCAGAATAAAAAATTGATAATACTGTTATGAGTGTTGTTGAATATCATCGTCAAGAGGAATTAGATGCAGAAGACGAGAGTCGATCAAAATTAAAAAACGTTGTTTACAACAAACCTTTTAATTATAAAAACGCGGTCACTTTCGTCACACCAACAGATTCTTCTAACACACCAAGGGTTATCATCAAATCACCTGAGTCTTCTAATGTTAATCCCAACACAGATTTTGCACAAACTTATGGTCCTTTACCTTCAATTAGTGAAGTAAACTCAAAACCTGAAAATCGAAATATTCTTAGATATTTTGACATTTTCATGGCTGACCTCAAAATTTTACAACATGAGATAGAATATCGTTCTGAAATCAAAATTGAACACTTTCAATCGCCTCTGGCGCGAGAACAAAGAGACATTTTTCAGAAAAATCTTTTACCTAATGTTAAAAACTTGAAAAGTTGTGCAATTGCCTGGGAAAAGGATTTTCATAAGGAACTTGGGGTAATGAAAAACGTTTTCGAGAAAACAGAAACATCTATTTCTAATACTAAACGTAAAAAGAAACTCTTGAGAAAAGATGTTGATCAACTCTTGGAAGATGTTATCTGTGCTGATATCCATAATGTTGTATTACTTCATGCCTTGCCATTTGCATCTGATTATATCTCTGCTGATATTGTTGAAAATGTTGTAACTGTTGAGAACACCGATAATGTGCTTCAGATCGAGTCTTTAAAAGCTGAAAATAAACGATTACTCAATGAAATTTACAATGCAAAACGTCGTCTTCATTGGTGTGAAAAAGATATTCACAATCATCAACTTAGTTTTCAAAAGAAAATCGCTCAGTTGAGTGCCAAATCTTCTGATCCTAAAATTGAGCAACTGGATGATCAAAACGTGTCTTTGAAAAGTCAAATCTCAAAATATGAACAAGAACTTTTAAAAGTTAAACAGGAATATGGTGTCATATTTGATTTGCTCAATAAGACTCGTCATGAAGCATCTAACGAACTTGATCACTATCTTGCTCACACTCGAGAAGTCATGAATTTTGCTGGTAATATTCGTTCTGAAAATCAAGATTTGATTCACACTATCTCTAAGTTACGGGAAATGTTAGGAAAGTATGAACAACTTCCGCCTACAGTGATTAAGAGATTAGCACCAGTCACACTTAGTAATCGTGAACCTAGAATTCCCACTGCCAAATCACAAGTTGCTAATGTGTTTCCCTCTACTGAAACAGGAATAGTTGCATCTTTTCCAAACGTCCGCACTTCACAGCCTAGGAGCACTCAATCGACGAATAGGAAGTTGCGACCTAAGAAAAGATCAATAAGGAATGCTAAAGTAGAAGAGCACCCTAGGACTCTGAATAAAACTCATGTTGCTTCCACTATAGATGTTGCGTCTGGCAAATGTAATACAAATAGTGATGTAACGAATGCTAAACCGTTAAGTACTTTTGATATACAGTCTGATGCACCTTGTGTTATTTGTCGGAAGAGTATGAATTCTGATTGTCATGACAAATGTGTTGCTAAAGCTATAATCTCTCGATTACGAAATCCTAAGAACCGGAATACCTCTAGGCCCACTAATCATTCTAAGTCTGTGCTTGGTAGACCGCCTTCTTCAGATTCTAAGGCAACCATTGCTGTCACTGTAGCTCCAGCTTCACCTCCTAAGAATGTAGTACCACCTAGTGCTTTCACTAAGACTAAAGCAAAGAGTAGTTATAGATGGCAGAAATGGATATATAACACACTAGGATTTAAATGGATGCCTACAATTATCAATGTGTGTATGTCTAACATACCTGCTTCGGAACCCTCTAACATTTCGGGTTCCACATCTACTTCTATTCCATCTATGTCGTCTGTGTATAATGCAGGTGATACAGATCATTCTCTGGATTGTTGATAGCGGATGTTCCCGACACATGACAGGCAACCTTAAATTGTTATCAAACTTTATTGCAAAGTTCATTGGCACTGTCAGGTTCGGGAACGATCACTTCGCAGCTATCATGGGCTACGGAGATTATGTCAATGGGAACATCGAAATCAGCAGGGTTTACTATGTGGAAGGTCTCGGTCACAATCTGTTTTCAGTAGGTCAATTTTGTGATGGAGATTTGGAGGTTGCTTTCAGGGAGAAAACTTGTTTCATTCGTGATCTACAAGGAAATGACCTTATGTATGGCTCGCGTAATTCTAGTCTCTATACTATCTCTATGCAAGACATGGTTGCTTCCTCTCCCATCTGCTTACTTTCAAAGGCAACATCTACAAAATCCTGGCTATGGCACCGTCGTCTCTCACATCTAAACTTTCAAACCATCACCAACCTTGCTCGACACAAACTAGTTGAAGGACTCCCACGATTCCGGTATTCTAAAGATCACCTATGTTCAGCTTGTGAACAAGGGAAAAGCACTCGTGCTCACTTTCCTTCAAAGGTGGAACACAGCTCTCAGCATGTGCTTCATCTTCTTCACATGGATTTGTGTGGCCCGATGCGCGTGCAAACGATCAATGGCAAACGCTACATCTTAGTAATTGTTGATGACTA
The DNA here is from genome assembly GCA_019973895.1 of Chrysanthemum seticuspe. NCBI lineage: Eukaryota > Viridiplantae > Streptophyta > Magnoliopsida > Asterales > Asteraceae > Chrysanthemum > Chrysanthemum seticuspe. Next base: position 17,363,022 of record BPTQ01000003.1, on the reverse strand, counting down.
CTCACGATGGACTTGGGTCTACTTTCTTCGAAGCAAAGACCAAGCTCCACAAATGATCATCACCTTTCTCACAAAAATACAGGTTCAGCTCTGCAACACCGTCAGGATAATCAGAACATACAAAGGAACTGAATTTGTTAACAAAACCCTTCGTGAATTCTATGAGAAAGTGGGAATTCAGCATCAAACATCTATTGCACGTACACCTGAACAAAACGGAGTTGTTGAAAGACGAAACCGAACGTTAGTGGAAGCTGCAAGAACAATGTTAATCAATGCTAAACTTCCAGATTACTTATGGGCAGAAGTTGTATCTACTGCATGCTATACTCAAAACCGGTCTATGATCACAAAACGCCACAACAAAACACCTTTCGAGCTTGTCCATAACTATAAACCGAACCTCAAACACTTTCATGTATTTGGATCCCTTTGCTATCCGAATAATGATCGTGATGATTTTGGAAAGCTCAAAGCCAAAGCTGATATTGGATTCTTTATTGGATACTGTGACAATTCTAAAGGTTTCCGAATCTGGAATCGTCGAACTAAGGAGGTAATGGAAACGATTCATGCTCATTTTGATGAACTCACGGAAATGGCTTCTGAGTATAACAGCTTAGAACCCGGTCACAACCGTTTAAACTTCCCTCAACCCCCATCATCAGCTGAAGAAAGCCCACAGCTAACTCGTCAACAAATGGAAAGGTTATTTGCTCCTCTGTTCAGTGACGATATTGATGAACGTGCTCCAGGTGTATCCGCTGTTTCCGCTGCACAACCTGATAATATTCCTATACCTGATACACCTGCTACAACAACTACTGTTGAAGATGCACCTACACCAGTTGACTCCAACACAACAGTTGAACACACCGCTTCCAACAATGATGAACCATCTGATGATATTCTGAATGAAGTACCCCCACCTGCAGATTTTGATCCAAATGCGTTCTTCAACCCTTTTGCCAATGAGACTGCTGCACCAGATGTCGCAGAATCTTCAACAAACCATTTGAACCCTCAGAATCTGCACAATGTATACCAACATCAACCCTCTACACATCGATGGACAAAAGACTATCCTCTGGCTAACATTATTGGCAACCCGAATCAACCAGTCGTTACAAGACAACGTCTTCACACAGATGGTGAACATTGCATTTATGCACTCACTGTCTGCCAATCTGAACCTAAAAACATTAAAGACGCAATGACAAAAGACAACTGGATTGAATCCATGCAGGAAGAACTCAACCAATTCAAACGTCTTGAAGTATGGGAACTGGTTGAAAGACCAACAGGGGTCTACGTCATTGGTCTAAAATGGATTTGGAAAAACAAATTGGATGCTGAAGGGAACGTCATCCGAAACAAGTCACGTCTAGTTGCTAAGGGTTATCGTCAGGAAGTGGGAATAGACTTTGAAGAATCTTTTGCTCCGGTTGCTCGTCTTGAGGCTGTTCGGATATTTCTCGCGTTCGCAGCTCATATGAATATGACGGTCTATCAGATGGATGTCAAAACGGCGTTTCTCAATGGACAACTTAAAGAAACGGTCTATGTCAGCCAACCAGATGGATTCGTTGATCCAGAGTGCCCGAACCATGTCTACAAACTGAACAAAGCTCTTTATGGTCTCAAACAAGCCCCTCGGGCATGGTACGATAAGCTATCATCTTTCCTCATTGCCAATAATTTCACCAAAGGCTCGGTTGACCCAACTCTTTTTATACAATATCACGGGGCACACATCTTAATTGTTCAAATTTACGTGGATGACATCATTTTTGGGTCTACACATAAAAAGTTTTCAATCGCTTTTGCAAAACTAATGAAGAAAAATTTTGAAATGTCCATGATGGGCGAACTTACGTTCTTTCTAGGACTGCAAGTTCATCAATCACCCCGTGGTATTTTCTTGAGTCAGTCCAAATATGCCCTTGAATTGTTAAACAAATTTGGAATGAAAACCTGTGATACTTATGCCACACCAATGACTCATACCAAGAAGCTAGACGCTGATTTACATGGGAAATTAGTTGACCCTACCAAATACCGAAGTATTATTGGGTCCCTCATGTATCTAACAGCTAGCAGACCTGGTATTGTCTTTGCCGTTTATCTATGCTCCCGTTATCAGTCGCGACCAACTGAAACCCACCTCTCTGAGGCTAAAAGAATCCTCCGATACATCAAGGGAACCATTAACTTGGGGATCTGGTATCCGAAGGATTCTGGTTTTGAACTAATCGCTTTTTCAGACGTTGATCACGCAGGATGCTTAGACTCAAGGAAAAGTACTTCATGAGCTCTACAATTTCTCGGTGATAAACTGGTGTCTTGGCAATCAAAGAAGCAGGATTGTACATCGCTGTCATCAACCGAAGCAAAATATGTAGCTATGTCCGCATGTTGTGCTCAAGTCATCTGCATGAGAACACAACTCAAAGACTATGGTTACGTATTCGACAGAATCCCGATGTACTGTGACAATCGGAGTGCCATTGCGATCTCGTGCAACTCAGTTCAACACTCGAAATCAAAGCACATCGATCTTCGCTATCATTTCATCAAGGACCACGTGGAACAGGTTACCGTTGAATTATACTTTGTGCGTACAGAATACCAGTTGGCAGATCTTCTCACCAAAGCCTTGCCTCCCGCTAGGTTTAATGAGTTGGTCCACCGGATTGGTATGAGGTGTTTGACTCAAGAGGAATTGGATGACCTCTTAAAACAGTCTTAAAAACCTGTCAAACACCAAAACATCTTTTGTAAATAATTTTTCAAAAACAAAATACAAAAATATAAAATCTTATAAAACAACAAAAATATTCTTCTAATCTATAATCTTTCAACATGGCAAGTACATTTCTTCCTTCAACACTATAATCTTTCAAAATTTAGTAATTTTAACGATCAAGTGTTGAGGGGGAGAAAATCTTCACTTAACTGTTTCAAAACATATGTGTACTTGCATGTTACCATATCTCGGTTGTTTCATTTTACAAAGGTGGTGAATTTTTCTGGTTAAATGACACTCCTCGGACTAAATTTATAACCTTTCATTATTTCTTAAGTCGAGGGGGAGTGTCGTCAAGTTTCTTTCCTAAAAATCTTTGTTTGGTAACACAAATGGAAGATAAATGGCTTTGTTTGATAATGGAAAAGGTGGAAGGACCAAAACTGTCAAAACCTCAAAGATATTTTGAATAAAAATAACCTCCACCTAACATTTCACTTCTCATTTATTACTCAAAACCTAAAACATCCTACGCCTAAGAATCGTTCGTCAAAACCGTGTTTAAGATCGTCAATTTGTAAGTGATTTCATGTTCCTAACAAGATTTTAAACAATGGTTTTAAATTTTACACGAATCCAACGGTTAAAACATCGTGTAATCTTGATTTAGTGGTCTACGCGTAAACGTATGAACACCCAATCAAGAATGGGTGTTTGTGGTTAAAAAGAATGTGTCAAAATGTTTTAACAACATCTATGATATCGTTTCTAAGCTCAAAACACACTCAGAAACACGTTGTAATGGTTAGGGTTTATGAGTCGAATTTGGGTGTTTTCAAATGAGAAGTGTTTTGGTCAAAAAGGTTGTTGTGTAATGTCTATATGATGATAAATTGATGATTTCCATGCTCCATAACCACCCAGAAACACTAATTATGTCAGAATTAGAAACTAGGGTTTAAGGTTCTTGAGTTTGGGTATTTTTGATTCACTGCAAACTAAGTGTTAAAACTTGGTCAATATACTCTCACAACATCTATGACATACCAGAAAAACTTTGGTGCAAATTCTATGGCTAAACTTCATACGCGTAGATTTAGGGTTTTAAACTACGCGTAAGGATTTCTACGCATAACTGTTTGACATGTGTTCTTGCCATAAATTGTTGTTAAAATGATTTTCTGTGATAATGTTAATGATTTGATGAACTTATTTCAGGATTTTTTACGCTTAAAATTCAGAACAAAGGTCATTTGCATTTCTACGCATAAGGATTACCCTACGCGTAGTCAGTTATGCCTACGCGTAAGGTTCTACAGTGGGACTACGCGTATCCTGTGAAGGATATGCGTAAACAGTGCCTCTACGCATAAGGTCTACTCTTACGAGTAAACCTTACGCGTAAGGTTTTTATACGCCTACGCTTAAGGTCCCCTTTTCCTACGCGTAACTTTTTCTACGCGTAAGATAGGATCCTACGCGTAAGCTTATAACTACGCGTATAAAACAATTGCTTACGCATAACTTTGTCATTGCTACGCATAAGCCTGGATGGACCTTCATTATGAATTGTTACGTGTACAAACTTGTTAATAAACTTATCATATCATCACGAACCCAATAATGTCACTAATAAACTTAATCGTTTGATATGTTGTGAACAATAAGTGATAACATAAACTTTAAAACTTAAAGTTAACTAACTCACGAAACATTTCACGACGTCATTAGACTATTGGACAAACAAGTGACTTAGGACTCGTAACAATCATTATCACTATACATTCAATAACTAGACAATAAGACCTTCTGTTGACTAACATTATGTCTTTCGATATGTTGGTTCTTTTGGCTAATGTTATTTCAGATCACGACATGGCTGAACAAATGAATGTGGATGCATCTGAAGTTCTCTCCATTGCTGATATCTATCCTTATGGCTATCCAATGAAGATAGGAAAGAATAATCTCCGTGTTGACTTTGACACCCTCACTTGCTCAGAATCTTCGTGTTTAATTGTTATTGACATTCTGAGGACTCATCCGTATCAGAATATGCTCACTCACTCTGCAACTGTTCCTGAGATCTATATCCAACAGTTCTTGAACACTATGGAAAGAGTCAAAGGATGGACTGCTGTGACGGTGACTCTGAATCACAAACAAGTCACCATTACACCTGCAGACTTAAGGGCTGTTCTCCTAATTCCTGAAGTCGATCCAACCAAACTATATGCCACACCTGTTGAAGAGCTCACTCTCCAATTCTTAATCGATATCGGTTATGACGAGGCTACAGGAGTAATCACCAAGCATTCTCACGTAGAGCTTAAGAGTATTCCTCAACCCTGGAGAACTCTCTACATGATCATCACCAAGTCTGTTTCTGGTCGTGACAGTGGCTATGAGCATCCTAAGCTCATGGAACTGCAAATATTTTGGGCATTGGTCAACATGAAACACATCGCTATCGAAGCTCTGATTTGGGATGACATGATGTCATTTCTCAACAAGCTTGGCTCAAAGATTCCCTACATCAGATATACTAAACTGTTGATCCAAAGAGCACTTGGACTTCATCCTGATATTCCCAAGAGGCTCAATGACCCCGACAATCACGATATGTTGACGGAACCTATTCTATCTGTCAGAATCAAGGAATCGTCTACAAAGAAACAAGGTGCTGTGTTGCCAGATTTCCTTCTAACTGAAGATGTCAGAAAGCTCGAAACGTACAAAAGGTATCTGGAAGCAGTTAGACAAGGCAAAGTTGGTCATCTCGACGAAAAATCTTCTAGAACACCTGTAAGGAGAACCAGAAGAGGAAGTGCAGGAAGCGCAACAAGTACTGTGAGTCAAAGGAAGTTTCCTAAAAGGAATCCTCCTTCTAAAAGGATTGTTCCTGTAAAGGAAGCCGAACCTATTCCCACACTTGAACCACAAAGAAAGCTTATGGACGAGAGCTCTGAAGATACTGATACAGATGAAGAGGTTCATTACTCTGCAACTGCAACCGAAGCACCTGCCTCAGTAGCAAAACCTCCAAGTCCTCCAGCTGTCCAAGGAAAAGGGAAGACTCCAGCAATTGTACCCTATAATGAGAGCTCTGAAGAAGAAGAAGATCAACTGGATAAATCATACAGGAAGAAGTTTACAATCGTCAGACACCTTCAAAAAGCTGAAGAATTTGCTAAAGATCAAATGGGTGGCCCCGGAGGATCAAGTGGTGTTGCCCACTCCTCTCCAGATCCTGATGCGGTTAATCGACCAGATAAGGGATCTGGTGCCACCACTCTTCTGCAACAACAAAAGCTTGTGGAGGATACTATCGAATATGATTTTGAGAAACCGGAAACTGAGAAGTCTGAGAAAGATAAAGATGATGATTATGACAAGTTGCTTCTGGGAAGTCCCACACATTCACAGAAGGAAACTTCTGAACCGCCTAAAGACCCCGAACCTCCTCATGTCTCCTCATCATCAGACTCTTCATCTCATTCATCTCCACCACCATCAAAGAAGTCAACCAGATCATCATCCAAATCTGTGAAGAAACCACCTAAATCTTGGATTTCTCAGACTCATGAAAGAATTGTGAAAGCTGTCCAACAAGTCAGAAAGAAGGACATGCTTTACAGAAAACTGAATTAGTTTGCTGACCAAATTCAGTACTTAAATGATGAGAAAGACAAGATGCAAAATGAAAGGGAATTTGTTCAGAAGTTCATGAAGAGTCATCGTAAAGAGGAACTGAACGAAATGATCGAAGGTTACACTAACAAGTACCTTCAGGATATCATTCCTAAAGTCCAAAAGGAACTGGAGAAGACAGCAAGAGATCATACCCACAAGTTTCTTCTCGACACTGTCCCCGGTGTGACTAGAGAAGTATTTTCCAGACAACTCACCCCTAACATCGTCGCATTGGTTAAACATACAATGGCCAAAGAAGCTGATCTCTCTGAATCTGAGTTAATCACTAAACTAGTGATGCAAATGTCAAAGCGATCTGGAACGTTTACTTCAGATGAAGCTAAATTTTTCGAAGATCTACTTGCTTTTCAACTCAGATCATCATGCAAGGAGTCAGCCGATCAACCCAAACGGCCAAGAGATGACGATGATAAGGACAAGGACTCTGCATCTAAACGTCAAAAGCAATCTGGTGAATCTTCTTCGATGCCACCTCCTCTACAACGGACTTCTTCTCAACAGAAGTCTCCTCCACCTCGGTCTTCTACTGATAAACCTCGGGACGATTCCGAGTTACCACCCATGTCTCAACAAACAGGTGACTACTTTGAGTATACGGGTGGTGACGATGAAGAGGTCCTCGAGCCCCAACAACAACCCACCTCTCCCAAACAAGGACAGAAACCAGCATCATCATCTAAGCCTTCGAAAAAGAAGAAGAAGACGCTTCATACTGACGTCATATCATGGCTAGATGACGATAAAACTGAAGAATTTGATTGGTTTGCTACACTTGTTAACAACACTCCCTACCCTGAAGAAGGTCAAGAATTGGTAGACGGTAGTACCTTGGAGCATGCAAAGATTTTGCAAGAAAGGTTCCGTGTGAAGAAGATGACGAAATCTGAATTGAAGCGCATCAAGAATGAAGCATTCCTACTTTTGAAAGACAGCTCGGAAAGTGCAATCGAGGTTGAATATCACCTTGAAAACATTGCTCGAGCCATGTCTAATAACATGGATTGGCTCAACCCAGAAGCAAACATCGACTTCACAAAACGGGACAATCCTCCATATTACACCGACTGGTCTCGACCTCTACCTACCATTGGCCAACCTGATCAGCCTAGGATTCCTTTCAGACATTTCTTCAACAAAGACTTAGATTTTCTTCAACACGGTGGCGATGGTTCAAGGAAATACGCTACATCTCTGACACTTCCATTCCCTGCTGCCATATACTCTGATTGTATAGCCATCGAGGAACGTGCTACCCACATGTTCTCCGACAAAGTGGTAGCGTATGACCAAGATGCAATGTATGGGATTCACCATTGGCCGGAACGCCGAAGAATCTACTACAGAAGCTGCTTGGTCCAGAAGTCTCAACATGCAGTGTTCAGTACTAAAAGTATCGTGGCCATCCAACATGTTGGTCTATCGTCTAAATGGGACTACACTTTTCTCAAGAAGATTGTGGTCAAAAGACAAGACGAAAGGGACTATGCATTCTCTGAAGCTAACTTTGAGAATTTGAACATCAACGATATTGAAGACATGTATCTTGCCAAAGTTCAAGGTCGCATGAGACAATTTCCAACTGAAGTACAACGTGAATTCATCAAGTCACTGCTCATCTTCATCAGACGCATAGTCATCAAAGAACGTGTTGAAGATCTTCAGCTTGCCGTTGAATCATATCAGAAACGTGTCAACCTCACTCCTCCAACGCTTGATCTTCCTGACATCAATCATCTAACTTAATATACGCTCATCAGCAAACCATTCGGAGTTTTTTACCACAGTGAACTTCAAAGAAACTGCTTAATGGCGTGTAGTGAACTTCAGAAATTCGGGGATCATACCTTGAAGCGGGTTAGGGATGGATTGGCGTACAGGTTGAAGGATATACACCTGAAAATTGGGTCTTCTAAGCGCTGGAATTCTCAGGAAATGAGGGATGTGAGAAGGATCATCACCATGATTGATGAACGGTTGTTCAGAAGGGATCAGTTCAGAACGTTGGAAAGTTTTGTTGGTGGTCGACCCAGGATCAACATCACCGGCTATCAACGCCCTGTTCGTACTCCTGGGAACATCACTGCACTTCCTGGTACCCCTTGAATTGTTTCCTTCATATAATTTTGGATGTGTGATTATATATGTCTATGGCTTGTGCACACATAACAGTGTACAACCCGTAATTGTCAAGAAAGGACCCTGTGGTACGCCTCAGTGCCACAATCCTTATAAAAGGAGCGAAAGCTTCTTATTTTTGAGTAAAACCTATCAAACCTTTCATTTTTCAAGGTTTTGCTAAAAAACACAAGTACTTCCCCATATGATTTTTCAAAACCTCAACCGTTTATATCACTAGTTGAGGGGGAGTATTTGAATTAAAACTTTGTTCACAAATTGTTCACAGTGGTCACTCTTCCCGCAACACTCGAAATGGTCATATTTATTCTCAACCGTTCAAAAATAACATTTTATATGCCATTTTTGAGGGGGAGAAAATTGTGTGATAAGAAATATGTTGTGCAAAATGCAAATGAATCTGTGTACCTCAGACTTAACCAACGAATTGACGGTACTAAACTGTTTGTAACTCGAAAAGACTTGTCCTGGACGGGTAATAATTTCAAGCTAGTTCGCTAGTGATGTAAACGTGTCTCGCAAAGGACTTGTCCAAGTAGAAAGTACCATTCGAGAAACTCTTGATAGACATGAACTCTGACGGGTATGACAACCTTTCGAGGTTTGTCTACACCTTCAAGGTAGTTATTAGAGCTAGTTGTCACCTAAAAGCTGATAATGTAACTCTTTAACTATGCAACGTAACCGTGTCTCGCGGGGGATTGTCTATCTTCAGTGGATCAATTCAAAAAGTGCGCGCTCTTTCCTCACTGTGCATTTAACCATTAAAACTATTAAGCACATGTGGAGGGGGAGTATTTATGCAAAACCTTATCTCTCATAGTGGTTCAAACATGTTTTTCATTTACAAACCCTTTGAGAGATATTTTCACATACAGTGGTTTTAATGGCAAACATAGGTTAGTCATGGAGTTATAAGGTGACTAAGGTTAGGAATAACCGTCCTATGATCCGCCAGAGCCGGAGGGATCTACCCAAGGACACTACCATTAGTTAGTGTTAGAAGTCCTTAGGAATGATTGTAAAAAGGAGAAAATGAGAATCGGAGAAAGAAGGAGTTGAAGAATCAAAAAGAAATGTAAAGTAAAGGGTGAAAAGAAATAGCCCTCCAGATTATTCAACTTAGGGCAGACACCGGGTTCAATTCATATGCTACTGGTTGTCACTTAGTGACACCTGTATTGAAGATTAAAAGTCGTCATGGACCCAGTGACGCATGCACTAAACCTTCTTAGCCACTCAAGTTTTTCTCAACAGAAGCTTGTATCATTCTCACAGGGAACCCTACGTAAACTATTGGCTTTCTCTTAGAGATCACTGGTATTGAAGAAGGAGACCCTCTCCCTAGTCTCCGCTCAGGAAAACCAAAACGCACTATTGAGTCTAGAGCCACGAGATTCATCAAAAGATCTCTTAGGAACACTTGACATTTAATCATTTGATGATCAACAAATAAGATTATCAGTGGTTCATATCGAGTCCTTCACAGATCTTAGCAATCTGTCGAGAACATTTATGAGAGGTTCACATCTGTGATCCTCAGTGATTGAATGGAAACTCCTGCCAGGGTCAACATCAAACAGCCCTGACAGCAGGTCACTTCGGTAACTCCCCGTGGATTACGCGGAGTGTGTCTCAAACGGTCTACAGTCGTGAGGTGATGCTTCGGTGTACCTCAGCGACTCATCTGAACTGTAGATGTACTTCGGTACATCGCGTTATCTCACTTGTGGGACTCCAGTTCAGGAACGGCCTTTGTAAGAATTAGAGTTGTGTTTTCACACTATGCTGTTAACACTCTCGAAGTTCAAACTTGTAAGTGCCGAAAACCGCTTATTACTAACCGTTTGAAATGTTTTCTTCTTATGGAAGCTCCGGAGCGGGATGATCGTGCTGATTCTTCTCATGCTCACGCCAACATCATCACTAATGGAAGTTCTATCCAAAAGCAACACAACCGCCAGAATGATTCTTCGAGCCAAAGAATCTACAAAGTTAAAGACTTAAAGAACTTCATTATTATTGAATTCCAACGTCAAAGAGCGTGTGAGCATGTTGAAGAATGACGTGGAGACACTGGAGCAGCGAAGCAGACCTGAGGCAGACTGATGCAGACAACAACATACTATCACTTTCACCACAAAGAACAATGATCAAAGAACAAAGTTAAAGATGACGTCGAAGCATAACTGTTCAAAGATAACTATCTCTCTACACTGGGGAGATTGTTCGAATCAAGACAATTCATCTCACAAGAAAGAAGAATGTCAGAAGACGTCAGAGCTACTATTACATCAACGCCTTCACCGTTTACATTTATATATACTTGAGGGGGAGATTGTTGGAATCACTCCTAAACAGTATTTCAAGTATTTATATTTCATATGTAATAGGTAGCTTTATTATGGCCTTTATATTTGTTTAAGGTCTAGCTTATGTAGAAGGCCCATAAGCTTAGGCCCAAGCCCACATAAGAAAGGATGGGAACTAGGAGTGTTGCCCTAGCTTCCCTCCTATAAATACTCTTGTAAACCCTCATTTGAGGGTTGGTTGTTCAAGTTCTTTTCTTTCACTCTCACCTACGCATAACCGGTTACTATATTGTTTGTGTGTGTGTTTGATACTTGTTCATCCGCCTCATCTCCTTTCTATATTACTTGTGTTTGTAAAACTAGTGACCTAACAGTATCAAACAAGGGTTATCCTAATGCCTCTGATCATTTAGTTATTCCTAACTACACAAGTGTAGTCTCAATAGCGATCTCGGGATGCATCACAAAACAAGTTCTAGAATCTATTATACTACCGGTACACTCTCGAAGCATTAAAGATGAATGCTTTAATTCCTACAAATCTAATGGCGAACCTCACATTTTTGGGGTGGAATTTAAGTGGTAAAGGGTTTTTGTGCTAGTCATATAACTTCCTATCCATGAGACGCTTTATTAAGACTAATGACCCACTCCTACATGTCATGAAAAATTTGAAATTTGGTGCCAAAATTACCCTAACCGATATTTCTCATGGTTTATTACATAAATAAAATTGGACAAGACAAATAATCAAGGATAAGCATAGTTTCAAAGTTCCTGTTTTATTCTCCCTCCCTACACTTAAACTAAACATTGTCCCCAATGTTCCCCGAAAGTATCAAAGTTATGATAATGGAAGGTAATTAAAAGAGAAAGAAACTAGTACTCCCATGATTTGCTCGGTAGGATCCGTGTGAAGTAGTGGTTAAATTCTTCTTCCAGAAGAATGTATGCGTGAAAAGCTCCATCAAGTCTTATGTATCTTCTTCTTGATAATTAAAACCTGCACACTTTTAAGAAAACAGACAAAACCTTCGCTCAAAATCATCGGTAAAACTATATATGACTCAACTAAACTAGGATATAATGCTTGTGGAATGGACGTTTGCAGATTTTCTGGGAAATTAAGACCTGAGAAATTCCAAAAAATTGTAAGTAGCACATAAAACGAGAGAAAGTTAGATAAGTGGTTTATGCTCCTCCTGAAGCTGTCAGGTTGCAATCCTGACGCCGTCAGGTTATCTTGACAAAAACTGGTCTGTTGCGTTTTTCTGGAAAAATTACATCTTTAGAATCTGTAAAAATTCCTGCAAAACATCCATTATAACTCGATACAAACATTTGACTCTAACAAACACACATATATATCTTTTTCAATAATTGTAATTCTAATGTTCACGTTCTTTTAAAAACGTGTGTAATCTTCCCTACACTTATCCTTTTTGTAAAATACCTTTATATGTAATTAAGACGAGGTTAAAGACAACATAAAGCATTTTCACAAATTTAAACATGAGAATAAACAATCAATGAAAAGATATATGATACACAAACAAGCAAATAATTAAGCATAGGTTGCCTCCCACGAAGCGCTTTTCTTTATTTTTGAGTCTTGTAGCTAGACTCGAAGTCGTGCCCCTATGTACCTATGTAAGTAAGATTATCCTCAAGAATGTCATAAGGATCAAACTTATCATTTAAGTTCCTAGTGGTACGCTTAGTTCGATATGCCTTTTCAAACTTTTCTCCATCGGGGTCATAGATTTTCATCCTAATGTGCCATTCTCTATTACCATCACTAGGTGGTCTATCCCAATTCCACTTATGCTTAGGTTTCTCACTCTCAACTTTCCACTTATTCATGACAAGATTAACGGACAAGCTTCCTAGGAACTCGGTCATCTTCCTAAATACGAAGGCGTCCTCGAACGGGTTCACTTCTATATCCCTAGCCAATTCTTGGTCATGGAAAGTTGAATTACTAACAAAGGCCTCTTCTAGATAGAAAGATCGTTGGGGACCTATGAAATCTTTATTAATCCAAGGCCCATATCTAGATGACGTTCTATCTAACATGATCTCGTAGGAAATTTCTTCCTCTTTGTAGTAGATATGCTTCTTGACATCGTAAATTGACCTAGCACTCCCTTCTCCTACCACTATTTTAGACATATTACAATCAATGATGGCACTAGCGGTAGCTAAGAATCCACTTCCTACTAACAAAGGGCATGTCGGATCCTTATTCATGTCTAGCACATGGAAATCCGCCAAAAGAGTCAATTCACCTACGTGCACTACCATGTCTTTTATTATCCCTACCGGATATGCAATACTACCATCCGCTAGACCTAAGATGGTTTCCATTGGCTCTATCTTACCTAGGTTAAGGCTTCTATGGAGTGACAACGGAAGAAGATTGATGCTCGATCCTAAGTCGGCTAAAGTGTCGAAAGGTTTGGAGTTTCCAAGCCTACAAGGAATAATGAATAGCCCGAGATCATCTAACTTCTTAGGTAGCTTATTTTGCACGAATGCGGACCCACGTTCTCCTAGCTTTAGTTCTTGCTCATATTTTTCTTTCAAAGCATTGTAATAAGGTACATGAGCCAAGACTTCAAGAACCGGTTTTTCTTGGTGGAGTTCCTTGTACTCCTCCTCTAGATTAGGTTTGGGTTCTTGGTTGACGGTTTTCTTAAGAGTTGGTTGGACCAATGGTTCGGGTCCTTGGTACTTCATGAGGGATCGCTTGGAACCCGTGTTGATGGCGTTAACCGGATGAACTTTCGGGTGTGAAGGGCATGGATATGCACTCTCCCAAGGTGAGCATACAAGAAGTCGATGAAATCGAATTCACTTTTGGGTTCTTTATACTGTCACTTGGTAGTGCTCCAATTTCTCGGTTGTTGAAGGCTTTTAAGAGGGCGTCGAGCTTGTTTGTCATCTCGCCTTGTCGTTGCTTGACCGGCTTCAAGCTTAGTCAATCGAATTTCTTGAGATTACATGAATCTAGAAACAATTGCCTCAAGACTAGCGGAGTTCCCAGTGTTTGGAGGGTTGAACCTATTAGGTGGACTAGATGAGCTTTGGGGTGGGTTTGAATTTTGGTTCCACTTAAGGTTAGGGTGATTCCTCCATGAGGGGTTGTAGGAGTTTTCTAAGTTGTTTTGTTCGGGCTTTAAAGTTTACCACTTCTCTCCCGCTCCATCAGTACGCGTGGAGGCGTAGTCCGCAAAAGCTTGTTCGGGGAGTCTTGTGCAATCACGAGTGTCGTGGGGACCACTACACAGCTCACAAGGTAGAGTGATTTTGTTTACTTGATGTGAAGACTTAGGATTTTTGTAAGAGCTCATTAGGAATTTGACTTAATCTTCAAGCTCGAGCATCCTACGGTCGGAAGGTTGTGAGTCAATGGGAGGCAAGGAGATTACCTTTACGGTTTTGGGCAACTAACTGGGGTCATTCCAGCTTTCGTTGTCATAGAGAGCAAGGTCCTCTATTGTACCCCATGATTCTTCCGCGATGAGATCACTAAGTTTGCCACTGGTCGCTTGGTCGATGGATCACTTAGTTGAGAAGTTGACATGATCGTAAAGATTTGGACTTGAAGCTAAAGATCAATGTCGTGATGAGGAACTCTATGGAGCAAGTCTTTGAATCGGGTCCATGCCTCGTAGAGGGACTCACCTTGAAGTTGTTGGAACGTTAAGATGTCCCTTCTAAGCTTAGTGGTTCTCCCCGATGGGAAAAATTGGGCAAGGAAACGAGAAGTGAGATCATCCCAACTTGAGATGGAGCCGGCGGGAAGTCGCTCAAGCCAATTACTAGCTTGGTCCCGTAGAAAGAATTGGAAGAGACGCAAGCGCGTGGTCTCCCGAGTAGTAGCATCGAGGTCGATGGAATACACGATTTTAAGGAAATCCTTAAGATGCTGATTAGGATCTTCGGAACGAAGTCCATGGAATGCACATTCGTTTTGCACCAACCGGATGGTGTCGGATCACAGGGCCGTAGTTTGAGCTTGATCGGGGAGCTCAATGGTGTTCCTATAGCCTAGGTTGCTTGGTCTAGAGTATTCACCAAGAGTACATTTGGTGGTGGGTTGATGAGTGGTGGTTGATTATCACCTTCCATGATGAAAAGTGATAGGATTACGAACAAAGGTCACGAAGAAGGGGGATAAACTACGAGGAAGCTAAAATTGAGAAAAAAGCTTACTTGATAGGAATCAAGCAAGGGAAACTAAACGAGATAGACTCCTAACTAGCTATTCTATTCCCCGGAAGCGGCGCCAAAAACTTGATACGCGTACAACGCGCGTTCGGGGTCAAAGGAAACTTTATTTTCTTCGAGCAAGTTTTTCAACCACCTAGGCAGTGAACCTAATCGTTGTAGAGTATTATTAGGGTAAGCCTCGAGATTGATATCGTTTTCTAGGGGAATAGGAATGCTAGTGAGAAATTACTACGTTAAGGTTGGGGTTGAGGAATATTATTTTTTATCTTTTTTATATTTTTTAGAAAATTAAAAGGTACGATCTCGGGGTATTGGATTTGGGGGGTGGTACTTCTACCAATTACTCTACTATCTATTTATCTAATTAACTAAGCTAAGGGGTAGTCTATATCTAATTGATGTGTGCTCGTATGATGATTAAAAATGTGTCTACCTAGATACTATTACTCCCTAGTTATCTTTTATTGATGGTTGAATTGTCACGTCCTTATTCTTAACGCGTTGTGTCTTCTAAGGTCGTAGGGTATGCTTTTCTCCCTAACTCTTTGAGAATACCTTAAGGTTGTTGCCTACAAAATCTCTAGGATTCATAAACTAACTCTAAGGTTATCTTTGGCCTACAATAACTCTAGGCGATTATAAACTAATGTTCACAAAGATTACTCAAGCATAAAAAACACAACGATGGCCTATTGCAATCCTAAGCCAATTACAATTAAGATAAGAGACAACCAATCAATAATTAATAACTAGGTTTCATGGATCTAGGCAAACACACAAGTAAATTAGCCGGACATGGTGAACATGCAAGCATACACACATACAATCGAAGACATAATGAAATCAATGAAGTAAATTACTTATCTTGTTGTAAAATAGGGTATGAGAACCCTAAGATATTGCCCAAGACAGCTCAAAATCATTTTAGGTTTTTACTCCACAATTCTACCTCTTTTAAAAGTCTGAAAATTCGAATTCTATATATAGAGTTACAACTGCGATGGCGTCACTTTTTAATTGTGATGCCGTCGGATCGCCGCCATTAGGGTTTCGTCTTGGCCAAGTCAACTTTGGGACGGCGTCACGTTGTGGTTGTGACGCCGTCAGCTTCAACGTCTAAGGCCGTCTGAATCTGGATCTAGGTCGTCTGAGTCGTGACGCCCTACTCTTTAAAGCCTGACGCCGTCAGGTACAAAATAGCAATTTCACTCTTGAGCCGTCGCAATTAGAGGGACGACGTCGCCCTTTGTTTGTGACGCCGTCGGGTTCACTTCCAGCAGCTTGAGTGTCTTGATCTTGATTTTAGCCATTTTCTTCAAATATTCACACCTTTTCGTCCAAATAAGCATCATTCCAGCATTTTGCCTTCAAGAGACCTAAAAAGTGAAAAGGAACGAAATTAAGCAGTAACAGATATAAAAGTGGTCGATTAAGGGCTTAAATGACCCCTCAAAAGTGCACCTTTTAAATCCTTATCAAGTTCCTACCTGACATCAAAGGCCTACCCTTTGTAGAGATAGGGATCTCAAGCAACCTAAGCTAAGTCATTAAGTACCCTACATGCAAGATTCGAAACAATGTGTGCCCGGGTGCTAGCATCTTAGACATACATTCCTAACTTCTTAAGTTTCTCCTTCCGAACAGTGATCCTTTGGTCAATTCGCACAAGAGGAATTGGTAGTACTTTGGTCAATTCTTACCAACCCTCTCTACCTACTTCCTTAGGGTCCTTTGGTCAATTCTCCTAAGCAAGTAAATACGACCGCAACTCAAAACTACCGAAGTTAGGGTGACTACCAACAAACTATGCATGCATACACTAGAAACAATTATAAAAGAACGAAAACATAAACAACATAATCCAGGAATCATAACTAGGCTAGCACCAAAGGTGCTTAATCGATCATATTAAAAGACACAATCAATTCAAAGTTTAACATAATGAATGAAGACATGAATTAAAGTGTAATGAAATAGAAATCGCTAAAGCTTATCGATGATATGGTGTGATTTATCCCTAGAAAATAGTTCTGTATGCTGAGTATGATCTACCCTTGGAACCCTCTTCACGTTCTTTGCTTTTACGTGGTGAGTGAATGATGAATAATGCAGATTTTAGGGCTTGCATTTATAGGCCCGACCAATGTTACGACGTAATCTAATAATGTGGTTACGCCGTAACTTAATTATCCTCCAAACTCAACTCTTGTAGTGGTGATTACGGCATAACCTTAAGAATAGTTACGACGTAATTCTAAGTTTCGCCGTAACTTAATAGTTGATTACGCCGTAACTTAATTATCCTCCAAACTCAAGTCTCGTAGTGTTGGTTACGTTGTAATTCATGTTCGGAGGTTACGGCGTAATTGATGGAGGAGCGAAATTCCACATGACCTAGAAAGTTACGGCGTAACTTAAGTTGATAGTTACACCGAAACTTCTGTTGACTTGGTCTTCACAAACGTAATCCTAGCTAATACGTAATTGAGAGTAGGAGTTACGCCGTAGCTTCTTCAATAAGAGCATACTAAGGTGAAAATCATTAAGAATATCTCCAAAACCGCGCCTCTAAGCTCCAATGCTCATATAATATCTGGAAACGAAATATAGAGGAATAAGAGTATAAATCCAAATAAACAACATTAAATATGAGCATGAACGTGGGAAATTGACGCTTAAAAATCAGGATTATTTGATGTATCAGCGTTCTCAAGTTTCTAGTCATAGAATGTGTTATGTACCATTCTAAGTTTTGGTGGCGGCCTAAGTTGGTAATCTAAAGGGTTAGTTCTTGCTAAAATTTTATAAAGTTCAATGTATCTTAGGTTAGGATTTTCTCGCTTCCCAAAACGAATAATAACTTATCGTATTAAGGCTCAAAACCTTAATCCCTGATATGGAATTTTTGAAAGTTTACACCTTTCATTTGTGTAACTTTCTGGCGATAGTGTGCGCCATGCAACTTAATTTGTATTTGTATGGTTTTCCTCAGTCGTTTCGTGGATGATCTCTGGATCATGTAACTGTTGTTAAACAAAAGTGTGAGATATTGTTGAGGTGAATAATTTGCAGTGTTGTGATAATTGTTATTGTAGGAAGTCTAGCTAGTGACAAGTGGTTATCCAAACCATCTTCAAAATTGATCATGTCTTGGGTAGTTTTGAGATGAAGGCCATACCATACAACGTCTAAGTCAACTAGAGTTCAAAAGAAATGTGATATTGTGAAGTTTTACATACTGACTTATAATGGGGTTCATATAATGATGTGATATGTGAATGATCAGAAGAGTGTAGTGTACATTTACCATTATTATTAGGTAGAGATGTCAAGTTTGCTTTAATATATTTTAGAAGATTTTTAAAGATTTATGACGAAATAATATCCTTAGGACCTAAACAGGCTAGTACTTCTAAGGAATGAAGAGAAGATTTATGACGGATTTAATATGTGGTAGAATGACAATGGATATGAAAAAGTGTATAATTGCAATTGTTTATGTTTGTTTGATAAAATATGGTATGAAAAAATGTATAAATATTTGAATTTTGTAGTGAAAAAGAGAGAGGCCCGCGAGATGAATTTCATAAACACAAAATTGGTGTTTAATGAATCTATAACTATAATATACACATTTTATTACTGGGCCTACAAAACAAACAACTTTATTGTCTTTCAAAGTCATAGTCTCATTCATAAGAGCAGTTCCATTGTTAACGCCGAAACGGCGTTATAGCCACAAATAACGGCGTTGGCCCGTTATTACCCTTGGAAGTGTGTTTGTGTCACGGCGTTAGTCCCCTTGCGTTACCCCCTTAACGCGCGTTAAGGGGCAGAAAAAAAAAAATTCAAAAATTTTTCAAATCTAGTCCCTGTAACGGCTACTAGACGTTAACTTTTAAAAAAAATTTCAAAAAACACCCCTAACGGCTAGAATTTATAAAAAAATAAAAATAAAATTCAAAAACCTTATTTTACCACTATAAATACACAATTAAAACACCATTTTTACTCACACTTCCACTTCTAAATCCTCTCAATACTCTCAATCTTTCAACATCAATTAACTGCAATGTCGGGAGGCAACGACGATACTTTCTTCAATCTTCTCAATGATGGGTGGAATCCCTCAAACCCGGGTTCATCATCTAACCCGAACGCTGGTTCATCTTCAAACCCCAACCCACTAGGCTTATCAAGCCAAGAAATGTGGAAACAACAACAAACATTACTGTTTTGGCAACAACAAAACCAACAAAACACCTTAAACTCCAACTTTCAAAACCTACAATTCACACAACAGTCACAACAATCACAAACTGAAACACAAGATGTTGCTGAGACACCCACATCTCCACCAAAAAAAGGAAAAGGTCGTATTAAGCGAAAATCCAAGAAATCCAAAGACCCCGAGCCCGAACCAATTGATTCTGATGAGGAGGTTGTCGTTACCAATCGTTGGAATTCAGCAGAGGAAGCATTACTTGCAAGGTGCTACATAGCTGTTTCGGAGGATCCAAAAGTTGGAAAGTGCCAAGCTAGAGATACGTTTTGGTATCGGGTTAGAAATGAGTTCAATAGACTCAACTTTCAACGGCGCACCAAAGGACATGATGTCAAGCAAATGGACATCGTTGAACATGATATGCACAAAGTTCAACTCTTGTTACATACGTGCGCAACGGGATCAACGAAGTGGTGAAAGTGAGGTGGATGTGATGAAACGGGCAAAGCAATGGTATCGTGAGGAAAACAAAGGAGCACTGTTTGGTCTCGATGACGCTTGGGATGTTTTGCGTCATTATAAGAAATGGGAGACGCCGGAACCGGTTGATTTAACCGGCGAAGTCCCAAGCCAAACAAACGAGGCTTTGTTTGGTAATGATGAGCAACCACGCCCCATGGGAAAGAAACGTGCTACCAAGAAAGCACGATCCGAGACTACAACAAGTACTGGGGGAACAAGCACTGGAGGAACGAGCTCGTCAGCTTATTTCACAGAAACTATGGCAAACGAGTTTCGTATGAAACGAGAAGTCTCCGAAGCGGCGTATCGGGCCCAACAGGAAAGAGATCTCACATTAACAAGGTTGGAAGAGATAAAGTTTTTGATGACGTCTACTGATGGGCAAGATCCAATGGTCGTGCAGTGGATCAATGACGAAAAAGATCGAATCATCGTAAAATATAACTTGAAACCTCGTCAGTAGATCGTATTTCCTTTAATCTCGTATTGCAGTGTGTTTTTTTTTTCTTTTTTTTAATCTCGTATTGTAATATGTTTTTAGTTTTAATGAAATGTTTGTTTTAGTTTAATAAATGAAATGTTTGTTTTAGTTTAGGGGTTGAAATTGAAAATATGAAATATTATTGGTGTTATGGTGTTATTGGGATATTATGGATGAGAGTGTTTTTTGGGGATGTTAATGTTAAATATTAAAGCTGATGTGGCGCTGACGTGAACGTGTTATTGGTGTTATGGATGGAAGTGCTCTTACAAACCAAACGCCTCCTTAATTTCTATGAACCAAACGCCCCCAGCTCATCTCCTAAATTCAAAAAAGAAAAGAAAATAAAAGAAAACCCTATATTTGTTTCGTAACCCCCATCTCCACTAAAATTCAATTCCTAGGGCTTGTTTCAAAATCCCAATTTGCATCTTACTAATTCCAGGGTTTTATACTTCAATTGATGATACCTCAAGTGGGATGAATAGTGTGTTCAATGAAGAGATACTTGCTGATAAGCTTTCTAAGCTTAATAGTACTCAACAGTGTATTGAAAGTATCCTTTCTTTTATTGATTTAATTTGCATTATTTTGGGTGGGTTTTATTTTATGTTGAATGTGGTTCATTATATGATTTGAAATTAGTCTTATGTTTGGTAGTTATGCTCATTTTATTTCTAATGGAGGAAACTTTACGGCGCGATATATGTAAAGCTACCACCAATTTTCTTTAATTTGCATATAAGTTGTTAGTTTTATGATTAAATTTTATCTTACATGACGTCTTTGCTGTTATATGTTTCCCATTTAATCTTCTATCGCTAAAGGGTTTGGTAAAAAATTTGTTATCTTGACTCATATAGCTCTGTCTCATTGGTGTATATTTCACCGAAGCAAAGCAGAAGTAGTTGTTACAACATGGGAGAAACAGTTTCATAGTTCTGAGGTGGCGCAGAAGGTTCCTCTTTTATACCTTGCAAATGATATCCTTCAAAATAGCAAACGTAAAGGAAATGAATTTGTCTCTGAGTTCTGGAAGGTTCTCCCTGGAGCTCTCAAAGTTCTTATCGACAAAGGTGACGATCATGGCAAAAATGTTGTCTCCCGATTGGTATGCATCCTGGATCACTTGCTGCTTTGTAGCTAAACTTGTCTTTGTGTGTCGGTTTTCTCATTTCTGTCTGTGTACATGTGTGTGGAACTGTTATTTGTTACTGATAATTTAAATAGGTTGTTTTTGAACATAAAATTTTTAAACGAATATACTAAGATCTTTCCAGACGAGAACATGTTAGCGTGCTGGTGTTCAATCATCATACTGATTTATTTGTATCAATGACAGGTTAATATATGGGAAGAAAGGAAAGTGTTTGGATCCCGTGCAAAGAGTATTAAAGATGTATTGCTTGGAAAAGAATTACCTCAACCTCTAGAGTTCTCAAAAAAACGTTCCCGTTCTGTGAAAATTGTGAAGAGAGATTCACGATCCATAAGAACGGTGAGGATAATGTACCATTACTCCTCTGAGCATTGTTATATAATATCTTGTGGTATTCTAGGTCCATGCTTTTCATTCACTATTGATATGTTTGAGATGATGGTCATTTGACATCCTGTTATCATTTTTCTTATGATCAGAAACTGACAGTCGGAAGTACAGCAGAAAGAATCGTCTCAGCTTTTCACTCAGTTGTCAGCGAACACCATGGGGAAGATGACGAGATGAATAAATGCAAATCTGCTGTTCACCGTGTCAAGAAAATGGAAAAAGATATCGACTTGTCCTTAACCAATGGTAAGCTAGTGATGATTGAAAAATCACTTTCTTTGCCTCCTCTGTGTATGGTGTTAAACTGTGGGATCTAAAAATATCTATTGCAGGCACCTCTTTACTTTTAATTCTCTTCTTTTCTGTAACCATGGTATTTTGCACCTTCAGACATGAGTGATTGCTTCGTGAGGCACCAAGTGACCTATTGACAGAAGGCATATTTTATGATCATAATGGCATAAGCTGGAGTCTAACGCCCTTACTTTTTATTGCAGAAAAGGATCCCAAGAGGAAGACTTTGTCTAAAGAGCTTGAGGAAGAAGAAAATCTTTTGAAGCAGTGTATAGAGAAACTTAAAGTTGTTGAAGCAAATAGAGTTGCTCTTGTGTCACAGTTGCGTGATGCCTTAAATGAGCAGGTATGATAACTGATATCAAATACCTTATTTACAATATATTTACAAACTTTTTTTGACCAGGAAGTACTATATGTGAATCTCTTTTGTTATTCCTTTTTGTATTTCAGGAATCTGAGTTAGAGAATGTTCGCACTCAAATGCAGGTTTGTATACTCATTCGCGTATGCTTGTCATCCTTAATTATTAAGGTCACTTTAGCCCAATCCTTAGGTTGGACATGCTTTCGTAAGGGCCACAATATTTATTTTCTGCATGTAATCTACAGATTATTAGCTGGAGTGTCAACATTTTGATTACCTTACTGCAAAGCTTTGAACCCTGTAAATTGTTAACAAGAATATTTTGATAGTTCGTAGGCAACCGAATTGAGGTTGGATCAGATATGGTGTGATACTGTGATGTAGTGCGGGCAAGGTGGGTATGGGGTAAGAGAAGATGGGTGTTGTGGTTTGTTTTAGGGGGGGGGGGGGGGTTGTTTATTATCCTCCTTATTGCCATTCCCTACAAATTGCAACTGCCGGTGGTTGATGGTTAGTTAGAAGGTTTACTGTTTAAGCAGAATGGAAAACACTTGTAATGCATACAGCCTCCTAATGGTGTCATTCAAACCTTTAAATTATGATACAAGTTTTGTAACGAATAATTAACAGGCTAGTTATTTACTATAGATTTTAGAACATGGAACAAAACTACGTTTGCAGGCAAAATTTTCCCACCTCTAACCATCCTCTGGTTTAACGTGCCTATTTTTACCCACAACTAGCTCTTGCTATCTCTACCACTAACCCCTTAAGTCAAGGGTCTATAGTCAGGTGGAACATCGTTGTGAAAATATTCTTGTATAAAAGAAGTAAAATTAAAAAATGAAACTGATTTGCAGTTTTCATTCACTCTTTCTTGCAAAGGCATTGTCACCCTCAAAATGTTGATGAGTAGTATAATAATTTTCAGGTAGCACAAGCACAAACAGAGGAAGCAGAAAACATGCGTAAGCGGCTTGATGATGAAAATTACGTGGCAGAATCAAAACCATCCATCACTACACCACCGTCAGGATCTAAAAAGTCCGCTTCTGATATAGCAGCAGAAGTTGCAGATAGGCTAGCCGCTTCAACCTCCTCTCAGTATATTATGTCAGCTGTCCTCTCTACATTTGCAAAAGAAGAGGGGCTTTCCAAAACTACAACAGCTACTAGTTCTTTTTCAGCCAACAACTCCGTCTCAAAAGCAGAACTTATACCTCCACAAACTCATAACAGCCCTTACCAAACGGTTTTAATGCCCCAACCAACTCTCATTCCAAACTCTCAGCCTCAATACCAAACAATCCCAAACGCACATTCCCAGCAATATTTGCAACCCTCTGGTGGGATTGTGACCTCATACGCCTATGGTAATGCAAATCCCCCATTGCCGACAGGAGCTCCACCACCTGCGCCACCATCTTACATGATGAGTCCAATGGTTCCTTTAAGTCATCCGCCAATGCAGCCGCCTCAGCAGCCGCCTCCTCCGACACTTCCTAGCTTTAGGCCTCTTCCTCCTTTACAGCCATCTGGAATGGTGTTTTATGCTCATCCCCATAATTCTCAGTGACAGATTAATTTTAGGGACAATTTTGATAATTGTTTGTTGGTTTGTTGAGATTAAATTTATGAAATACAGGGTCTGGCAAGTATACAACCGATAATAGTTCAGGTGGCAATCATGCCACCAAATTGGTTGTCATAATGTATTTTCTTCTTTTTACACAGGATCAGGATGATTATACTGTGCATTGGTGGTTCAAAGGCAGCCAACAATTTTGTATCCCGATATTTACCTTTGCGGATCTGTTGATATGACGAAGCTTTCTTGAATGCACCAGAAGCTATGCTCTGATCTAAATGGTATGCGCTATATCCTCGATGCGAAAGTAGCACTCTCAAATCTTGTGTCTGTGATTCTGTTATAAAAGGGTAATGTAATCCATCTATATTTCCAGTTGAGTCACATGCTTTCTCACATCACCTTGTAAGAAGGGTGAAGCACTAGTTTATGATCTTTTGCCATTCATGTGTCTATTCGACTCCTACAGCACCAGAAAATACAGTGTGACATTTATCATTGGCATCATTTATAAATCACTTGACCGGTGTAGCTGGAAAACCACCAAGTTCGACCTAAAAATACCATATACATTTTTCGGTGTTTGCTAGGTTGCAAAATGGATGGGGGGCAAAGGGTCACAAAAATGTTTGGACGTATTTAACACCAGTTTCCTTCTAGCTAAGATAAGATATTATCATTATAACACTACTTATAATACCCGTGTGCACACACGTGAAAAGTGCATTTATGGACCAAGTTTTTGTTGCATACTGAGGGATTAATCTCCACAATCTATTTAGTTTAATCTAATGGTGGAAATTAATCTTTTTTGTCTTCATTGTGTTTCTTGTTTTTATTATTTTTATTTTCTTGTCTTTCTTATTTATTCATTTTTTTGTCTTTCTTTTTTATCCACGTATACTAAATTTTTTTTCTTATTTTATACGTTTTTGTCCGTTTTCATACGTTTTCGGCTGCTTTTAGACGTTTTCGTTCGCTTTTATACGTTTTCGTCTGTTTTCATACGTTTTGGTCCGTTCGTTTTTGCCTGTTTTTATACGTTTTCGGCCATTTTCAGACGTTTTTGTCCGTTTTCGTTCGTTTTCATATGTTTTCGCCCGTTTTCGTACGTTTTTGTCCGTTTTAATACGTTTTCGGTGATTTTTAGATGTTATTATACGTTTTCTGCGTCATTGTACAACGGTTAATATCTAATAAACAATGTATGTTTTTATTAGTTTATTGTTTAAATACCAAATATGTTTTAGTTGTGTTGTAATTGGTATTTATCATTAATTTTTCAAAGATGATTTTTAATGTGCATGAAATGTCAGTAATAATTAGTGTTATAAAAAGCGGCCTAGGCAGCCGCCTAAGCGGGTCAAATCAGTCTAGGCGGCGGGTCGGTCAACGCCTATACATGACGGTCAACGCTCCTTTAACTTCAGATTTAAGGTTTTTTCCTTCATATTCACGCCTCTTTTCATATTAAGGCTGATTGGAATACTTTTTTGAACTTTCGATTTTCATGACTTTGTTTCAATTTGAGCCAGAGTGGTGTGTTGAAAAAAAATGCTAGTGGTTTCCTGTAGGTGGAGAGAGAAAAAGAGAGAGAAAAAGGTGAAGGTAGGGTGAAGAGAGAAGTGGAGGCTATTATGAATAATCTGTAACCCTAATAATATAAAAGCCTAATAATATATAGGTTTTATTGACCTACTAGAAGGTTTATACAATAAGCCCAACAAATAAAGGCTTTAATAAAAATAGCATAGTTGTCAGGATCCCGATCCTAATCTTAGGATCTTACGATTTTACGATACTGCAAAGCAAAAACGATCCGGATCCTACATAGGATCTTTTCTAGCTTAAGATCTTATAGGATTCCGATCTTGACCATACGATCTTACGATCTAATCCGATCCGATCTTACTTTTTTCGGATTACAAACTAAAAAACTACAAATTTATGGGTTGATTGTTTGTAGAATTCAAAAAACAACATGTTAATCTTTTTAAACATTTTATAATCATAATTTAGGACAACATTTATATGAAACATTCATAATATTTTGTGGTTATAATGTATTAGAATTTCTAGATTTGTATAAAATTACATAAACTATTAAGAAATAACATTAGAGTAGGATCTTAAGATCCCGATCCGATCTTACGATCACGATCTTGCAAAGATGAAAACGATCCTGGGTAGGATCCCGATCTTGACAACCTTGAAAAATAGATCTAAACTTAATTAAAACCTAATTTTGCAATATATATACAAAAGATATATAATTAAAAATAATAAAAACATTAATAAATTATTAAAAATATATAAATTATGCATATTTTATATCAAATACATATAATTTTAATTTTTTAATATAAAAAAGTTCAATCCGCCTAGACCCCGCTTAGGCGCGACCACCGCCCGACTAGCGCCTAGCATTTTTTGCAACCTTGGTAATAATCCAAACCAAGTTAAGTTACATTAGTTGTATTTTTGTGTTTTGAAAGTGTTTTCTATAACGAGTGGTTATTGAATTGTACTTATATATGTTAGCATTAAGAAATAATGGTCATTTATTATCTAGGAACCTTATAATCTTGTAATAGCTTAATATAGATTAGCAAGTGGGTTTAGGGACTTGGTTATGACTAGTTAAGCTAATATATTAGGGTCCATTTGGTTATGTCACTACTTTCCTGTGCCATCACTCGTACCTACACAAACCCCACTAACAACCATATCCCGATTTCATTTAATCTGTGGAACTTGGTTGGGAATTTCACTCCACCCAAAGCTCTTCCACCAACAAGGAACATACGTCTCCAAGACAGAACAATAGGTATTTAATAAATGTTGGTTATTCTAGGATGAGCGGGAATAATGCAGTTGTTTGGAATTCATTGAAGAGGAGTAATGTTTTGAATATTAGGTGTTATAACTTATAAGTTTAGGGGTACTAGGCATATGGCTAAGGATTGCAAAGAGCCAAGAAGGGATAGAAATTATGAGTATCACAAGTAGAAGATGCTATTGTGCAAAAAAGAAAGTAGGAGCACCGTTGACTGCAAAGGAAAACGATTTCTTAGCTGAATGGACATATGAAGAAGACGAAAGTCAAGAATTGAGCACGAACTGCATTTTCATGGCCACTCTTCAGAAGCTGTCTCAGATGACGACTGTGCACCTATTTGTGATTCAGAGAAGTTGGCTGAGGTACAAATTACTTATGATAATGCATATAATATGTTTGCTCATGAATGAACACATCCTAAGAACCCTGAATCCATTAACAACACATATGTGACAGAACATGATGGTTGTGATATCACTTATGATATGCCATATATGGTGCTTATTGGAGAATTGCTTCCACAAGATGTCTGTTTACGAACAAGATTGTGCTTTAATTCTATCCTTAGTTGACACCTTAAATGTTAAAGTTCAATTTGCACTACTGTCATTCAACAACTCAAAAATGATAACAAGGTATTAAACAAAGAGCTTGAGAGGTACAAGAACCAAGTCAAAAGTTTACAAATAGATTATGATAGGAAAAAGGTTATTGAAAAGGCTTATTCCGAGGCTGTTGATCGAGAAACACGTTTTCAAAAATGTCTCGATGAACAACACATTTTGAATGTTCAAAAGGTCACAAAACTAAATGATGAAATTTCAATTCTTACGACTCAGATTTCAAAACACTCAATGACACTTTCAAGTCTTGAGAAAGAAAAGAAAAATTTGAAAACAAATATATGAGTCGGGAAGATAAAGACATTGAGAAAATCATTGCCTTGGAAAAAAAGATCAAAATCAAAACAATATAATCTATAAAAATGGACAATCCTTTCAGACGATTCATATGCTTACTCCAAAGCCGAATTCATACTATGATGGGCAAAGCACTTTCAAATATCCAAATCCCTCGTACCTCAAGAAAGCTCAAGTAATGATCATGTGAATTCTCTCATGTGTGAATCAAATAAGTTATTACAACTTGCTGCTGAACGTCGTTCAAAATTCAAGAACTAAGAAATCGCACCCATTGATTACAAGAAGTTGAATAAACTTTACGATGAATTCGTCCCACAATAGCAAAAATCTCAATTTCTTAAGATCCAATGCTTCTTCAATCATTCAAAAACCTACTGAAGTAATTCCTTTTGAGATTATATAGTGCAATTTAGAGAAGCATCTCGACAAAACTCAACCCAATACTCTGATGAGTAGAGGGATGGAAGCTTTTATGAAATGGTAATTTTTTTAGAAAAAGCAATAAGTGCAAGAATCAAGTATGAATTACCAGGTGACAACGAATATCATTGTGAAGTTAAAAAGATTATGAAAAAAGAATTCAAACCAATTTCTAATAACATCAAGATATTCCAGATTATTTTGAAACGCAATTGACAATTGAAATGATTGAAGATTCGAAATATGTCAATTCTTTTGAAAAGGAGGTTACTGATCTTAGATCTAAAATTGTTACAAAATCTGAAGTTTCAAAATCTGATGAACGACTTATGGAAGCAATTGTGCAAATTGATGTGTTGAATATCTTGTTGCATTCTTCTGGCCTTACAACATGTGAATCCCGTGCAAATCCACCCAAACCGTCACAAACGAAAATCTTGCTTTGAAGAAAACAATAAAACGAATTAGGAAAGAAGCTGTTGATGTCAAAGATGAGTTGTTAAAGAAAATTGCTCAGTTTGAAAAATAATTTTCACAACTCGAGGCACAAAGCATTTCCTTCGAACTCGAACTGCAACATCAAAATGAAAACACCGACAAATCATTTTCAAAAACCTATTCGACATCAACGCTTAAAAAGATTGAAAATGAAAGTATTTCTTTGAAATTCAAAGTTTTGTCTCTCGAAAAAGAAAACGAATATCTAAAAGAGATTTACAAGTTTTGATTGACTCAGTCAAGCTAATGAGGGCTCATCTGGAAAGTTTTAGAACGAAGTGTGTGGATCCTAAGTTTGACAAGCCTTCTATTTTTGAGTAAACCATCAGTATACTTATTTTCCCAATCCAGATTTGCACCCAAGATAGATGTGAAAATTGCTTTATCATAACTAGTCACTCTGCAACCCTTCCCTCAACAAATTACAAAATATTTTGAAAAACAAGCTACTGATTGCACATGGCTCATCTGGGATTAGTTCAAAACCAGTGTCTAAACCAAGCACCAAAGAGCCTTATGGTTCAAACGACATGGTCCACAATCATTATCTAGACAAAGCTAGGAAAAGGCACAAATTCAAAAAGACCGAATTCTGAACTTAAAACCTATTGTGATGCCTTCTACTGTATTATAAAACACTGCTAGTAGTAGCAAACCAAAACAAAACCAAACAAAAACACCGTTGTATTACAAAACATGATGTGCATGATGCGTGGTTCGGGGTCGAAAGACTTCCTTTTTCGCGAGCAAGCTTTACAACCCACTAGGCAGTGTACCTAATTGTTGCAGTGTAGTATGGCTAAGCTCAGGGGGTTGATCGTTCTCTAGGGGAATATAGATGCTAGTTGAGATGTATAACGAAAAGGCAAAGGTGAGGGTGATTCTTTTTAGTCTTTTTATATTTTTTAGAAAGCAATTAAAATCTCAGGGTTTGAAGAGTGGGGGTTTATCTTTTACCAATTAAACTAATAAACAAATTAAATTAAAACTAATTACTAATTAATAAACTAAAGCTATAGATTGTAGGAAGAGTTCTTATGATAATTAAAAGCGTGTTTACTTAGATTTACTTGCTCCCTAGTTATCTTTTATTGGTCGGTTGAATTGTCACATCATTGTTTAATTGATGCGTTGTATTCCATGTTTTAATCATAGGGCGGTGCCAAATTCTCTAATTCTATTAATGTATAAGTCTCCTCTAGAACACCCGGGATCGCCAAGTATCGAGGTATCTCCCCCGAATATCCTAGTATCTACAAGCCGCAACTCACACAATAAATACAACGGGAGCCTACTAGTGCACTCTAGGGTTAATAATCGCTATTTAGGACGTTCAAGCTCACAACAATGAAAGAAGAAGCAGTTTTCCTTAATCTAGCGTGACAACCAGTTAAACAAGAGACAACCTAACAATAATTAATAATTAGGTTTCATTAGATCTAAGCAAACACTAATTAATTTAGTTACACATGCTACAAGCAAGAACACAAGCAAACAATCACATAAAGATCAAACATGGTGATATAATGGATAAACAAACTTATCTTTGATTAATAATGAGAGTTTAGAACCCTAAGGAGCTGTCCAAGTCTGACTACAAACGTTTTAGAGTTTGCTCTCCAAAATAGCACACAAAATACAAAAATTCGAGGTCTATATATAGATCTTACAACTGCGACGACGTTGCCTTTTGCTGGTGACGCCGTCTGATCGCCGCTATTAGGGTTTCGTCTTTGCTAAGTTATCATTGGGACGACGTCGGGTAGAAGATCGTGACGCCGTCCGGATAGATAGTGGACGCCGTCTTGATAAAGTTTCCGCTGTCTGGTGTAGAAAGATTGCGTGACGGGCATGTTGAGATACACGTGACACCGTTACTTGGTAAGGTCCAAAAATGAATTGAGCCGTCGCTTGAGCGAATTTGAGTCCATCATATAAGTGACGACGTCGCCCTTGAGTTTGGGACGTTGTCCGGAAGGCTGTTTTCTTGACTTAGCCGTTTTCTTCATATTTTGGTCCCTTTTCGTCCAAATATGCTTCATTCCAGCATTTTTCTTTCAAATGATCTAAAATATGAAAATGAACGATTTTAAGCAGTAACAGATATAAAATGTAACGATTTAGTGCTTAAATGACCCCGTAAAAACGTATGTTTTAAATCCTTATCAGTGCACATAGAAGACCACTTTAGAATTCAAAGTCTTTTTCGAAAACGAAACAACTTTCAGTTGTGTGTCAAGACAAAGTTAAACTTCATGTTTTAAAAAACAAATGCTGAATTTGTCTGTCCTACATGACAGAAATGTGAGTTTCAAGCTAATCATGATGTTTGTATTTTCAAATATCTTCAAGAAGTAAATTCCTGTGCTAAGGCATAATCCCCTAAGACTATTACACCCGAAACCGTTTTCAAACGGGTATGACCCTAGACAAGTTTGACTAGGTCTAAGTATGTGGACTTATGTGTTATGGTATTTTGAATTAGTGAAGAACATAAGTGTTGACATGTTATAGATTGTATCCGGCGTATCCAAAATAAAGTATATGGCGTATTAAGAAAATTATGGAAATTCTTTTGGGTCTACCAACTTCAATACGGTGTATTGGTGTTTATGAATATGGTGTATTGAGATAGGTCAGGATATGGTGTATTCAGAATTGTGAATATGGAGTATTGGTAGCCTAGCTTGGATACAGTGTATCCATGGGATTGGATACGACGTATCGGCCCTAAAGTAGAACAAACTTGTTTTAGGGTCCGTTTGGTTTGTAGATGGGTTTATGATTAGGATTTGGATTTGAATTTGAATTTGGTTTTGGATTTGGATTTGGATTTGAAGTAGGATAGAGAAAATAATATTTAAAAGTATATTATATATTAAAATATAAATTAAAAATAATTTATATTAATATTGAGGGAATGAAAATAAAAATGTGAGGATGAAAAAATACTAGGTCCCACATATGTCATAAATCCCTTCCTACTTTCCTCCTTTAGTATATGCCCTAATATTTATGATAAGAATCCAAACCCAAATTCAAAAATTGCAAACAAACAATAGATTTGATGCTTTCAATCCAAAACCCAACATAAACCCCCAAACCAAATGGGCCCTTAGTCCAATACGGCGTATACTGTGAATGGATACGGCTTATCGACTTAAGTCGGCCAAAAAGAAATGATTATTTTGCCTTTTTTGCTGAGTCACCCTATTAGTTTATTAGTCATACCTCTGGACATTTTCACACACCTCCTATGTGTTTTTGGTGGTATGAGATAAGAGAGAAAGAGGGGAAAAAAGGATAAGCTTGTAGAAGTTTTGTGATGGATCGAATATGGCAATTCAATAGAATGATCCTTAGCATGATTATAGCAAGTAAATAAGAGTTAATTAGTGTTTAATTATGAATTTAGAAATTAGGGTTTATGAACTATAATTTGGGGAGTTGCGTAAAGATGTGTTTTAGCTAACTAATGGGATAATGGTAATCATGGAACACGTTTTATGAATTTAAGTTAGTAATTGTATGGGGATTAATTATCATATGATCAATATATGATTATATGATAATTAAAAGATGTTAAGAGATGAGCTATGGTTATTCAACCATTGTTATAACATACTTGTTACTGTAATTTAATCATATGTGTATGTTCATGATTATTGTGGACTTAGGATATAAAGGAGGTTGATGATGATGATGATGCCATGATTAACTTAGCTTGGAGACTAAGGTAAGTAACTGTGGTTATTATATGTTAATACGGAAATTTGCATACTATGTGATATTGAATGAAGGTGTTACGAATGGTTATAGTCGCATAGGAGCGTTTGGAATAAGGAGACTTGATTAGTGGGAAGGATTTAGTGTTAGCTATGAATTAGAAGGACCAAGGTATGTGATTATGTTTCATGTGCTATATGTGTGTTATACTTATGCGGTTATAGAGTATATTATTGTTCATATTGCATACGTGTGAATTGATGTATTATTCATATGCTAACCTAGCTACTTACTAAGCGTTATCGCTTACGTTATAAATGATAATGTTTTGTAGGTTCTCGCGGAGAAGGTAAATGCTTGGATTAAAGCTTAAGTAATGGAAGTAACGATGCTAGAAAAGTTGTATGTATTTAGGAGCTTAGTAGTAGAATATCAAGCTCAAAGCAAAGTTGAATCCCCGAGAGTCAAAAAATTGTTTATAAACGTATTGTCAAATGTAAATGTTTATGTTATACTTGTAGTATTTTGGTGTCAAATGGTTGTTATAGCAAAGTGGTAAAGTGTTTATGATTGGTTAAAGGGGTGCTTGGATTAATGTCCTTTTGTACCCATTTTAGAGTCAAACGGGTTATTTGCCGTGTATTATACTTTGTTATAGTTTTGAATGTTAAATGAGTGTTTTGATACAAGTTATAGTGTTGTATTGAGGTCAAAGTGGTTTTTGGGTAAGTGTTGGAGTTTATGCAGGTTTTTTGCAAGTGTTCTGTCTCAGAAGTCAATACGGCGAATCCAAGTATTGGATACAGCGTATTGGGCAATATGTCGTATTCATATCATTGGATACGACGTATTGACCTCAGCAGCAATACGGTGTATCCATAAATATAGATACGACGTATTGGAGTCACAAAAAGGGGTTTTTTTGGTTGATTTATAGTTTTTGTGAAATGTTGTAAAGGGGTCGTTGAGTGTATGTCCTTGTAAGTAGTGTTGTAAAAATCGGCCATGGCGGCCGATATGACGACACCATGACGGTTGGCGGGGGTCCACCGCCACGGAATTTCACATATCGGTCTAACTTATTGGTTTTGGTCAATGTGTTTCAAAGTGTTAAATAAAAACGAAAGAGTATTTGGGTATTTATATAGATAAAATTATATAAATTTTTAAAGTTTTTTTTTTTTCTTTTTCGGTTGGGCTCTTTCGACACATTTCACAACTCGGTCATAACCCAAGACCTGACTTCTCCCCTTTTTCCTATCACGATACGTCGTTCTTGGGTCGGGCTAATAGGTAGGATGCGTCTTCGAGGGCCACAAAACGCTAGATCGAGTGCTTATTACCACCGGTCAATTTGCTCCACAAGGAATTCTTTCCATAAGATGTGAACGTACATATGTCCTCCCATGGAAGCCACTGACGAAGAAATAGCAAATAAACAACTGGTATAATTGCTAACGATCATATGGTAGTTATTTATGGGCTAAACATTTATGAGTGTTACAAATTCTAAGAATGTCACATCCAGAGTAAAAAAATCAAGAAACCAACACCCAACTTGGACAATATGTTGCAACCTAATAACAATTAGACTTTAGGACACACACAAATTGTTACACCTCACATCAATTACAACATAAATGTTTGGAAACAATACAATATTCAAAGCATTCAAGTTGAGTTAGGCAGCATGCCAACTTTGATCAATTCCATCAAACACCTTTTATTTTAAATCCGAATGTTAGTTAAGAATTTACACAAGAAAACCAATAAATTAATTTGTGCATTTTGGTTAACTATTAAAAATGGTAACAAAAAAGGTACACCATAATGGAGAGACTTGATTTATATCACTAAAAGGTTACTATTACAAAATTACATAAACCTACGCATATAATTACCATGTAAAGATGTCAACAACAAAATCAACTCCTCATCACTTCCACCATAAAACTGATCCCTCCTACGACGATTCGGCTGAATCTGAAGCCGTTGACTATATCTAACAACAATAGATTCTGGCAACACCAACCTACGACAAATAGGACACGTGGGTCTATCTTGTTCCAACCACTTATCCACACAAACCTTATGAAACGTGTGCTTGCATTTAAGCTTTCTTATCTCATCACCATGATCCAATACCGACAAACAAACAGAACACTCTTTGGGTTCTGTTCCTGTGGCTTTGTAGATGCTTGTTGGGTTGTTTTGTTCGATGTGTTTAAGGTATTGCTCGGTGGTTATTGGGTGCTTGTTCTCGGTGGTTGTTAAGATGATATTGGTGATTGAACGAAATAGAATTACGAGTTCAAGAAAGAGGACAGTGAAGAATACTAACAAAAGTGTGTAAACGTGTGCTATGAATCGAGATACTGATCCCATCTTATAATTTGATTTAACTAAAGGGGTGAGGTACTCAAGTTGGGAATGAATGAATGAATGACTGGTTGTGGTTTTGTGGACTTATAAAGAAGCCGACAATTCCAATTTGTATTTTCTTCTTGTTAAAGGGCCCTCCGTGTCAGATATTACTCTATTTTACATTTTTATTAAATTAAAATACATCGTTGGTTCCTAATCTTGTCCAAAACATCACGCTGAATCAAAACTTGCTTTTTCGTCATCAATAGTCCTCAAAGTATGGGATTTTAAGGCTAAACCAGTCCCTTGACCATTAATGTCCTTATCAATATCTGATTTATGTTAGTTAGTCGAGGATATTATATTCCATATACATTTATACCATAATCTAACTCAACCAGAGAAAACCTATTCGTATAATCTCTTGATTGTTTCCCTCCCTCGTCACACAACCCTCACAGACCCTTTAACAATGACAGATAAGGACCTTACTTTTATAGCAGTAACTGATGAGATGCTAAAGTATGTGAAGGCCAAATATGGGGATACTTGGTTACAAGGAAATGAAATGTCTGATGAGATGTTTGAAGATTTATGCAGATTTGCGGAAGTAGCTGAAGTGATGAAAGGTTAGTTCATTTTTCTGTATTTGTGTGAGTGGCATTTTAAGGTTAGCAGTAAGGAATGAGCCTAAATAACCCTATCTTATTTGCTAGAAATCCAAGCAATGTCAGAATCTGTGAAAAAAAGGGTTATAGCAAACTAAACGAATCTGACGATATGATTGAGTATGTCATGGCTACTTATGGGAATAAGTGGGATATAGAAGATTAAATTGCTGATGTGATACTTGAAGACTTGTGGAAAATATATAGGAATAAGGAGGTTGCGAAAGGTTAGACTTAATGTTTTGCAAAGTAAGAAAGTTGTAATGGGTGAACTCTCATTTCTTTCTGTTTTGGCTATCTTTCTAGATACCAACTTTAAAGGAAATGAAGTTGATGTCATCATTATTTCAGACGCATCTAATGATGAGTTTGGGATCCTGTTTTCTAAGAGTACTACTTTGAAAGGTTCCACTTTCCAAGCTTCCAAGGCTTCCACTCTCAATGTTTCCAATTCACAACATGTTACCACCCTTGTTCATAAAAGGCCAAAAACAAGGGAAAAGATTACAAATGTTGTACTTGGTCTTGGAGCGGATGTGGGATTCTCCAGCACAAAGAGGAATGAGTGGTATGTGCCTCCCCCTAAGGAGCTCAAGTCTCCCCCCATGAATATCAAGTCTCCCATCAAGAAGTTCACCTGTTATTTTTAGTTGTTGATGTAATGAAGATGTATATTTTTTGGCTGATGATGGTTACTCAAAACGATGCTTGTTAACATGTATATTTTGTTGTATATGGTATAATTAGTTGGTGGTGTATGTATATGTAAGCTCCCGGAAAATTTCATATGTCATTAACTAGTAATCATGAATAAAGCACTGATCATAGAACCATGAAATTTTTTTGACATCGTTTTTGCATATCATTTGGCAAGTGCATAGTAAAACTAGAATCTAATGCTCAAAATTACACCGTTGTGACCTGATCAAAATTTCTTCGATACCGATAATATTAATTCTTTAAAGGGAAAATGAGGCAAATAGATCAGGTGCCCTGAGGCTTATCACTTTCCGGACCACACTTTTTTGCGTTATGAAAATGGACCAGTTGCCCAACGATTTTCTTGGAGCCAACCATGGGGTGCCACGTGTCCGACAAAGCTATGACACAAGTACATATTTTGAAAGTATTTGTCATGTATTGTAAGGTATTGTTTTTTTGGCAACCAAAATATATTTTGGGGCAACTATTTATTTTTGGGCAACTTGTATTTATACACGAGAATATTATTGTCATTTTACACTGGTTGTATTAAAAAACTAATAATATTAACTCAGACATGTACTCACACAACATCACGCACACACACAAACACACACACACACAATCAAACATCTTCTTCTACAATTCTGAATTTAACATCCTCTACAGTTAAACATCTTCTTCTACATCACGCGCACACACTCACACACCACATCTTATTCATAGAACCCTCTAACCCCTAATTAATTTTACTGTATAATTTCGTATGACTAAATTAAAGTTGTACAATTGTAAAATCGCAGTTCGTTCTACATTGAAGTTGCTTCCAGATATTAAATTCTGTTTGTCAAAGAACGAAAACCGCGAAAGGTTGTTCAGGCAAACAGTTTTTGGTCCATGGTTGGATATAAAGTCGTGCGATAATGACTGCCTTCTGATGCATTACGTTTTGCAACATCAGGTATATGTTTCTAACATCTCGTCTGATTCCCCTCCACTAATATTCCAAATTGGGGATCATTCGTTAACGTTTGGCTGGAAAGAATTTTTTCTGATAACAGGGTTTCGATTTGGCAAAGTTTCAAAACCGATTAAACGATCTAGCGCATTTTTCGATCGTGTATTTCCTGAAAAAAAGAGTATTGGTATAACAAATGTACATGCCATTGTTCTTTTGGAACTTGTTAATGACGACAAAAAGGATGTAAAAAGGGGTTATCTCTTTCTGATGAGGATGCTGTTAGGGTGTGTCTGTTGGTAGCTGCAGACCTGGTGTTTATGGGAAAAGAAGACAGGAATTTTATCCATAAACACTTATTGACCTTGGTTGACGATTTTGAAGCCTGGAATGTATTTCCTTGGGGTGAATATATGTGGCATAAATTTTATCAAAGGACTGTCAATATTGTTCATATACACAGAAAAGATCATCTATTAAATATGAATAAGAACCCAAAGTTCACTGCCACATACAATCTATACGGGTTATGTTGGGAATTATGTGAAGTAGGATTTCTGCTGTCATTACTGCCGATGGATTCTGCTGAAGTAGAAGCAGAATCTGCTGAAGAAGTGATTCTACTGAAGAGTACAAGCGTTGCCGTGTTACTGCTGAAGGGTGAAAGCTGACTAGGATCAACATGCGCTATATGAATTAAATGCTAACTCTCCATATTCTTGTACTGCCCAAGGTTGCATGGGTATAATTGAACTGCTCAATATAGTTTAATGTATTAGTCATTAAATGCATGCTTGCATGTTTTAGACGATTGGGTTGTAATAGTATTAGGGTTCCTTGTCTATAAAAGGAACCTCATAGATTGTAATAGATAACTCATCTGAAACATAGAGTTTCAGTTAATAAAAAGATCCATAGAGGATCTAAGTGTTCTTAGTTATAACATCTTGTATTTACTTTCCGCTATAGAATACAAGTGTTAGAGACTGTCTATTAGTTTGCTTATGATTACATAGGCAACACTAACGATCCACGAGTGCTAAAGATCTGTCAAGGTCTGAGAGTTTTCAACAAGTGGTATCAGAGCCTCGGAAGAGTCTCTACGATACTGAGAACCTTATTTACCTCACCCCCACATAAAACCAAAAACATATTCACCATGCCTGATACTGATGATGAATCAGAAGTAACCACCACCAACAACATCAAAAACACCACCTCTATTCAGCAACTAAGTCTCTCCAACAGTAAAGAAAGAAGAGTATGATCTGTGGACCATGAAGATGCAGAACTGGATCTCCAATATTGATTGGAATCTATGGGAGATAGTGAAGAATGGTAACAGTCTGAAGAAGACCATCCCAGATCTTGAAGGTAAGTTTACCATTGCTCCTCCCAAAATTGCTGAAGAGGTTTTAGCTGTGCAAAGAGAGCACAAGGTAAGAACCATCCTCCTTCAATCTATTCCTGAAGATCACTTAGGTGATTTTCACCACATGGATGATGCAAAGGACATCTGGATGGCTCTTAAAGCAAGGTTTGGTGGAAATGAAGAGTCCAGGAGAATGAGGAAGTCCATGCTGAGACAAAACTTCCAAGAATTCAATATCTCTGAAGAAGAAGGTATCCACAAGGGATACGACAGGTTTCACAAGATTCTGAGTCAACTAAACCAGCTGAATGCAAAGCCTGACAA
Organism: Chrysanthemum seticuspe; assembly: GCA_019973895.1. Lineage (NCBI taxonomy): Eukaryota > Viridiplantae > Streptophyta > Magnoliopsida > Asterales > Asteraceae > Chrysanthemum > Chrysanthemum seticuspe. The sequence goes on along the minus strand of BPTQ01000003.1, from coordinate 17,324,059 downwards.
TGATGATAGCAATTCAAAGTTCCTACGATCTTTGCCTCCATCATGGCTACATGTGAGTATAGCCCTGAAAGCTAAAGGTGGGCTGGACATGCTCACTTTTGATGAGCTATACAACAAACTCAGATCTCTTGAACCTGATGTCAGATCTCCTTACCGTGCATCCTCTTCTGGTCATTCAGCTTTTGTTGGGACATCCCACTCGAATATGATGATGCATGCTTCAAGTCCATCTTACTTACCATCATCATCCTATCGTCCCACTCCATCACATCCTCAAGCTAAGGATGGAAGTATATTAGAGGATGTTCTTCACTCATTTGTTGCTGATTATGATACTCAGCAGCATCTGGTATATGAAGACTTTAACCAAGTGGACCCACTTGAGATGGAGGAGATGAAGCTGAAATGGCAGGTGGCCATGCTTTCAGTAGACATCAAGAGGTTTGAGGAGAAGGCAGGAAGGAAGTTTGGATTCAAGGGAAAGGATCCAGCTCGTTTTGACAGGAGAAAGGTCAGGTGTTTCTCTTGTCACCAAATGGGTCATTTCTCAAGGGAATGTAAAGACAGGAAGAGTGGAGAGAGTACTAGCTACAATTCCTATCAGCAGAATCAGAAGGGAGCTAGCTCTTCAGCAGCTCTAGTCACCATGGATGAACAGGTCAACTGGGCTGCACATGAACCTGTGAATGAGGAAGCTGCTGATGCAGAGAAGCTTGGATTGCTGGCTAGATGCACTTCAGAAGATAGGCATGATCAGTTTGCCTTCATGGGACTTTCTCAGGTACACAACTGTATATTTGGTTGTAGTGAAAGATACAATGAACTTAAAGAAGCTTATGATACTATGAAACCTAGATACAATGAATGCTATGTTGATAATGAAGCTTATAAACT